>OY728151.1:1163515524-1164140524 GCA_963277665.1 Viscum album | reverse complement strand
TACCCTTTTAATAATAACCATAATATTTATATTATCTAAACATTAAGGCATAATAATGTTAATGTAATTGAAATTTGTCTTATAAATTGACCATAGATTATTTTTTAATAATTTATCATTTAGTTTTATAAATACATGATTTTTATGATTTATATATCCTTTTATAAATTATTTTTTAGTATAAAATATCCAAAATATCATTTTAACACAATTCATGTAATTTAAATATAAATAGACAAAGAAATAGAATAATTACAATATATTGATTTCAACCATCCAGAATATTTCATATATATATATATATATTTCAGGGTAAACATTAACATATTCATATTACACCACTTTTATAAATTTTAAATTCATTTATAATATTTTTTATTAAATAGAGAAATATTGCATCATTGTTTCATAAGAAATTAACTAAATTATATAATTAATAAACTTTAAAAACAAATTTATATCTACAAAATAATTTCATTAATCTCATCATTAATAAGTATAATCTTTCAGAACAATATTTGTTCCATTGTGGACTCATAAATTTTGTTAAAAACAAAGAGATTGACATTTTGTATCTTTCTTTATTTAATAAATTATATATGTCATATTATTTTAAATTAATTTATTAAACTATCAAATTTAGAGAAAAATATTATAAGAGATGATTTATCTTCACAAAAATAGAATGTTGTTGAATATTTATAACCTTGTCACTAAGTTATCACATAGATTAATTTGATTAACTCTTTACTATGGCAATAAATTTTACAACCATTACTATTTATATTGACCAAACTCAAATTGTGCCTATTTTAAAAATAAAAATTTCCAAAAATATATATGGAAATAATTTTGTCAAATAAAATTTAAAAATTTATGTGAAATTTATTTTACGATTTGTTTGCTCAATGCGATGAAAATCACTTTTTAGATAAATTTAGTTTTTTTCATAAAAATAGTTTATTTTTATCACATGGTTTTACTAATATTAAATAATAATAAAAACCTATTGTTTATTATATAATATATTATTTTAAATAAATCGATTCAGAAATACTAAATAATCAAAATTATTATGATAAAAATACTTTGTCCACAAATAAATAATTTCACGAGAAATCTGTTTATAAATATAAATTTTTTTTGGGAAAATGAAAATTTAAAATTGATTCCAAAGTACATAATTAGATTATTAAAAATATAAATAATATTATCTTACATTTTAATCTTTTAAAAAAATATTACATTTTTAATTACAGGAAACAAAAAATCATGTGTTACGAGAAAAATCATTTTTATAATCATTCAATTAAAATAAATAATTTTTAAATATACATTAAATAAAAATTAAGATAATTTTGATATTACACATTCAAAAAAAAATATTCATTTCTTTAAATATATTATCAAATGTGTAAAAAATTAACTATAATATTTCTCCCATAATAATAAATAAAAATCATTTTTAAGGAAACCTATCATTAATTACCATTTAACATTGTTAAAATTTATTCTTATTTCCAATGAAGTTATATATAAATTTTTATTAAGTGGGATCTTATTTTATATCACATAAAATGGTAAAAACTTCCAAATAATCCAATTTATCATGTTTGTGATAATGGTCAAAAACAATACTTTAATAATATATCATAGTATATTTAAACTCATTATTTTGTTTAACACATGTTAGCAACAATTTTTTTTTTGAAGAAAAATATCTTACAAAATATTAACATGATACATTCTCCCAACCCTTTCAATAAATTTCATCATCTCAATTTAAGTTAGTTCTAACAAATAATTTGTTTTATATATAAAAATTATTTATTAGAATCCCATTTCATGAATCAGGTAAATAAAAAACCTCCTTAAAATATGTGAAAGGGATGGTCAATGGATACCAAAAAACAAATATTACAAGCAAGTGGACACAATTGGGATGTTAAAACACAGAAATGAAAGATAAAAAATAACATATAAGGAGTAATTGATAGGGATTGAGATCACGCTCTACATAATATAAAAAACTACTAAACTATGATTCACTAAGGTAATAAAAGACTATCAATTCAATATAATTTAATTTTACAGGAAAACAATTTATTCTAAATATACATTTTCCCATATATGATAAATTTCATTTATATTATGTAGATGTGTTTAAGTGTATATACTTTAATGAAAATAACTATGTCCCAAATCTCAACCTCCAAAGATATATCAATATGGAGATATAGATAATGACCCTTGATCCCCACCTCTATTAGATCTTAGGTTGGTGACTATCACCGAGGGTACAAAAATATCATGATTGAGAGGAATTACCATCGATAATATAAATAGTATTTGGAGGTAAGATGAATTAATAAAAATAAACAACATAAATTATATATAATGAATCCAAAGACCATCACACAATCGATGTTAAAAGAAATGGATACATATAAATGTCTCTAAAATAAATAGCCAAAATAAAAACAAAAGTAGTGACATAGGAACTAGATAATGGTCCAAGCTATTTATGTAGATCATGGTCTACGAATTCCTCCAAGAATCATGAATGTTAGTTTATATACATATGGTGATAATAATATTACAATATGTAGTAAAACTGATGTCTCTCATTCATATGAAAAAAGTGAATACTAATGTACCCATGTGAAATAATCAGAATACAAAATACCTAAATAGGTATAGAAACATATACCCAAACCTCCCTAAGTCTATTTCACTAAATAAAACATCCATGTATAATTTTATAATATTTAGAATATTGATTATAGGGTACTCAAAATTTATTTCCCATTAATTTTCCATGAACACACCCCAACATCACACGTCCGGGGGATCCCACCTATTCTGATTTACATCAAATGACATCAAATCTCACCTATTGGTACCTAGTCTATCTCATCATATCAAATATCAAAACCAGTGTTGTAGGTTATCACGAACATGATGGATATCAAACTCATCCCATCAAAAAACAGTGCATGACTCACCCTAGAATATATCCATCACATCCCACCTAATGGTATGTGACCTCACATATTATATAATAACATGTAAAAATTGGAACTTTTTAATAATGGCCATCATAACCCCTACATATCACCATGTTCTAGAAGATGGATCAGGGAAGGGTGGGCAGCTGTTTATCCATCATCCAAAAAGAATGATGTAAAAAACATTACAAAAACATTTCATGTCAGCTCATGTTTCCCGGCATGGGTGGAGAACATATAGAAATCACATTGAATATACAATTTATTGATATATTGACTCACATCACATAGACCATAACATATGTGTTCACAACTAAGGCATAATAAATAACACAAAAACAACCACCAATGCTTCCAAAACGAGAAGAATAACACCACAAAAAACGAAAATCCAAAATTCATGTTTCTCTCTTTAATTATCATTAAATAATTTTCCCCATTTTTTGTTTCCTACCCCTCCCATTAAAATTGATACCATTTTTCATATTTCTATCCCATTAGGTATTATACAAATGTGGAATATTTAATGAACACTACCCTTAATTATAAATTTATTAAACATTCCTATTTGATATTATTATCATGAATTCAATTGCATTACTGCTCAAAAATCATTCATAACCAACCACCAACATAACCCAACTGCATAATTGCATCACCACCACTATCACAACCTCACTACATAACTGTACCACTACTATCATCTCATCACCGCAACATAACCACATCACATAATCATCCATAACACACATCAAAATAATTAAATCTCCCATGCATCAAATCATCATATCCATTCCATATTACACAATAGTATACACAAATATATTATAGCACATACCGCAAATTTTTTAAGATGATGCAAAGGTATTTAATTCATGTACACTTCATTTTTTGAGGGTGTTATCACTGAGGATGTAATATCCTAGTGAATATATTTCATTAAATCAATATATCTTCTTAATAATTAATTTTTGGTGGTGTAAAAAGTAATAAAAATTTTGGGATTCACAACATATAAAAAAACATAAAAAATTGGTGATACTATGATACATGGTATTCAGTGATACAAAAAACAATGATATTTTCAATATCACAATATTATAATGATAAAAAAGAAAATGAAGCATTCCCCTTCATATTTTTGTTTCATTTAAACAGATTAATTGTGTTTTTTTAATATGGATGAAATAATATTCCCATGAGATAAAAAAATAAACACATCCCACATGTTACACCAAAATTATAAATAAAGGAATTTCCACTTGGATGAAATAATCATTACACCAACATGCTTCACGAATATTATTGGTGAATATACCTGAAGAAACCTCTTCAGGGAATCTTGAACCGACAATAACAACAAGGTTCCATGAATCTAAGGGAAAATTTATTTGGAATATTCAGTCACAAAGAATGTAATCTCAAAATAATTATGTAATGGTGTTCTATTTAAAATTATTAGATCCTAAAAAATGAGATTAGATTAGTTTTATATTGGGAATTAAATTTTTATATCATCCTATCCAAAAATATTGAACATTTATATGTTCCACAAACATTTTATAAAATGATTATATGATTAATACCCTTGCATATAGACCTAAAATTTATTAATTTGTACATTACACCCCATTTTTCCTCAGAGAAATTTCGAAATAGAATATAAAACATTTTTTTGAAAACCATGATACTTTGTGCATGACCACCATTAGAGATGAACCTCCCCAAGAAATAATATATGGTTAGATATGTCCCACCATCAAAAATAGAATACTCTTACCCATTATCTACGGTCATAGATGAATTAACTCCCACCATGACCTATATTTATAGATGACCCACCTTAAAAAATGTTATACCAAAAGAGATGACCCATAGTCTGAAATAACCAACCACCAAGTATGAATTTCAACCAGCAAGGACCTACCAAAGTTATTACCTACATTCAAAGGTAACCCACCATCCAAAATTACCGACAATTAAAGATAACCTGTAATAATAAATAATCCAATATTATAGGATACCTACCACTATCGATGACCGACCTTCAAGAATGAGCTACCATTATAGATAAACCACCATAAAAAATGATTCACTATCAAATATGAACTAATGTAAGAGAAGACATACTACCATATATGAACTACCCTCATTAAGGACCTATAGTTACATTAAAATTACCAATATATGGTGAATTATCGTTACATAAAATTGGATTAATATTGGTGGAATACATTTATTTAAAATATTCCAATCATTGGTTAGATGCCATTATCCTCTAAAACAATTCAATTCTCATACCTTCCTCCACTAAACTCCTCTATCATTTCCCCAAAGACCTAAAATAAAAGATTTCATGCAATGTAATGAGATGGATTTTCTAGTCTGTTATATCAAATACCACTCAAACAATTATATCCCTCAGTAATAAAAAACAAAAATATAAATAAAAGAGAATAGTTGTCTAAAAAACAAACCCATGTGATACCTTTCAAGTATCGTGGTATCACAAGAACACAACCACCACTAGGGTTAATAATTGTAAAACTACATTACACATTAAAACAATATCCTAGGGGAGACACCTCTCAAACATAACAAGGTCACATAGATTGTCATAACAAATAATTCAAGAGATTAATATGAACTAATTTTGTGAATTTTTTTCAAATAAATTCATCATGAATAATTTTAAATGGATACATTCCATTAAAATATCCAATCATTTGAATACAATTTTTAACTACAAGAAATTTTTTTTCATCAAATACAATTAAATTTTAGGATATTTATTTATATTTTTTTTTCAACCCTATATTTTTAAATAGTTATTATATGTTTTTCCTACAATTAAACACCTATAATTTCAAAAAAAAAATATTAAGGGGTGTTTTTTTAACTTAGGCCTTTAATTTCAAATCATTTCTTTCATGATTTAACAATTTTACATATCATATAGTTGGTAATAAAAATAAATTATAATGTTTAAATAATCCAATTTTTTTTGAAATTAATATTTCCCATGATTGAGAACAAAAATTTAATTCCATGGAGAATACCCAAGAGAAAAAATTATAATATCTTTGATACAATAGAAGAACATATATTGACATAGGAATAACATACACAAGAATACATATCAATGTAACTCATACATTGTGCCATTATTTTTTATTCGTTTGGAGACACCAACATCCCCATATGGTTTTAAGAAGTGTGATAATATAATGCATCCTGATCCAAGAAAGTATTTCCCCATATTATTATTTTTATGGTCATAAAATATTTCATAAAAATAAGATCAATAACAAAAATCACATCCAACCATATAGTGGACATTATTTCTCATCATTTCCTTTATAAAATGATTTATATTCTCGAGGTAGTAAAGTCTTAAATAGTTTCACGATTTCTTATGAAACTCATTTTATTTTATTATCAAAATTATGTAATTATTATTTTTATGAATGATGGGTGAAAGAACATCACAAAGAAGTAATATTACTACAATAACCATGATTCATAGACACCAAGAATCAATACCAATTAAAAATTGAACAACTATCATAAACTCAACAACAATGACCTTAATAAAAAATTTCCCACACAAACATCACCTCACCACCTTACCTTCTACTAGAAAAAACCCATTTCACATAACAACCTACCTCATATCATCCCCCACACTACCACATCAAAATATCACAACCATCAGAACATATCCGACCCCCCAAAAAAATAATAAAATAATTATACCTCTAATGTCAATATATTATCAGATTTGCGAAGCATTGACTCAGTAAGAGTGTTTTAATTATGTCAATGTTTAATTCTTCTCTGTTGGGTAACATATTTTCACATATTCATATACATGATGTTTTTAATCACACATCACATAATAAATCAAGACCACATTAAAAAAAATAGACATATCACATCATATATTCCACAATTATATATGGGATTACAATACATCACGTTATTATTTATTAGCGGTATTCTCACACAATTTCTAATTTTCCAATGGAAAATAGTTAATTAAACACATATATGTTATTATACCTCTAATTCATGATGACATTAATCAAGAACGAACATCATGGTTCTCATAATACAAATCAATCACAACACAAACATGTCCTATAACAGCCATTATTTTTTGGGCATAACAACCTATTAATACTATAATGAAAATAAAAAAACAAATAACAACTAACCTTTCCATGTATTTTATGGTAAAAATGATTCTGATTATTGGAATGTCTCTAATATATAGGCAAGTTAAATATTAAATAATTCATATGTTATATCACACATCATGTTTAATTTTTGTCAATAATACAGTATTGGTTTATCTTTTTTCTAATGAAAATAACTTCCAACTTCATTTGATAATTTGTACATTCTAGGTTCTTGTGCACAATTAAAATAACTCATTACATAGAAATAATATTTTCAAAATTCTCAATATAAAATTTTCTCTCTAAATAAAATTTTACAAAATCACTTGTTATATTAATATGATTCATGATTTACCATTATTGAGATAAAAATAATATAAACATTTAATTACTCATGAAAAAATTATTATATAATGTACTAAGGGTAACATGATTATTCAAACATATTTAAATATATCATATTTATAATTATACATTATCAAGTGTAATAAACTAAAAATCATAAAGTTACAAAACAAATGTTTTAAACATTATTCATGATTCCCATAATAATCAAATCAAGAAATAACATGGGAATAAAATTTGTTTCAACACTGAAACATTTTTATTAGTTATACAATAATAAGTTAAATCATTTATGGTATTTTATGTATCCACTACTTAACAAAAATAATACTTATCTATTTTCTATGATTTAGAAATAAATTTATTAAGAACAACCATCCTAATGCATGCTTATAACACATATTTTTATTAATATTTCTGAATTAAATTCATTTTAAAAAATAATGGTCATGTTATTATTTTCAAGTTACTCCATGATCAAAGGAAATAGCAATAATCATGATGGATATTTTTTTCTTCATAAATTTCATTACAAAAATATCTAAATCCATGTTTAGTAATATGTTAATAACATATGAACAAGATAAACTATGAATGGAAAATAACACATGACTTATTAAATCACATTTAAACTTGAATATTACCATGAATGGTTTCACAATATTGAATTTCATCATCCCAGTAAGAAATATACTTATTGATACATGATTCATATTAGTTTTCAGAATTAAATAAATTTTCACCAAAAAATACATTATGCATTATTTTCTAACAATATAAAAGAATATAAAATCAGGTTTCCATGATATACATTTAATAATTAAAAAAACTTTTTCATTAAAAATCATGATATAATTTTAAAGGAAACAACATTTTCTATATTATATATGGTTTCAAACAAAAATCACTATCTAATTAACCATCATTTATCTTATTATATCACAAATTATATGATTAATTTATTGAAAAATTATAGATAATCATAAAATATATCATACATAAAATACGAGAAACACACATAAAATGTTGTGATTTATTAATTTTTTTATATTCTCCAAGAAACATCATTCAATGATAATACTAACCCATCATGCTTGATATACCATTGAAATACCTTTACCTTGATTCAATTTATCATCAAATGGTCATTCAGTAGGCATTATTCTCTTACCCATGTAACACAAAAAGATCTTATGATATTTTTTTCCAACAATCCCAGGAAATCCTCTCCTTTACTAACCCCAATCATTATCTTATCTTTCAACCATCAACTCTGATACTACTCTTTCATAACCAAATCATGAAATTACTTCACAATGAGGGGAGAGAACAATGACCATAGATTCCAACCTCATGTATGTCCGTGGTTGGTGACTTTCTCTAAGGCAATTAAAGTATCATGTATGGGTTGAATTACTATCAATAATATAAATACGATGGGGAGATAATATGAATCAACCACAATGAAATCTAGGTCAAAAAATATATGAAATCCAAAAAAATTCCACAATGAATGTGTAAATAAAAATAATCTAGATAAAGGTAACCATTTTAAATACCAAAATAGAAACTAATTCAGTTACATAAAAACTTTTAAAAAGTCTAAGATAGTAATGTCTACACCAATCCCTGATGTTCTCTATAAAAAAAATTGATATATATACCTTGGTGAGCATCCAACGATTCTGAATTTGAAAACCAAAATCCCTCAAATGCAATTGAAAACATCATACTAACGGACCAGTGAGAAAACAACATAACCATACATAACCTACACATGTACACTAACAAAAATCCCAAGCATACCAAGGGAATATCATTAAATTGCTCAACCAAGTATAATAATATAATATGGAACATATAAATGATACAATACACTTCACCTCTTTTCTACTGACATCACACATTAACACCCCAACATAGTACATTATAGAACTCCAACCTCTCCCAAATAAAATCACATCACATCACAACCCACTGTTAGACACATGTTCCATCTCATCACCTCACATCCCCTAACCGCTATAGTAGGGTATCGTGAAAATTAATGATATCAACCATGTTCCCTACTCTAACCATGAAAAAACCCCACCATAATCAATCTCATCACATTCCACCCCTTGACACCTAGTCCAACACATCACATCAATTTATGTGAAGATAAAATTAATTTGGACGCCAGTACATCATTGTTTGTACATATAACTAATTCCTCAAAGAGGGGGCAGAGAAGAGTTGGTAGTCATCCATCTCTCCTACTCCTGAGATGTTTGGAAAGCACCACCAAAACATTTGTTGTCATAACATTCTTCTGAATGCGAGTTGGGTGGGTAATGAAATCCTAAACTATATACAATTTATATAGATAGAACATCACATCACACAATCCCCATCATAGGGGTTCACAACAAAGGAATTTATTATATAACATGGACCTCCATCATCACTGATAAAATAAGAAACAGATCCCCAAACCAAAAACACAAGTCACAATTCTTATACGAGTATTTAATTCACATTAACTCATTTTCCATATTTCCCATTTCCAACCGCTTCTAATAAAACATTCACCTTGATTTGTATTTCCAGCATATTATTTCATATATAAACTTTTTCCATTTAAACCACATGGTCATTCATCAAATCATTCTTTAACCAAGATCATTTTATATCATTATCATTTATTTAATCCATGAAATTTGGGGAAACTAGCGTATCCAATAAATTTTTTATCCCCTCATCACAACCTTAACACCACAACCTTTGCAGACCGACTAGACAAATATACCGAAACCTGCATTAAAACCCTATTGCATAACCATATGACGTCAACTACCCCACACACATCATAACAATTCGACTAAAATGAATTTATACTAATCAAAAATACAAATAAATTTCCATAATAGTTTATTGTAGATAAAATAACATTTTACTGATTAAGAATAGTGTATTTAATGAATTTATAGTTCATCATTTTATGGAACTTTCTCAATAAACATAAGATCGCGGGGAATCTATTTAATTAATAGAATATACATGGTTAACTATTTATTTATGATACTATCAAAAACATTACACAACATGAGAATCACAAAATATAATAAAGATAAAAAAGAGTGGATATCAACATCCAAGGTATTCACTGAGTCAATAAAAAAATGATAATGTAAATCTCACAATATCAGAAAGATATAATAGCATCTGGTTTATTCCCTTACCCCATTACATTTAATTTAAATTCGTAAATTATATTTCTTTATATAGATGAAAAAATCCTTTGATGAGATAATAAGAGTAACTCATCCTATATGATACATAGTAATGATAAACAAATTAATTCCTATGTTGAATAATAAAAATATCCAATAACAAGAAAATCCCAAAAAAATGGCGTGTATGTATAGGAGGAAACTTTTTTCAGGAATCTTGATACAAATATCCTTATAAGGTTCAAAAAATCTATGTGAATAAGGATATGGAGCCAACATTCTCAAGAGAAAATAATCCCAAAACAATTGTGGAATGAGACTACCATTTAAATTTTAGAATTCGAACCACCGGGATTTGATGTGGTTCAAATTGATCATTATATATGAATATTATTAAATCCATGTATTATAATAATTTAAAATGTCCATAAATAATTTAGAAAATATCAATATGTTTAATCCCCATTGAAATGGTTTTGATATTCATAAATTTAGTCATTAAAAAATTTCATCAATGAAATGTTAAGAAGGGATGATTATGAAATATTGAAAAAAATTACACACTTTTCCCTAAAACCACTAGATATTTCCTACATCTAACCTAGAACTACAGTCAGATAAGACCACCCATATAAATGACATAATGCAACCCATGACATACCAAAGGAGAAGACCTACCCCTATCCATGACCTACCATTAGAGATGTCTCACCATCCAAAAATTATCTAACATAAAAATATTACATACAGTAAGATATGACATAACATTATAGATGAGTAGACATTATAAATTACCCATTACCAAAGATAACCTACCTCTAGCCATGGTATACCACTAGAAGTTTCTTACCAACAAAGAAGTCCCCCCCATTATAAATGGACTACTATCCAATAATATCTGCCTCTATCAATGAACAAATATCATAGAAGACCAACCTCCATCTGTGTCCAACCACCATAGATGACCAATAACCAATGATGAGAAACAATTTATCAAGATATATCATCAGATATTTCCTACCATTATAGATAACCTTCCAACATACATGATATATTTTCAGAGGTAAAATATCATTCATAAAAATGAAATATCTTTGGTATCTTACTATTTAATAAAAATCACATACTGTTGTGGCCTTGATTTATTTCAAAACAAATTTCCAAAGGTGATCCACCACAATCCTTTTAAAAGCCTCAAAACTACTCCATTAATCCTAGACAATCTATAGACGTTCCCCATACACCTCATATACCATATTTCACACAATGTAACATGCTGGATAGTTTGATATGTTACCTAGAATTTAATAATTTAATAAATTTCTATAGGACATGAAACAATTTATATTTGAGATGGATTTTTCATGTTTGAAACACTAAAATTATATTCTATTTAATCACAAAATATCAATATATTCCTCTTATAATTAAGAATTAACAAAAAAATATCATATCACAATATTGTTATTAAAATGAATTAACCATCATACTATGAAATAAAACATCAATCTCCAAAACATTTATTTTTTCAATAAAAAAATATTTATGAAGGAGATAATATAAAAAAAATTATCGTACCATTAATTATAATCCATTTAATTCAATTATTAAAAAATAGATATTCATGTTAAATAATTGGTTAAACTAGAGGGATACATATACCAGAACACCATGAAACACCACATTGATATCTTTTATCACCCAATAAAATTACAATGTAATCTAATAAAATAGTGATCTTCATCAAAATACATTGAGTTAAATTTAGATACTATTCTGAATTGTATTCCTAAACATGACCGTAAATATCCCATAAATTATAAATAAGTCATTGAATCACTTTTCAACTTTCAATATCATCCTTTACCCACTATCCAATAGTTTAAATTTTATATATCATCAAATAATTTACCAACAAGAATGGGTATTTACACATAAATATAGAAACAAAATCATATTAGATAAATAATTAATAGTTGTTTTTAATGCTTTCGATATTATGATCAAATATAATCTGATAAAACCCCAATGGTATCAATAAAATTTAAATTATATGAAAATTAAAATATATATGATTATACAATTTTCACAATCCTTATTCATTAAATAATTTCACAACTAAAAATTAAATTACAAAAATATAAAAATTAAATAATCATTATCAACGATTGTAAAGAACTGTAAAATTGAAGGGACATATTTTTTCTTAATTTTCTTTGTGATTTTAAAAGAACCCAGTTTCTGACGGCACTTGATTCCGAGGCCCGGTGTGCCCGGAATTTCTATCCGAAATTTAGCTCGGGTATGTTCAGTGAACGAACGAATGAGAATTCCTATCTTCTGAACCGGTGTTCAGAATCGAATTCTGAGGGCACCGATGGAACCGTAGCGCCGGTAATTGCTTAGTAAATCCTTTCCTGGTGTTTTTTTTCTCTTTATGAGTTATTTAAATTTATGGTTCAAGTGTTAGTGAAATAAATTTTTTTTAAGAATTTTATTTCTCTTCTCCATGAGTTAGAACCTATGTGTATGAGTTAGGGTGGGACCCAATGTTTGTCAGTTTCTCTTGTGTGGATTAAAGGTGAGGTGGGCCCCACACGAGCCCCCACCTTTTCAATTTCCATAACTCCCTAACTCCCCATAACCCCCCACTTAAGTTGTGTAACTCTTTTGACTTTTCCTCTCCTCTCTTTAAGTATGCCAACCCACAATTCAATTAATTAATTTAAGTTTTGAATTTTGAATTGTGGATTGAGTTAATAAAATAAGGATGAGCCTTATTTTAATTTGGTTGGTTGTTGTGTGTGGACATTCGAGGAGAGATCTCTGGGGTGTTTTCATCTTCATCACGAAGAACATCAAGACTTCGACGAAGAACGCCATCACCGTAAGAAGAGATTGACGTGCCGTCGCTTCTTCTCCCCAAAGCTGGTGTGTGACCCCCATTTTCCGAGGATCGACGATGCACCCTCTTGATCTTCATCCCTTGTCAAAGAAAAGGAGACGCCACTTCCTCTTCAGACGTTCACCGTCAACATACGGAGCTTCACCTCGCGACGTCATTTTCCACGGTGAACCCCCGTTCTAACTACGCTCAAGTAGAGGTTAATTATTTTTTTTCGTTCGTGAATTATACTTTGTCGTCCTTCGTGAATTTAGGACCAATTTCTATCGATTAACGAGAGGGGGCTGGACCGCACAAACACGGCCGACCCTCCTCCATTTTGAATATTTTTTCTAATATGGATGGGAAGGAATGGCGTGGTGTCGTCGCACCACGCGGGATCGTACGGCAAGTAATGTGCGGCGCTATCGCGCCGCTCCATGAAGTTGAACAAGAACGCGACGCCGTCGCGCCGCATCGAAGAAAAAAAAAGACACCGCAGCTGAAGCGGGGCCGCGGCGGAGGGGCGCGGTGTCATCGCACCACGCCGGACGAACCATGCCGCGACCGGTTCCAGGCCGCGGCGGAGCAGGGTGACCGGCGGCCGGTTCCGGGCTGCCGGTGTCGGCAATGGAGGAAGGACCGGCCCTCGCCGGTCCTTGTTTGCAGAACCGGCTGGCCAGTGTGGGCCGGCCGGACAAAATGGAAACATGGGGAATTAATTCCCCCGGTCAGGCAGCACAAAACGACCCCCATTTAATAGGGGGATGCGGTTACCCCAGGGGGGCAGGTGCTCCCTCCCCCCCTTGCCAAACGACACGACTGGTTGGCCGAGCGCCTGGCCAGCGCGCTGGGTGCGCTATGCCCAGGCGGGGCCGGCCACCGGGCCACGCCGCGCCTAGCCCGGGCCGGGCCGGGCCGCGCCCAAGCGGACCGAACCCAGACCCGGTTCGGGTCGACCCCGGGGGAATCGGGCCGGGTCGGACCGGGCCCGAACCCCTTAATACCGAACTTTTTTTGGTCGGACACCCATAACTTGTGCTACGGGTCTCCGATCGATGCACCGTCAATTGCGATTCGATCCTTGAATCGACATGGTCATTTCGGTATATCGCACTCAAGGTTTTGGAATAATTTGTGTTAGGCCGGGTTGGATTGTACACGAAACCAACCGAGCCCTCAAAGCGGAAACACTCATATCTTGAGCTCCGGACGTCCGATTGACGTGCCGTCGACTTTGATGGATTCCTCTAAGTGAGACAGAACATTTGGCATACTTCCCCTGAGTTTTGGTTGCTGTTGGATAGTGGCCAGGTTGGATCGTACCGGAAATCCAACCAGGCCCCTGGAATAGAAAAGCTGATATCTTTCAAACCGGACGTCCGTTTGACAAACCGTCATCGGCGTTGGTGATCACATTGAGAAACGGTCCCTATAAGTATACCCTATGAGAGTTTAGGGTACAGTTGAGATACAGACGGGTTGGTTCACTCACAAAGCCAACTGGGCCCCGGGGACGAAAAGGCTAATAACTCACAGACCGGGCGTCCGATTGATGCACCGTCTGTTGTGTTGAGACCCCTATGACGAGGTGGTGCTTTGTGATACTTCTTCCTAGAACATTGTGATACATAGAGTATCGAAATGTAGCTTGTGTAGAGGACCATCCCGGAGACGAGTGTACGGAGTACAGAGACCGTGTAGCCGGCTGAGACCTGACGACTGCTTGACCGACTCATCTTCGAGTGAGTCGACTAGCCCAGTGGACAGAGCGCCCTGTATTTGGAAAATGACCCACAGCGGACTGAGCGCCCGGTAGTTGGCCGCAGACCCACAATACTCGACAGGAGGAGTACCTCTGTATGCTATTAGGTGGAGCGCCCAGTATTTCGTGACAGAACCACAGCGGACGGAGCGCTCGATAGTTGGCCGTAGACCCGCGGTACTCGACAGGAGGAGTACCTTAGCAGTCTTAGGTTAGTGAGAAGTACCTCGGAGTCGTGACATGACAACTGTACACTCCAGAGACGGAGCACTTCAGCAGTTACGGTTTCAATAATGAAAATCCTGGTTTGAGATGAGTCTATGACCTTTGTGCTTCCTCATGATTGAGATGGGTTACTTGATAACATATGTATAAGTATGGGAATATATTTGGGTAGTGGTTATCCGTTGATTTCATAATCTTTGTGTTTCCTCGTGATTGAGATGAGTTACGTGATAACTTAAGTATATGTATGGGCATATACCTGGGTAGTGGTTATCTGTTGATTTCATAATCCTTGTGTTTACTCATGATTGAGATGGGTTACATGATAACAAAGGTATATGTATGGTAATATAACTAAGTAGAGTTTATTTGTTGAGATCTTATTTTTGGTTATCCTAGTTTGTTTTAGTGAGACCTTGAGGGTCTTGCGGTCCCTACTGAGTATCGTTATACTCACCCCTGCACGGGCTATGCCCGCACCTCATTGTGTTGGTTGCCGACGACGGGCAGTGCTGACGGAGGCCGAGTGTTCGAGGACTAGACGGTACCCGGAGGTGGACTACACGATGAGTCAGTATCCGGAGGTGGACTTCACAGCGAGACGACACTCGGAGGAGGTTGACGTGCGAGAGCGTTGTGGAGGCTATTTGTACCTACCCTTTAGGTAGGATCTGTGGTGGACGATCCAGGAGCTGTGCCATCTGTACCTACCCTTCAGGTAGGATCTGCGGAGGACGACCCATGAGCCGCTTCTGTCCTTCCAGCTATTGTACATTGTTCAGTTGTAGTTGTACTTTCATTTGGGTTTGTATTCTGTCCCATTTACCTTTCAGCACTTCTCTTTGTACTTAGTATTTTACTTCCACTTGTACTCTGTGATGTTTTCATTACTTTTATAAACGCAATGCCTTCCCAATTATCAGTATTTACGCCTTTGGTGCTAGTCGCCAGCCCCTGGCCTATTGAAGGCGGGCTTGGGGTAGTCACGACACGGGCCCTGAGGACGGGTCCTGACAACGATGGCCAAAATACATTTTTTAGTCCAATCACAAACCAATTATAAGGATTTTAAAAGTATCAATTTAAATAATTTATTTATCAAAATTAATAATTATTAACTAAACATCAGTCACATATTAAGGGATAAACTTCCTATAAACAAATAATTACTAAAAATATTATCACACCATTGAATCTTATTACATGGTTATTAGTAACATTGAAAAAAAATAAAAAAAATAAAAAATATTAATGAAATATGATAATTATTTGTTTTTTGATTTTAAGGACAAAAATATCATTATTATAAAATGTAGAAAACATAATTTTTTAATTCATGTACATAAAAAATTTAATAATCCCAATTTTTTAATAATCTATAAACTAGGATACTTTATATGATTCCATAATAATTTCATCCCGCAATATGATATATTAATAATGTATTAATATTCATTAACCACAATTTATTATATATTATAAATTTTAATATAAGAGATAATATTAAAATACAAAATAACGTTCAAAATTCATTCATTATATCTTCATTGTCAATTGTAAAACTACTAATCCTAAAAACATGTTGGTTGTTTCACAAATATATCAATATAAAACATTGATTGTCATAATTCCCATATTATAAACATTTTAAACATTCAACCCTAAAGAAAATAATAGGGAAAATATTATTCTAATCCATTATCTTAACAGAACATTTATTTTTTATATTGAAATTATTGCACTTTGTCAATATTTTTCACATTGAAAAAATATTGTCATTCGACTATGATATTCAATATACTGCTTCTTCCCACATTCTAGAAATGATAGAAGAATAATTTTTTTCCTTAATAGCCTTTACAAATATTTATGTTTTTCTTATTATTTGATTTATGAAATATACCAATGAATAATTTTTAATTATACAAAGAGAGATCTTATTATGAGTAATCACACATTACAACATTCTATATACTATAAAACATGGTTACTCATGTGAAAATCATTTTATTGACCATAAAATTAATCATTAACATGATTCCTTTACGTTACATACATTTAAAAGAAACAAAACAAAAATCCTGAGAAACAATAATCATAGAGAAATCAACAAAATCATGGAAAATCATATAAAGTATTTTTAAATCCTGAATGATTATTTTTTTGAAGCTATAGGTTTATCCTTGTAATGAAAATATCATTACAAAAAATTAGCATTTAATACTATTTTTAAACTCAACCTCAGGGTTCTCACTAATTGATTCCCATCCTCATTTATAATGGTTATGTATATGATTCTTCCAATAACAATAATAGTGACCCGAACATTTCATACATATATATTTCAATTATGGAGATAAATATTCATTACATAAAAAAATATTCATTTATATAATATTATAGTTCATATCTAGGAAAAGTAAAACATTTATGACAAGTTCATATTAGTTCAACACCACTAATATATTATTTGATTAAAATATCCATTTGTAGATTTGTCAAACATAGAATCATTTATTATAAACTAGGAAGAGAAACACAATAAAGGGAGATATCTGTTTATCTATATGCGTAAAAAAGGAATATATAAATTATGATATAATAATAACAATAAAAAATGGTATGAGTTCATTATCATAACAATTGGAAATCATAAAAATCATATCATAGACCGAAATCTAGAGTCATAGAATAATTTTTTTTAGTATATAAGAAATGAAACATAAAGGACTCTTAGAACAAGATCTATGTTTGAAATATATAGTCAAAATATAAATAATTATAGAAAAACAAAACGAAAAGAATATCATTTACCTATGGGTAAATTCACATTGATAGTACTGTTATTGTATATTGAATTCACTAAAAAAACATTACTTTAGAAAATGATTACAATGAAATCTATTTTAGTGGAAAATGTCCTATAAAAAATGGATAACTTCACATTATATTATTTTTTATGTCATGAAATATCTATATTTAGCCAGTTATTTGGGGGAATATAGTAGAAACCAATAAAATAATAAAAAACATCATAATTTATGCCACAATATGATGAACCATTATTCATATTAGGCCACATTAAAATAATTGGGTTTTATAAACATTTAGTCATATTAAAACATGTCATAAATGGAATTGATTCATAAAATTTATTCCCATATAAACAGAAAAAATAAATATAAAGAATTAGGATGGTATCTCTGCGTTATAATCCTGGTAATGTATAAGAATCATTGAATGTTTTTACTACTGATGAAAAAAAATCACATTAAAACATTCTATAAGAAAATAGCCTTTTAATGTTGAAATATCCTCTTTAAAATTTAAAAATATAAATTATGTTATGGAATAAATTATAAAATAAATTTAAAATGTAAATTTATATAGGAACAATGAATATATTGAGTGTCTAGGATGAAAGAAAATTCAATTCAATCAGTGTAAGTTAATAAATAGGCCTTCAAATTTTTTTTTCAAAAAGACACAATCTACCATGTTAGGAAAATAAAAATTTTATTTATTTCCAACCAAATAATAAAATGTAAATAAGGTGGGTTATATTAAATGAAAATATTTATTATTTCGAAATAATCATAGAATCATAATATTTATAATTTAAGTAAGCAGTTGATCATAATATTTCTTCATTAGAACTCGATCATAATTTGTCTTGATAAATAATGAGATTTTAACAACAACCCTCACATGGGTTTAGTATCAATAAAAATGTATGTTCTTTATAAAATGAAAGAAAATTATATGGATTTTTAAATCCCCATAAATTTTTTATAATTATCATAAAATACATTCCTTGGAATTATATGCTCCATAGATAATAAACGAGTATTGAATATGGTATAGGTCACCTAGAATCAAATCTAAGACTAGAATTCCCTTTCCATAGGTCAAAATCCTTCATACATGATGACATATCCTTTATAATAAATATAAATCTTACATACATTTGTTGAATTTAATACTCATACATAGAATATCATATATTATTTACATATACTATTTTATCTCCCGTTTATTAACTATAAATTCTTAAAATCACTATTCTGAGTGACATCTATATCTTTATTCACATAAATATTTGTTTGGTAGTTTTTTACACTATATTCTGATCATAGATCCACAATATCTATAATATATAGAATTATTTATATTTCATAAATATTAATTATGTACATGTTTAAATTCATTCATTATTGTATTGATAGAATAATACAATAGAACACTCATGGAGAAAATAGTTTGTATTTACAAATGAACAACGGTTCCATTTTTCAATTGATGAAGTGATAGAATTGTAAATAATAAATCACCTTTATACAATATTTAGTGTATTATATAAAATATATATCCATTAAATACATCCTTATTTCTATCTAATTAACAGCTAAATGAAAAATGAACCACATTGATTCATCGAGGTGGTAGTCCACACCCACACACAATCATTGTATCCTTTTTTCTACAGTTTGGATTGTAATAATACGGATATTATATTACCATTATGGAAGAATAATTATATCATATATATCATATATAATCATTAATACCATCATGAAACCCATAAAAAAATTACAGTGTTGAGAAATGAATTCCAGGCGCAATATTATCTTTTCCCATTTGATTGAATGATAGTGAATAAAGGGTCAAAAACATATTTTTATTTTGTTATTATGAAAATTCTGAATTTATTAATTTACGAAGAATATTTCAGATTTTGGTCAGTTAAAAATTACAGTAATTTTTTTTACATATAGAGGTTTTATAGAATTTTTATAACCTAAAACAACACGTAATAGGACTATAGTTTGTTTTATGAACCCATATCTAGTTAATTTGCGTAAATATAATTTATTTTTATTTTTTATCATTTAATAACTTTTTTTATTAAACAATATCATTAATATTATAATTTATGTTATTCATTTAATTTACCATAATATATATCATCAATGAGGTGAAATTAAAATAAAATTATTCAAAACCTCCATAATATGTCATATATATATATATATATTTAAAATTCATTTGAAACATTAAATTTCTCGTATTATATCACTTTTATATTGTTTAAAATCCATTATTATATTATTAAATTAAATGTAGGAATACTACATCGGTGTTTATAAGCCATTAAAGTCATTAAATAATTATTATAAATTTAAAAAAAATTAACAACAATTTTTTTTTCATATGATCAAAATAAACACATAAAGTATTACATGAAATGTTTTCCACTATATTGATAAATAAATATTATTTAAAAATAAATAGTGACATATTGTAACTATATTTGATTTAAGTATTATATAGGTATTTTTCATTTAAAGATTCTACAAAACTATTATGTATTGTTCCTAATGTGATAAGGGATGATTTTCCTTCATCAAATAATTATTTTGATGAAAATTAATGTACATACCAATTAGTTATTAAATATATTATCACGATTTACCCATTACCAAGGGGATAAATCTTTCTACATTTAATATTAATATTTTAATAAATAAATTTAAACTATTTAAAATTTTGCATAACCTGATTCCAAATATGAAATCTAGGTCATCACCATAAATTTATATAATATGTTGAAATTAATTTTAAAAAAAGTGAAAAAAAAGTGATGAATATAGTTTTATAGAGAAATATAATTTCATAAATAAAACATTGGTTAATCAGATCCCATAAAGGGAAAAAATAATAAATACATGTCAGAAAATGTGTTATAAAATATAATATATTCATTTCATTAAAATTTTAATCAAGTAGTGATTAATTTAATATATTGATATAAAAACAATTTTTTCTCCTTTCAATTATTTTTAATAGAAATTCCTTTTTATGTATAACATTTCTTTTACACAAAATTCAAACATAAAACTGATTCCACTAAAATCAGATAGATTATTTAGAATATAAAAGTTCCAGTATTAATTGTTAACTATTTAAAAAATATATATAACCTTATGCATTTTGGAAAAAAAAATTTCAATTTCATACTATTATTTTTTTAACCATTTTAGAAAAATTAAAAAATTTCTTCGATATCCAATTTTGATAAATTAATATCAATAATTAAGATTGTTTTAAAGAATTTTTTTGAGTGTGTAACTAATAATATATAAAATTTCTCAGAAAAATAAATAAAATTACATTGAAGGAAATCAATTTCTTCTAAATAATTTAAATTTTCTAAAAATTAAATACATATTTCAAAACAATTATTCAATACATTAATACTGATTAGGATATAGTCGTATAACTCATTAATTATTAAATCTTATCCCCACTCACCAGTTTAACGACTATGTTATAATAGATAAATAATAATATATTAATAATATAACTTAGTTCATTTAAACTCGATGTTGCTTTTAACACAAGATAAAAAAATAAAAAAATAAATATTTTGAAATATTATCAAAAATAAAAGGTTGTTATAAACCTCATGAAAATTTTAAATTCTATAGTTAAATGATTATTTTTCAATAAATATTAATTTTCAAAATACTGCATTATTTGAAAATTAAATAAATCACATTAAATTAAAAAATTAATATATTTTATATTTTATATACACATTAATTTTATTTCATTTAATAGGTAATCAATGATTAATAGTTCTAAAAATACTTATTTATTAAAATGATTTTTTAAAAGTATTTTTCAACACCATATCTGATATTATTTAAAAGATGATATTATAATATTTTGAAATTTTATTCAGTTAAATGGATCCCAAAATTTTTTCAATCTATTGATATTTTGTAAAATTGTTCTAATTATGTTATTAACCAAAAAATACTTGATAGGACTAATATTTAATTAAGAATATTATTTTTTAAACCAAATTAATTTTTATGGCTCGAATTTTAGAAAATTAATTAGAATTCTATACAATGTAGACTAAAATTTTTATATTGTAATATATTAATGACTTGTCATAATAATAACCCACCACATTTTTCCCCTAATTTTTATTCTATTTCATTCATACCTTTCATTTACCATTCATTTTCATGGAAAATTCCCCCCTCCAAACTTCTAAAATAGGGATCATTTCCACATATTCAAAAATCTACTAGAATTTTAAATTTTCATTGAAAACATAAAAAAATTTCACGCTATAACATTTGTTACCATCCCTAGTTACCATAGAGACCATAACATAGCTTAAATCTCTCAAATTAATTCCCTTAATATAGAAGATGTTGATGGTCTCAACGTCGGTATCAAATCATTCATAACATATTCAACATATTATTTCATTTCTAAATAGATAATAACATTGGTGTGATTATAAAATGAAAAATTAGTGTGTTGATATATTATTATAATATTGTTACAACCAAATTTTTCTCTTCTAACTATAAAGAAAAACATGAATCATCATTAGTGTGCCTATATATATTACTACATCCATGATGCAATGCTTTCTATTTTTCATCACCACCTATATTGGATGGTACTAATGATGGTATTGATGTATAATTATGATAAATAAAATAAATTTATGATTTAAATATGGTAAATTAATTTCCAATGACAACCCTCTAATTCATTTAGTAATTGAAATTATAATAATTCATTGTGTGGTCTCAACCTTCGTGAAGATTATTATTTTTATTTTATAATTTGTTTTCATTACATATAAAAATCATATAAGTATCACCATGGAAAAAATATAAATTTAATATAAATATACATATTATATATTGATATTCTATCTAACAAGACCCTTCAATCACCTTACAAATAAATCATGTTAACAAGAGTTCCTGATTGAGTCATTTTGACTATAAAATTGATAAATGATTTGAAATTGTATCATTGATGATTAATAAATAATATTATATGGTAATATATTAAGTTAATATTTAAATTAATATAGATAATTTCTCTATAAAATATAAGTTAGTTTTTGTCCCACTATTAATAACATTCCATTATAAAGGTAAAAATCAGTAAAAAAATATTCATTGTAATTATCATCTTCTAATATAATTAATATTAAAATAATGAATTAAATTAAATTTAATAAATAATAATAATTTATATTTTATGTTACCATTATTTAAATTTCAATTATGGAAATTTAAATACAATGAACATAGATACAACCCCTTCAAAACAACACCATTCGTTCCTAACTATAACCACCTAACATGAAAAAATTGTAAAAAATCTAATATATATATATATAATCATTATTGAATAAAATTATAATATATTGATATATATGTTAGAATATTCTTCTAGAGTGGTATTTTTTTATAGTTATGTTTTATATAGAATTGAAGAGTCCATTAAAATATTTTGGGAAACAGGGTAATCATTTCTTCTAGTCGTATTTGAATCCATTGAGACATGTTTAGCTTATACAACATGATTTTTTTTATATTGAATAAATAAAAAAACTTTTTGTCATGATTTTACTATGTTATAATATGTCCAATTTTTTTACTTTTTCATTCTCTTTTTGGTGTTATATTAATTGTACACAATGTTTGTTAGAGTTTAGTGTAAAAATAACTTTCATTGAGATAGAAGTAATTTTATACAAATAATTTATTTTAAATGGTACGTATTACACATTAATAAATTTAATATAATATATTTTTCTTTTTATGGTATTTTTACATTAACATCATGTTATATATATTTAATATGTTTTTATTATGATTTTTATTAAGTAGTATATTTTTTCATCTATAATTTATATCTTTGGGACATATCATCAATTATGAACATTTTTCAATTGATGTCCTATATAGTCTACCAAATTGAAATATTATATCATGAATTATCTTTCATTTTTGGAAATTGAATCATAAATTGATCTTTAATCTTTTATATAGAATTACATTAAATACCTTTGATTTATTATGTGGCTTTCATGACTAAATTATGTAACTTCATTCATAGTCACTCACTTCAATATTATATTTCCTGATTTATCTATTCTATATTATGATGATATTAGTATTTTGTTCTACATTATTTTCTATAGAAATCTTGTTTAATTATAATATCATTATCCTTAAGGATTTTAATGTTTCCTTAAAATTTATTTTTTTGAGTAATTCACGTAACATTTATTGTTTTTTAAATCATGTTTAAAATTTTAAATATAGTTAATATTCTCTTACTAGAAACTCAATTTTAAAATTCATTTTATAATTTTAATCCCATTAATTATATTTATATCAGTGGTATAAATATCTGTTAATTGATGTGGGTTTTCAATAAGTTAACAAAACTATATTCAAGTGAAATTTATATCCATTAAAAATAAATTGATTATATCATTCAATTCACATATAATATTGAATAAAAATAAAAAATTTTCAATGATCAATTAATAATTAATCACAGTATATGTAAATGTAATTAACATATTTCATAATCATTTATTGCATAAACAATGATTTCTCATTGTTTTCATTAGAAATTATTCATGAAGAAGAAAATATGTCCAATGTATTTAAACTTCTATTTTTTGAAAACCTTTATTCATTTTAACATCCTTTTATTTATTACTCCTTTGAATAAATCATCAAAAATAATTTTATTTACTATCACAAATATTATTATGAATTAAATTTCAACTTCCTTGTTTGAAAATGTTTTGTGAATAAATTTTCATTTAAACATATATTAATCCTAAGGTTTATCTATAATCAGGTAATGTTATAGTAACCCTATATATATATTTTAAATTATTATAGTAGTAATTCTTTAAAATTATATTTTGGTTTCTTATCATTTCTTTAGTTCATATAATACGATGTTTTTTGGATTGTTTAAGATACCCATATGTCTTACGAGGGATATTTATGCCATGATTGATTTTATGTCAAAAAAATATGTTTGGATGATAAAAGTTGGGTCGTATATCACCCTACACCGAATTTAACTAGTTTATATGTAATGAAACATGTATAGTTAGAAATAATTAATTTTTTCATGCAGACAAGATAATTATGGGTTTGCTTATATTTTCAGGTGTGTACATAATTAGATTTTTACATATCTATGAGCACAATAGATTTTTTCACACATGTTTTTTTTATTCTAATGGTTGTTTCAATAAATTAATTTTGATAAAATGTTATTCCCAAATTATTTATATTTTATTATGTTATTGAAAATTACTTGGAGTAGTTTTATTTTAATAGATTTCCATGTTTTTTAGATTATGTATTACATTTAATTATTCATTATTCTAATGTCATTCACTTATGTTATGTTAATGTAGAGATGTTTTTTGAGATAGATCATATTCTTTAATCTTCCATAATGATATTTTTATGATTATTTATCACTCTTGAATGTTATATGTTAATCATATATGGTTTTTGAGATTTTATTTTGATATTTATTTCATACTCACATTTTCCTTTGTGTGATGTTCTGCTTCAACCTTACTGAGAATCTGATCTCATTCCTATATGATGGTTATAAAAAAATATTTGAAAGTGATTTTATATTTTTTATCTCTCGAATGTACTGAATCAAATTAAGAAAACAATGAATCATTCAAGAGTAAATTTATTTATCATGTTTAAATTTATTATTTACATGAATAAAAATGTTGTGCCCATCACATTGTGTTACATTTGTGGGATTTATAATTTAAAACAAAGAATAATCATTTTTAATAAAAATGAATCAATTCATATTTTATTATCATTGGTTTTATTTAATCATTTTTATTTGGTAATTTTTCATAAAAATTTGTTAAATTTGGAGATTATATTAGTAATGAATGGTGTTAGAGTTAGAGTTCATTATAGAAAACCCTACCGAATATTATTAGTGTTGGGTAATATCTAAATAAACTAGTAAATCAATCAACATTTCTTTTTTCTAATCAAATACCTAGACAATACAATGTGATGTAGCTATGGAAGAAATACACCATTGGGTAATCACACAAAATGAGTTCATTGACCATTGGCATGATTGTCACCTTGATGCATGACAAGAGGTCCATGGACAACACACCTGGTCTCACACAAAATAGGGATATAATTTCATTGGTAAAATGTTTTAACAACCGGAAATTTTTAGAAGATAGATTTTCAATTTTTTAATTTCTTCGATGACTTGTGATGTACGCTACACCAATATAGGGTTGGGTTACAAAAAAACATTATATTTGATTGTGGTATGAAAACGCTAAGATTTCGTATGTTACACTAAATTTAAATTTATATTAATAATATTCATTCATGTGAGGAAAATTTTATGGGAATAATTAAATATTATTATTTTACCTTATATTATATTCATTACAATTACGGTTATGATCAATATTTTCATTCTTCTAAAAATATATTTAAATGATAATAATTTTACTTATAAAATAATAAAATCAATCTAGATGTATTTTATTAATATGCTAAATATATGATATATTAAATATATTTTTTAAAATTAATCTTATATTTTTTAGTCATTATAGAATAAAAAGTTCAATTTTTCAGAAAAATGAAGTATTTTTTTAAAAAAAATATAGTTTTTCATCCATTTGATGGTGATCCCAATTTATAAAATGTTTTTGAATCTTTTTTATATTATATATTAAAAAATAAACTTATTATTTGGAAGCAGGATAAAAAAATTACTTCATTTGATTTTTTGATACTATCCTGTTATATTTTATGTTTAGAATAATAGTAAAGGTATACTAGATTTTAATTGAAAAATATATATGCCTCAAAATATTTTATGTGAATAAATAATATTAATAAAAAGTTTTAAATTAAAAATATAATAAATTTTTATCAGTTAACATAATTTTGTTCCTTGAAATTAAATTTACTATGAATTTTGATGTAAAAACATTTCAATATTTTGCAATGTTTTAACTTTTAAAAAACTATTTTTCATTCCCAAAAAATGATTAATTTTAAATTAAATATTTTTAATTAGGTATTTTTATTTTTTAAAAATGGATTTCATATATATAATTATTAGGTCCAAATTATTTAAATATGATTATTTTATTTTTGGGAAATACGAATATTAGGTTCATTAATTTTTATAAATAGATTTAAAAGGTAATCCAAGTAATAAAAGTTAAATATAATATTATAAAACTACCTTAAGAGTTTCAAAAATATTATTGGATGAGTTATTTTTGACTTAAACTATCATTGGGGTCGAAATTATTCCCTTTGTAATCCACATGGATTGGATTAGGATATTTAATATATTTAATTATAATAAAAGTTAAATATGTCTCCCTCAAATTTTAATAACATTTTCATTATTAAAATAATGTTATATAGAATATAAAATCATTCATAAATTCTAATTTAAAATCTAAATTGTATTTATTTAACATGGTAATAATTTTTTAATTTTTACTAATTAATTAATTTCATTAATGTTTTATAAATTTTTGATGCAGCGATTATTTAATTTATGGAAAATTAATAAAATAATAGTTATTAAAAGGATAATCACCATTAGAGGACCAAAAAAATTGTCCAAATATACTTATTTTAGTGTATATAGACTATAATCATAAAAGGGTATAGATATTGGCAATTTTGATCCATATGGAATGAATTTTGATACTTATAGTATTTTATTTAATATGATGTAAATGTTATCACATTCATGTTTTAATAAGTATAAAATTTATAATTTATAAATTTATAGGAGAAATAATCAACTGAAAGAATGATTATGAAATTTATAGGATTTATATTATTAATTTAATTTTATAATTAAGTTTTACTCAGAAACATTTATATTAAATAATCATGAAAAACTGATTAGTAATTATTTTATTAATGGAACTATTAAATTAATGTTACAAAAAATACAAAAAAAAATTATAATTTTGGAAGAATATTATATTCAAAAAATTATATATTAGCATAACCCATTTGAGAAAATATATTATTTGGTTTCGGGTTATCATAATATCTTATCATTTTTTAAAATCCATTAAATGAATAGTGTCAAATATACATTATTGATATTTTTTCAAAATAATGTCTTATTAAATTAAATATAACTCAAAATATATTTTAAATTTTTAAATTAATATTTTATTATTCTAAATTTTTTATTGGTCATATATGGTCGAATAAACATCTTATAAGTAAAAATTAATCTATTTTAATATTGAATAATTTGTTACCTTACATAAAATTAAAATAGAATAACAAAGGGTAAAACAATGTGAGATGGTTTAAAATGAAATCAAAATCTCTAAAAATTATTGTTTGGTGATATTACAAAATTATCTAATCTCATATTATAAATAAGTACATTTTTTAGGTTTCTTATTGTGTTTTTTTGTTGTAAATTAATATTCTTGGAGATCACAAAATTTATCCTCACCTCAATTAAAAAATTAAAACTCCTCCCCAACTATTCACTTCACATTAAGCCTTAAATATCTGAAATCCCATGAAAATTTACATTATAAAATTCCCTAGTAATATTATAGACGTTCCGGTCTCCATAGAAGACAAAATCTAGTGCATTAAGAATATATATTGAGGGACCACGTCGAAGAAGATGTAATCACCTAAACCGATTATTTCAAACTTATTTTCTTCTTCGACCTACACATTGTGATTTGATTCATTATAAAGGAATAAATCTTGTATCACCTATATTCTGATATGTTATTATGATTATCAAATCACCATATTCATCCTTCTATCCATCATATGAAAAATGAAATCACCACATGTACGTACATACGGTTTACAGTCTCCATGTGGTGGTGTATACAGTTTTTCACTATCACTATACAAGGAAGGGTATAATGATGTAAACAATAAATATATATGATTATTATCACATTAAATATATAAAATAATAAAATATACACCACAAACTTCTATATCATTTAATAGAAAAAGGAATGATATCTTCGCTCGTGCGGACATACGACCTACTGTCTCTACGATGCGATACGATTCATTCTACATGATATCTATGAAATAAGGATTATAAAAATGTATTGAAAGAAAATATATTATATATATTATGTAAATAAAAATCATGAAATTATAAAACTATTAGCTATGGAATGGAATAAGAACCTATATGATGAAACATGCGTAGGAAAATAACACAGTTACTACATGATGGAGGAGTAATAATGTTATTAACAAATGAATGAAAATATGACCATATAAGATATCATCTTGATGGATATGATTTATATGTTACCAATTTAATTATTTAAATAATTTTACATGAGGTTATGATATATTCAAAGGATTTCTTTCACGACCCCTCCCTCAAGAGATGCCACTCCTGTGATAGAAATAAAGAAAGGGAGATAATGACCCTCGAATCCCACCTCCAGTAGGCCGCAGGGGGTGACTAGCACTAATGGTATAAAATTCTCAAAAAATTGGAGGTATTTGACTATTTATAGTAACCATTATAGATAAATAAGATGTACCAACCTTAAACATTTACATTATAGATATATACTGATTAAAGGGAAAATCTAAACCATCCCACCAACATGTTCAAAATGAATACCAATACAAATAAAAAAGTTTCCAAGGTAAATAAATAATTTAAAACTAATCTATGACACAACAACTATCATAGTACGATCTATTATGGTCCAGAATAGCTCACAAAATCTCTCTAGAATCCTAAAAACAGTTCTATATATGTTGGGTGAGCAAACAATTACACTCATTAGTGAAAAACAAAGTATCTCGTGCATAAGTGGAGAAGAAAACTGAATCCCACATACAAAAAAAACAAATCCTAAAATCACCTAACAACATATATTATCCTCCCCAACCTCACCAAATCCACTCCCACCAAATATTTAAATTCTTGTAAATTATTAATGAAAACATTGATGATAGGGTACCCACACCAATTTCCCACTTATTACATGCTCCCACACCCTAAAAAAATTACCTGGAGCACTCAACTCTTTTTAAAGAAGAAAATAACAACCCCTATACACACACATGGGCCAAAAACAACAAAACAACCCTATTTCACAGTTCTTGGCCAAAAACCACACCACATCCTGAAGAAACATGTGATCCACAACACATATCATCTCGAAGTCACCATGGAATCACAACTCCACAACACACACCTGTGCCTCTAATACCACAACCTTCTTGAAGAATCATGGTCTATTACTGCTAAGATGATTGAGTATGGAAGAGAGGATGGACATCCATCCATCCTCCAACTAGGATGTTTGGGAATGACAACCACCCCCATGAAAATGGGGGTGTTTGACACGAGGTACTCAACTAGAGTGGGTGAATATAGAAATAACAAGTAAATATATATATATATATATATATATATATATATATCTCGGTGTGTGTGTATCAAACACTAAACCAAACCTCTGGGGTTCCAAACAAAAACTATCCAATAAAAATAACTTTTTTGCTACCTGTAAATGCATGTATCATAATGAATGAAGGACACTTAAAATTATGAAAAAGAAAGATGTTTAATACCCGAATATTTTAATTTTATTAATAATTTAATAGTTATTACATCCCTATAATGGAAATTACCAACCACTTTACATAACCAGCCTCACAATCAAGTCAAACTAAGGAATAAAACTATGATTAAACACCCCACTTCAGTGTTCCTCCCCACATAAGCCCAGGAAAACTACTTCCATTCTAATTCTTCATTGTCATGATACCATGTACATTACCTTAATAAGAAAATATAAGGCCCCGGCCTTAAACCTTACTTAATATTTAATTAAATGAATAATTCACATTGAGGATCTTTTCAGGTTTAGAGTTTTATAGAATTAGGACATAACTACTACACCTCAAAAGACTACAAAGTAGACACTTCTACTATGTTTCTATAAAATAAAAACTCTTAAAAAGAAACATGTATAGTTCCATGTTTTAGATATCCTGACTTTCCCTTGGTCCCATCCTTGACCCTAATCCACATTAAGTCCTATGAAAAACATTTCAAAAAAAACATGGTGTGAGCATAAAAAGCTCAGTAAGGGATACACAAATAATGAAAACTATTAGTTTTTCAAACATCAAGTAAACCATTTATACATTATCAAAGTAATACCTTCACTTTCATGAAGTAGTAAAAACTCTTCACTGAATAAAATATCATTACATACCCTTTTGTAACTAATGATTACCATAAACCCCATATAAAGAACACATAACATATAAAGGTAACTTGGGACAAATCATACTTAGGTGGAATAACCATACGGTCGACTTCCACACATATCACTTAATGGAATAGCCATTCGGCCAACATCCATACATACCTAATGGAATAGCCATACGACTGAATTCTATACCCAATGCATTGGAGGTTATAACGTAACCACCCATCCTAGTAATCACGGCACCACCCGTTATATGGTTTATCATGTAACCACTTGTCAAATGTCCAAGTACCATTATAAAATCATAAGACATAAAATTAACATAATGGAAAGAAAACATTTCCATATTCTGAACACAATATTTTACATAAATATATTGACAAAAAAAATCCATCATAAAATCCAGATTCAATACCAAAAATACATAATAGAGTATATGGTATTTATTTCGTTTTAAAAAAACATTACGGCTTGTTGAGGAAGCCAAATACCAAATAAAACTCGCGGCGGCGGAAAATGTCGTTGTCATCGCGTACTTTAAAAAAACATGCCTTTTTGTCGTTTAGTAAAACACTTTGTAGAATAAGATTCCTTCTGTATAAAAGTAAAAGTCAAAGGGGTTTATACACCATATAAAAGAAAGTTGTGTGAAAACGAAATATGCCTCAATAAAAGGAGATTGAGTCGAAGTCCCTTACCTCGGGTCCAACTTGACTCGATCATTCATTAAAGTCCTGAATAATAAACATGAGTTAATTTATACTTTATTAGGAACCTTTTTCAAGTTCATTATTCCTTTTATATCACTTATTACCAGGTTAAGAACACTATGTAATTATTTAAGTTAATAGTGGTCGTTTTGTCGATCCTTGGCAGTTGAGTCAAAAATAAACTCTTTATAATTACAAGTTGTTCATGTATTAAAACATCCATTGTATCAAGAATTATATTCATGATGTAGACATCATATATATCATATATATCCATCATATACTTGAATTTATAATATTACATAATCATTTAGAGGTAAGAAATGAAATGCACCGTTCATGGAGACGGTAAGCCGTGTATACGCATGAACGCTACTTTCATTTCTATTTCATATTTTTATGGAATGGAATCATAATGATATAAAGGTATATTATAAATCAAGTATAATATCATATATAAAACCATTAATTAAATCATTTATACATCCCACATATGGCATTAATGAAATCAAACCACTTTGAGGGGGCGGTAGTCCGCACTTCCTTAAATGAAGATATCGTGTTTACCCATAATGGAAACCATAAAGGTATGCCCAAAATGAAAAATTAAGAAGCTTAAGGAAAACATAAAAATATTATATATCCTATATAAGTATATTGTCATCTTAATGGCCACCTTTGAAGGTGTTAAAAGAATGTTGAACAATCATCGTTTCTGGAGGCAGAAATTCGCCATCAACAGAAACAGTATGTTCTTTAACCATTAGATGTAGGTGTGTGTAAGTGTAGCTATAATACTTCTTATAAAAACATTCTAGTATATTGAATAAACTGGAGTTGTTACAAAATAAATTAATAAAGAGTTTAGGGGGTTGGAGAAGCAAAATAAAATAAAAGGACTCAAGTGAAGACATTACCTTAAAATCGGGTAACTCCCTTTGGTTTGAGCTCAAATGCTTCCTTGGGAAGACTTCTTCCCCATGTGAGGCTTAAATGAGTAATAAAAGGATGTGGAGAGACAAAATGGTCAGGGGTTGGCTGAGCCAATGGCTTTGGATGTGTGGGTAAGGAGGTAGAGGTGGGGGCCTTTTATAAGAGCAGAGGAGGGGCACTCTTGGAATGTAAGGAAATGTTACTTTATTTTAGAATTAGTTTCGGATTTTAATAGCCCCACATTGATGTGTTTTAAGGATAATGTGATAAGGGTTCGAAATCAACCCATCCAATAGGTTTTGGACATGTGTAGGTCTTATATTTTACATTATCATTTCATTTTATTTAAATCGTTAAATAATGAGGTCATCACTGCATCATCATGATGTCATAAATAATTTAATTATTTAATGTCTAAAAATTATGAAAAATATACTGTGATATATTAAATCTTTTTAGCTTTCCAATTAATATTTATAGTCAAAAATATGACTTTTATAACCCCATGTAAAATTTTATTTAGTAAAACAACTCATGTTTGTGACATTTTTACTTTAACATTAAATAAAAAGTTATTTATGTCATTTCCCAACCAAAGTGGCTCCATTGGGTCCCCGAGCTGACCCATGGATTGTATTAGTCGGACATGGCACATGCAATGAGGGTAGGACATGTGTCAAGCTCATCTCTTATTATTAAAATATTATTTTTACCTTAAATTACACTAATTACCTCTAATAGCGATTAAAAACATAATAAGTTACTATTCACCAAAAAAATTATTTTAATCCCATTGAACCACATTTTACTTATTAATGACTACCATGTATGTCGGATTTTTGAAATTCAATACAGAAGTCGGTAAAATTTCATTTAAATGAAAGATTATTTGTTTTATGTACCACTTAGTGGTTTCACTATTCATCAAAAATTGAAGTTTTTCAGAAAAATACAAAAACTTCACCCTAAGCTATATTTGATATTCCGAATTCAAAAATGTCTATTTTACAAAATTAAAAACATATAAGTTGAATTAATTAATTTAATAATTAATTCCCACTGTCAAAACAAATAGCGTGTTTTTATGAAACAAAAAGTATCAAAAGATTGACACTAGTTCGAGTCTGATTTCAAAGTGAAATTAATTCCAACGACCACTATTGGATTAAATTGTAAAAATATATTATAATTGCACATTAAAACCAATTCAAAAGATAATCCAATCATATAAATAAATTATATTAAAAAGAGGTTTTGAATTAAAATACAACATTTTTCACTATTCATTAAAAATGATCTTTATCGGAAAAATACAGAAAATTTACACAAAGTAAATTTTGATGTCCCAATTTTAAAGAAGAATTTTATTTGGTACAATATAATGTATAAGAGTGATCAAAACTATATTTAATTGCGGTTCTCCATCAAAAGGCGATAAGTGGACCTTTAGTGAAAATTAGAGTATATACGCCTAAAATTGAATTCTTTTCATATTTTAAGCCTTTATCCTTTATTGGATAAGTATAAAATCATTTAACAAACATATATAATAATATTTTAGTTATTTCTATTCATTCATGCCAATACAACGGCTTCGTGATAACTAACATTTAAAATAATATTATTTTATTACTAGTGTGCAACGTAAGATTTCAAAGAACCTCTTTGTTGCGTATCAGGTACGCTATCGAACATAGAAACCCCTTTAAAGTAAAATTAATATTTAATTCATAAATATTAATAAATATGAAAATGTTTTATTCATTATTTACCTGGGATGTTACATCCTTCCCCCCTTTTGAGAATTGCGTCCCCACAATTTTATTCACTTATCAAAATAAGTGGGGGTATTTATCCCTCATAGAATTTTCAGATTCCCACGTCGCCTCTTCAACAATATGGTTTTTCAAAAAAATCTTTACCTGGTGAATTACCTTATTTCGCAACACTTGCTCTCTTCGGTCAAGAATCTGGACTGGTTGTTCTTCATAAGATATGTTCTCCTCCTGCTGAACTATCTCTGGACTCAAAACATGAGATGGATCTGGCATATACTTCCTCAACATCGAAACATGAAAAACATTGTGTACCTGAGATAAACTCGGAGGTAAAGCCACTCGGTAAGCAATTGATCCAACTTTCTCCAGAATTTCATATGGTCCAATGAACCTTGGACTCAGCTTTCCTTTCTTACCAAATCGCATCACACTTTTCCATGGTGAGACTTTGAGAAAAACATGATCACCTACCTTGAAAGACAGATCCTTCCTCTGGTTATCCGCATAAATCTTCTGTCTGCTATGAGCAGTTTTCATGTGTTTCTGAATCAACTGAACTTTTTTTGCCATCTCTTCTACCAATTCTGGTCCCATCATCTTCCTTTCACCCACTTCATCCCAAAAAGCAGGAGTTCGATACCATTTACCATATAACGCCTCAAATGGTGCCATCTGTATACTGGAATGAAAACTTTTATTATATGAAAAATCAACCAAAGAAAGATGTTGGTCCCAACTTCTCTGATAATCCATAGAGAAGGCACGTAGCATATCCTCCAAAGTCTGAATTGTTCATTTTGACTGCCCATCTGACTGAGGATGAAAAGATGTACTAAAATTTAGTTCAGTACCCAATGACTTCTGAAGGCCTTTCAAAATGTTAGAAGTAAACCAGGGATCAATATCAGATACAATGGAGAGAGGAACTCCTTGTAACCGTAATATCTCTTTAAGATACAAAAGAAAAAGTTGATAGAGAGAGAAAGTATCTCGAATTGAAAGGAAATGAGCAGATTTAGTCAAGCGATCAACAATAACCCAGATTGCATTATTACCTCAAGGTGTCTTTGTCAATCCCACAACAAAGTCCATGGATATTTTTCCCATTTCCACACTGGCACTGGTAAAGGCTGAAGCATCCCTTTCGGTAACTACTGCTATGCTTTAACCTACTGACAAGTCGAACACTTCACAGTAAAATTAGCAATATCCCTTTTCATTCCCTCCCACCAGTAATACTACCACAGATCGCTGTACATCATAGTACTGCAAAGATGAACTAAAAACGGGGAACTATGAGCCTCACATAACAACTCATTCTTCAACTATGAATCACAAGGCACACATAATCATTTCCCAAACCTCAAAACACAATCATTATCAATGTTGAATTCAGGAAACTTACACTTTTGAACCAGCTCTAACTTTTTCTGCAACTCACTATCTTGCTTCTGTTCTTTCATAATTCTGTCTGATAGGGAAGATTTCACTGATACCTGAAACAAAACATAAGGTCATGCTGCACCAACAACTTATATGCCAAATATCATCAAATCAAAAACCAAAGGATCTCGTTCCAAACGTAGCATGGTTAATGAAGCATTACTTTTTCGACTCAAAGCATCAACCACTTTATTTTCTTTTCCCATATGGTAATGAATTGTACAATTATAATACTTGATTAATTCTAGACATATCCCTTGTCTCATGTTCAATTATTTCTGAGTGAATATATACTTTAATCTTTTGTGATCAGTATATATTTCACACTTTACTCCATACAAATGATGCCTCCAAATTATTAAAGCAAAACAACAACAGATAATTCCAAATCATGTGTGGGGTAATTTATCTAATGAGTTTTCAACTGGCGTGAAGCATATGCAATTACCTGATCATTCTGCATAAGGACACAACCAAGTCCCTTCAATGAAGCTTCACTGTATACAACAAACTCACCATTCCTGGAAGGAAGTTCCAAAACTAGAGAATTCACCAATCGTTTTTTCAACTCCTGAAAACAATCATCACATTATTTTGTCTAGATAAACCTAACACCCTTCCTAGTTATCTTATTCATTGGGCTAGATAAATGCGAAAAAGTTTCAACAAAACTTTAGTAGTAACATGCCAAACCAAGGAAACTACGGATCTTGGTTACATTTGTGGGTCTTTGCAATTCATCAACATATTTTGTTTTAGAAGGATCAACAGTTATGCCATTTATTGAAACAATGTGACCAAGGAAAGAAATTTTTGGTAACAAAAACTCACACTTGCTGAATTTTCAATACATTTTCTTTTCTTTTAAGGTTTGCAAGATAACCCTTAAATGACTTTCATGCTCCACTTTACTTTTAGAAAACACCAAAATATCATCTATGAAAACAACCACAAACTTATCCAAGAACTCATGGAAAATTCGATTCATAAGGTTCAGGAATACAACAGGTGCATTAGATAACCCAAAAGGCATAACTACAAATTCATAATGGCCATATCTAGTACGGAACGGAGTCTTCGGAACGCGTGATTCTTTTACTTTCAACTGATGGTACCTTGACCTCAAGTCAATCTTTGAAAAATACTGAGCTCCCGGGAGTTGATCAAACAAATCATCGATATGAGGTAAAAGATACTTATTCTTAATAGTGATATTATTCAAGGCTCTATAATCAATGCAAAGTTTAATTGAACCATATTTCTTTTTAACAAACAAGACAGGAGCACCCCATGGTGATGTGATAGGTTAAATGAAACCTTTATATAATAACTCCTGCAATTGATTCTTTAACTCTAAAAGTTTAATTTGAGCCATTCGATAAGGTGGTTTTAAAATTGGCTTAGAATCAGGAACTAAGTCAACAGTAAATTCAACTTCCAGATCATGAATAATACCAGGAAAATCATCAGGAAAAACATCAAGATACTCATTTACCACTGGCACATCATTAATCTGAATAGTTCCCTTGTTTTCAACGATATGTGAAAGATAAAATTCATTTCCATATTTTACTAGTTTTTCAACTTCCTGATATTTTATCAAAATCAAGGGTTCATTCTTGTAAACAAACTGAAAATATTTCTGAAATGAAACCATTTTATCTCTGCAGTCAATCTTAGCATGATAAACAGAAAGCCAATCCATACCCAGGATAAAATCAAACTCTACTAGAGGAAAAACAATAAGGTTTCCAGGTAGATTCTTTCCACACACAAGGATATGAAGGTTCTTATAGTTTCTTTTGGTCTCAATGTTTCCTCCGGGTGTTTTTACCATAATTTCTGGATTCATATCTTTTGATGGAATTTCCAATTTACTAGAAAACTTCTCAGAAATGAACGAATGTGTAGACCCTGAATCAAACAACACATTGGCATAATCTGAACAAACAAACAGTGTACCTGATACTACTTCATTCGATGGCCCAACATCAGCTGAAGTAGTTGCAAAGGATTTCACCACCCCTTTCTACTTGTAGTCTGGCTGCTTTCCCTCAGTTGAGTTATTCTTTGGACACTCATTTGTATAATGACCCATTTCATTACACTTAAAACATCTTACCGCTGGCTTTTCATTTCCTGCTTGATCATCTTCCTTACAGTTACGAGCAATATGAACAGACTTACCACACCAAAAGAACTTACCATACATGGATAAACATTATCCAGGATGCATTTTACTACACTTCTCAGAGGATGGATATTTGGTTTTCTTACCTCCTTGCTTCTTTGATGAATTCTTCCCCTTTGCCTGCCAACTGGACCTCATTTTCTGTCATTTTTCAAAGAACACCTGATCATCGGCAAACTCCATTTTCACATTTTCTGCACATCGTACAAGTTTTTCATAACTTCTGAACTCACGAGAAGCTAAATCACTTCGATACTTCAGCTTTAATCCTGAGTAAAAATGTTTGATTTTACTATCAAGATCTTGTATGAAGTTTGGAGCATACCTTGCCAGTTGAGTAAACTTTGCTTTATAAGCAGCCATTGATTCAACCTCCTTCCTCAATTCTAGAAATTTTTTTCCATCTTAAGACAAACCACCTTAGGAAAATATTTCTCAAGAAACATACGTTCGACTTCATCCTAGTGAAGATCGTCAATCTCATCACTGTGCCTGATATTTTTCACCATTGGCCACCACTGATTAGCTTCTCCTTCAAAACGGTAAACAGAAAGACTAACCTTTTGATGTTCCGAACACCCCATGACATGAAAAATCTTCTCCAGTGATTTAATCCACCCTTCAGCTAGCACTGGGTCAGATGTTCCTCTGAATGATGGGGGATGTTGCCTCATGAAATGTTCCACCACTGACATGTTCCTCTACGGTTGATCTGGCTGATCTCGTGCATGGATACCACCACCATTTATAGCCTGAGTCAACTATGCCATCACTACAACAAACTGTTCAGTTCCAATTATGACCATCTCAGGTGGCTGATTTGGATGGTTGTCTTCCTCCTCATGTCATCCCAACATAGTTGCCTTGTTTCCTCTACGGAAAACCATTCTGATCATAGAAATATATTATGCGAAGCAACATGGTAATCCGTAAATGTTGTATCATTTCAATCATATTATAATTTAACACTTTTCTAACTTCTAATGATGTCTAAACCGACCTCTGATACCAACTATAAGGCCCCGAACTTAAACAATACTTAATATTGAATTAAATGAATAATTCACATTGAGGATGTTTTCTGGTTTAGAGTTTTAGAGAATTAGGACATAACTATTACATCTCAAAAGATTACAAAGTAGACACTTCTACTATGTTTCCATAAAATAAAAACTCTTAATAAGAAAATTGTCTAGTTCCATGTTTTAGATAGCGTGACTTTCCCGTGATCCCATCCTTGACCCTAATCCACATTAAGTCCTGTGAAAAACATTTCAAAAAAACATGGGGTGAGCATAAAAATCACAGTAAGGGATACAAAAAGAATGAAAACTGTTAGTTTTTCAAATATCAAGTAAACCATGTATACTTTATCAAAGTAATACATTCACCTTCATGTGGTTGTAAAAACTATTCACTGAATAAAATATCAATAAATACCCTTTTATAACCAAAGATTACCTTAAAACCCATATAAAGAACACATAACAAATAAAGTTAACTTGGAACATAAAGATACATAGGTGGAATAACCATACGGTCGACTTCCACACATATCACATAATGGAATAGCCATTCGGCCAACTTCCATACATACTCAATGGAATAGCCATACAGACGACTTCCATACTTAATGCATTGTAGGTTATAATATAACCACCAGTCCTAGTATTCACGGCACCACCCGTCATATGGTTTATCATGTAACCACCCATCAAATGTCCAAGTACAATTATAAAATCACAAGACATAAAATAAACACAATGGTAAGAAAACATTTCCACATTCCGATCACAATATATCACATAAATATATTGACATAACAAATCCATTATAAAAACCATTTTCAATACCAAAAATAAATAAAAGTGTATATGGTATTTATTTCGTTTTAAAAAAAACATTACGGCTTGTTGAGGAATCCAAATACCAAATAATAATCGCGGCGGTGGAAAAGGTCGTTGTTACCGCGTACGTTAAAAAAAACATTCCTTTTTGACATTTAGTAAAATGCTTCGTAGTAAAATATTCCTTTTGTATAAATGTAAAATTCAATGGGGTTTATACACCATAAAAAAGAAAGTTTTGTATAAAATGAAATATGCCTCAATGAAAGGAGATTGAGACGAAGTCCCTTACCTCGGGTCCGACTTGATTCGATCATTCTTTAACGTCCTGAATAATAAACACGAGTTAATTTAAACATTTTTAAGAATCTTTTTCATGTTAATTATTCCTTTTATATAACTTATTACCAGGTTATGAACACTATGTAATTATTTAAGTTAATAGTGGTCGTTTTGTCGATCCTTGGTACTTGAGTCAAAAATAAACTCTTTGTAATTACAAGTTGTTCATGTGGTAAAACAACCATTATATCAAGAATTATATTAATGATGTAGATATCATATATATCATTTATATCCAGTATTTACATGAATTTATAGTATTACATAATCATTTAGAGGTAAGAAATGAAATGCACCGTTCATGGAGACGGTAAGCCATACATACACATGAACACTACTTTCATTTCTATTTCATATTATTATGGAATGGAATCATAATGATATAAAGGTATATTATAATTCCAGTATAATATCATATATAATACCATTAATTAAATCCGTTATACATCCCACATATGGCATTAATGAAATAAAATCACTTTGAGGGGGTGGTAGTCCGCACTTCCTTAAATGAAGATATCGCGTTTACCCATAATGGAAACCAAAAAGGTATGCCCAAAATGAAAAATACAGAAGATTAAGTAAAACATAAACATATTATATATCATATATAAGTATAGTGTCATCTTAATGGCCACCTTTAAAGGTGTTAAAAAAATGTTGAACAATCATCGTTTCGGGAGGCAAAAATTCGCCATCCACGGAAATAATATGTTATTTAACCATTATATGTGGGTGTGTGTAAGTGTAGCTCGAATAATTCATATAACAACATTCTAGTATATTTAATTTGCTGGAGTTGTTACAAAAGAAATGAATAAAATGAGTTTAGGGGGTTGAAGAAGCAAAATAAAACAAAAGGACTCATGTTAAGACATTACCTTAGAATCGGGTAACTCCCTTTGGTTTGAGCTCAAAGGCATCCTTGGGAAGAAATCTGCACAATGTGAGGCTTCTAGGAGTAAGAGAGGGACGTGGAGAGACAAAACGGGAAGGGTTTGGCCGAGCCAAAGGCCTTGGATGTGTGGGTAAGGAGGTAGAGGTGGGGGCCTTTTATAAGAGGAGAGGAGGGGAACTCTTGGAAAATAAGGAAATGTTACTTTATTTTAGAATGAGTTTCGGATTTTAATGGTCCCACAATGATTGTTTTCGATGATAAGGAGATAACGGTTCGAAATCCACACATATAATAGGTTTTGGACATGTTTAGGTCTTAGATTTTACATTATCTTTCCATTTTATTTAAATCGTTAAATAATGAGGTCATCCCTGCATCATCATGATGTCATAAATAATTTAATTTATTTAATATCTAAAAATTATTAAAAAAATACTATGAAATAGGAAATCTTTCTATCTTTCCAATTAATATTTATAGTAAAAAATATGACTTGTATAACCCCACGTAAAATTTGTTTTAGTAAAACAACTCATGTTTGTGACATTTTTACTTTAACATTAAATACAATGTTATTTATGACATTTCCCAATCAAAGTGGCTCCATGGTGTCCCCATGATGACCCATGGAATGTCTTGGTCGTCCAAGAAAAATTCAATGATGGTAGGACATGTGTCAAGCTCATCTCTTATTATTAAAAATTATTTTTACCTTAAATTACACTAATTACCTCTAATCGCGATTAAAAACTTAATAAGTAACTATTCACCAAAAATTATTTTAATCCCATTGAACCACATTTTACTTCTTAATGACAACCATGTATGTCAGATTTTTTAAATTCAAAACACAAAGGTGGTAAAATTTCATTTAAATGAACGATTGGTTTTTTTAAGTACCACTCAGTGGTTTCACTATTCATAAAAAATTGATGTTTTTAAGACAAATACCAAAAATTCACCCTAATATATATTTGATATTCCAAATTCAAATATGATGTCTATTTTACAAAATTCAAAACATATAAGTTGAATTAATTAATTTAATAATTAATTCCCGCTATCAAAACAAATAGTGTGTTTTTATGAAACAAAAAGTATCAAAAGATTGACACGAGTTCGAGTCCGATTTCAAAGTGAAATTAATTCCAACGACCACTATTGGATTAAATGGTAAAAATATATTCTAATTTCACTTTAAAACCAATTCAAAATATAATATAATCATATAAATAAATTGGATTAAAAAGTGGTTTTGAATTAAAATACAACATTTTTCACTATTCATTACAAAATGATCTTTATCGGAAAAATATAGAAAATTTACACAAAGTAAATTTTGATGTCCCGATTATAAATAAGAATTTTATTTGGTCCAATAGAATGTATAAGAGTGACCAAAACTATATTTAATAACGGTTCTCCATCAAAAGGCGATAAGGGGACCTTTAGTGAAAATTAGAGTATATACGCCTAAAATTGAAATATTTTCGTATTTTAAGCCTTTATCCATTATTGGATAAGTATAAAAACATTTAACAAACATATATAATAATATATTAGTTATTTCTATTCATTCCCGCCAATACAATGGCTTCGTGTTAACTAACATTTAAAATAATATTATTTTATTACTAGTGTATAACGTAAGATTTCAATGAAAATCATTGTTGCGTATCAGGTACGCTATCGAACATAGGAACCCCTTTAAAGTAAAATTAATATTTAATTCGTAAATATTAATAAATATGAAAATGTTTTATTCATTATTTAACTGGGATGTTACAGAAAACCCCCAACTTACATACAAATCTCATAGAGCACCTCATCACATCCAACCTGATAGCCATATTGTATAACATCACCACACCCCAGCAATCGTAACACATCCCAGATGCATTCCCACTGCATAAAAAGTTCATACATTCAACAATCAACCATTATCTCATCCTAAGACTCAATTTCATCACTAGTAGAACCCCATACACTTATCAACATCCCCATCCCCAACACCCCATGACCAGAATAAGACATAAGGCTGAACAGAACCACAAACAAAACGTAGCAACACCAAACACTCAACGTGTATTCCGATTTAGTATCACTCCTCTAATTCTACTTTCATGATTTTTATGTGATCACTGAACATGTTAAATCATGGGGCATCAATTTATTTAAATTGTTATATTTGATTCATCTATTTTCCCAATTAGAGTAGTTAAATACTGAATCAATAAAAAATATTCACAATACATCAAAATTTCTAAATGAGATACCACCATGGTCAGTGATTTTCAAAATTCATACAACCATTACCAAACTGGACATGGATAAAATATATTAGATAAAACAAAAACGAGCTTCCTTATCCTCTTCACATCCATTCATTTATTAGTTCATTTGAATTAGAACCAGAAATATTAACATGAATATATAAATATATCCACTCACATGGTGCACAATTAACTGATAGAAGAAGGAATCCCTACCTTAAAAAAATAGTGGATCACCAACTCCAATTATCAGGAATACAGAGGGTAGGAAAGTACAAGGAAAGTCTTCAAGGGGAAACTAGAAAGACATTTACAACAACGATATGACTAATGGAGAAATAAATGATTTAGGTGCACCAAGAGAAAATTGAAGGGATCAAGGAAGATGGGATCTCTACTTTATAAAAATCTAGAACATATATAAATGGATGGGGATGGTTTCAAGAGCCATTAAAGTTATATCATTTTCAAGACCATGTTTGTTTTCCACTTTAAAGTCCACAGGGTTGTTATTATATTAATTATATTATATATATCATTTAGAGAAACTTCATAAACTTTCAAAAAAATTTCTAAACATTATTTACATAAAATTATAACATAAGAGGGGTGAAAGTAGAAAAATGGGGAAAGCTAGAAATGACTCACAAATGTGTTAGCCACCGATGCGACTAACCTACAATGAGTCATCAACATCGTGCCACCAACGGGACTCACCGAAAACAAATAACTAACATGACCCACTGATGCCTAACTCCCCAATGTTAGTCAATGATGCCCGACCTATCGACGCCCGACCAACTCATGTCCAACATACCAAAGCCCGACCTACGGACAATAGACCTTACAATGCATGATCTACTGACGCCCGACCTAATGAAGCCCGACGAACCACAGACCGATCCAATGATGTTGAGCTACAGATGTGAGCTACTAATTTTGATCTATCGATGTTAGTCATTAATGATACCTACTAATGATAAGCTACCGATGTGAGTCACCTAAGCAACCGACCGATGAAAAAACTAGAAAACATGAAAACTCTTGAAATGAGTCACATTGTCCTCTTAAAACACATCAAACACCAAATTTTCACAAAATAATATATCAGAGTGGTTTGGAAAATTATATTAGATAACACTCAGACTATTATCTCAATCAAGAATTCAAACCGACATCCTAAAGAAAGCGGGGACCAAAAAACACCATATAAGATAACTCTCTAGATAAAAAAACTTGTGCAATATATAAACTAATTTGAAACATCAACATCAAAAAGCACATCCTCCAAAATCTCTTACCCCAACTGAGAACAATACACACTTCACAAGAACCAAAAGCCACACTTCCCAAACACATGAATCAGGGAATTCATTCCTCTATGTCAAGATGATGTATACATTGGTTGGCATTAACTCGCCTCCAAGTGTTTAATCACATATGAATTAATTAGTCTTTATTGGAGATCTGGTCCTCTCCTATCCATCTTATAGAACATTATCACGCAACATAGAACAATGAAACAACATATATTATTTGAAATAATGTTCAATAATTATGAAGAAAAAAAGTAGAAGGAGAAAATCCAAAAAAACCATGGTTTCTATGTATGAATATGTATTAATCTCTCCCATTTACTCGTATCCAGCCCAACATGCCTCCACAACAAAGAAACCAATGGAATGGTCCATCCACACAACACTTTCTATTTACAATCCTAGATCTCCACTGGATGCTCTACAAATGTTGTGTCACCCTCAATATCCAACTCTTCACAGTAAATAACATGGGTTTCATCGTGATGATTATGATGAACATGAGAGACATGAATGTTTTTATTAATCCTATCAAACTATAGTGGCAATGCTAATTGGTATTCCACTTCACCAACTCTTCCCAACATTACAAAGGGTCTTATTAATGTTGGAAAAAATATTTCTCCCTCTACTAACCCTCTATTTCCCACATCGAGGAAACCTATAGGAACACGTGGACCCCAAATTCAAACTCCAATGTCTCATAAATTAATTGGAATGCGAATTCTGCAGATCCCATTCTACCTTCATCCTTTCACAGAAAAGCTACACCTTCTTGATCATACACTTCACCACATTTAGACTCAGACTAACATCCTCTCCTACTTCTGTCCAGCAAAAAGGGCTATGAAATGATCTCCTTTAAAATGATTTGAATGGTTCCCTACCACTGTAAGATTTGTATCAATTATTGTATGAATACACTAACAAGGGTAGGTGTCAAGGCCAAGATCGACCAAAATCCAAGACGCATGCACACAACATGTCATCTAATGTCTAGATTCTCTATTATGTATGTCCATCTGTCTGAGGGAGGAAAGTGGTGTTGAGGCGTAAATGACTTCCAAAATAATATTGTAATCCCCTCCATATGATTGGGGTAAAACATATATTTTGTTCCAAGAAAATGGATCCTAGAAATCCATGCAGCTACACCACATCATCCACTTATCTCTCTATTATGGCATCCATTGTGCATGACTCCTTAATCGATAAAAAGTGAGATGATTTTGTAAGTCAATAAACCACTAACCATATAGCATCACAATATCCCCGATACTTGGGTATCTTTGTGATGAAATCCATAAATATTTCATCCCACTTCCACTCAAGGACATCTAGGGGATGCAAAAAAAATTATGTTCACGGGGCTCAATATTCACCTTATGGAACACTAGGCATACTTCCACAAACTTCACCACTACCTACTTCATACCGTGACACCAACATTGTTCCATTAGGACACATTACAACATGTAAAATCATAAGTTTTCCAAATGTGGTTATATATTAAACTCATGGAGAACTCCCTCTCATATAACCTCTGGAACAAAAAACTTTTCACAGAAAATCATATGATTTTGTCCATCCTCCGACCATCGCCCCAGAGCATCACCCAGGTCAACACCATCACACATCACCTATGCCTCTAAGTCTCTACACCAAGACTCTTCCACCTAATGCATCATAGACAACTACACTATCATATGATATAGGTAAATTATTCAACTATCTATCACTGTATCCAGGTGCATGGTAGCCAACTCACTCATGGTATTCCCAGAATATAAAGATTCACAAACTATCTCCTTATGAAACATCTATCTCAAAGAATCAACCATGAAATTTTATTTCCTAAGCTTTAGGATATATAAATATAATATTTTTGAATTACCTCAATCCACCTTCATGGACGGAAATTCAGATCTCATTGGGAAAAGATATAACTCAATATATTATGATCATTGAAGACCAAAAGTCTATCTCAAATGAGGTAATTCCTCAAAAAAAAATTCCAAAAAACTGTCATTACTATCTCCAGATCATGGGTGTCATTGTAACTTTTTTTGGAAACTAAATACCCAGACCTATATGAGATCCCCCCTCATTCCTACTTCAGCACACACCCCAAGCCCAAATGGTAAGGATCAAAAAACACATCGAATTACACCCCTTCTTTTGTATTATAGAGAACTAGATTAGTGACCAAGTTATAGTAAAATAATTGAAAGCTACCTGACACTTCTCACTCCAAAAAATGCATGGCCCTTTTTTGGTTTGATCTGTCAACGAAGCTGTAAATAGAGATAAATGGGGTACAAATATATGGTAGTATCATGCTAGGCCATGTAAACTATTAACCCTTACCAAATTCTGGGTTGTTTCCTATAAAACAGGTGCCTATAAATTATATGGGTCCACTACTATACCATTATGAGACACCACATGTCCAAGGAAGTGAACGTACCTTGTAAAACATTTACACTTGGAAAAATTTCCATAGAGCTGGTGTCACCTAATTTCTCACAAGAAAATCTTAATATGCTCAGTATGAACCTCCTATGACATCGATTTGATCAGAATTTCTTTGAATAATATGTTGAAAAACTGGTCTACGAAATCATGGATAATAGTGTTCATATGTCCCATGAACACGACTAGTGAGTTCATAACACCAAATGACATAACCACAAACTCGATGTTCCCACGCTTTCACATGAAAGTAGTCTTTGGAATTTCACCGTCCTTCAACCACAAATACTGATACCCAGAATGCATATTGATCATAGAAAACCAACATTATCCCATTCATCTAGTCAAAAAGATAATATATCCTTGGGAGAGGGTAACAGTTCTTGACCATCACCTAATTCATCATGTAGTAGTCAGTAAAAATCCTTAGACCACAATCATACTTTATTGAAAAAAATACAATAGCACTGCATAGAGATATAGAGGTCCAGATAAGTCTATTATTCCTCATATCAACAATATGAGTTCTTAGCTCTAGTTGCTCAAAATGTTCCACCTAATAAGTATCCATCAAAATCGAAGATGCACCGGGTTGCAAGACTATCTCAAACTCAACATCACATCAAGGGGTAGAGTCACAACCTTTTCAGGGAAGACATCTAGGAATTTCCGAAAAAAACATAAGTAACCTACTTTATCTTAGCATCCAATGATTCAAGTGATAGCTCAGACAAAAAAGAAAGAAGAGGATCTACACATCAGCTTCCCATATGATGACTATCCTCGCCAAAAAAAGCCACATGATTGTAATCCCCATTTGAAAACATGACCCTTCTCCAAAACTAGTTGATAATAGCACGCACAGATTTCAAAAATTTAATGCTAAGGATGACATTGTATAGTTTCATTTTTAAAAGAAATAGATCCTAATATGGCCGATGTGGACCCTAAACCATTCTACATCCTTGGAACACATCCAAAATTTTCATCTAACCTATGACTGATTTACACAACCTAGTGGCACATAATGTCTCCCTATCTCTGGTTGTTGAGAAACAGCTAGACTGGGTGCAAAAAATGAGTTTGATTCTCCGGAATCAAAAAATAAACAAACCAGAGTACTAAAAAAGATAATCTTACATCGAACAATCTCTGACCCTTCTGGAACAGATGCCTCTATGGTGTGAAAAATACTACAACCAACACCCTCTACCCCTTTTCCGATGAACCCCCTAAAAACGCTTGGATCATGGTCACTGAGGAACACCCTATGGTTGGCCTCCACCTTCTCTGTCTCCCATTAGTGGAGGAGGAGCCTGCTTTCCTTCCTACTAGATTGGTTTGGCCAGAAACTGCTATTGAGGTGGGCGCTGAACATACCCACCTCCACTATACCGAACTCGAATGACCATAGGGGTCTAAATATAAAGGTTCCCAAGAACTCCACATACAAAAAGAACTGAACCAACCCTGTAGGACATTCACAATGACCGGATGACTGAAATGGGAATTGGTGAGGTCGACTTAATAAAGTTCAGAACCTCAATTCTCTTGGTGCCAGAGACCTACTGCAGGTATACATTCCCTTCTAAGAATCATGCTGAGTCCCCTATCACGTTAGACATCATTGTGAGTACAATATCTAAACTACCTCATCCTTATTCTATACCTCTAGGTTTGTATGTATGGTGAAGCGAGTGACACTATACTGGATTGAATGTTTAAGAGCCTCCTCTAACCATCCATCCAAATACTACACATCCGGAATAAACAATCTGGGACAAATGAAATAATCCTTGAGTTTGATCCCCATATCACATACTGACAGACTCCCTTGCTAGAGGGAGAGTAGCTCCTGTAACTTCTCATCATTCATGGTCACAGAAAGGAATACTTCTAGGAACTACATCTCAACATCCAATCATATAAAAATGACCCCCTTTCCCTCTTCTATGTATAGTTTCCACCCATATCATGTAGCTCCCCGAATCTTACTAACCTCGAACAGAACTTAATACTTAATTATAGATCAGATCAATATAAAGGTGATCACAATCTACCTAAGATATATCACCCTCTCCATGTTTGAGGTGAAGCCCTTGTACATTCCAAAGGAATTCCACTAGAAAGTACATAATGTTCGATGGCACTGATTGTCCCCCTCTGGATAAATCCTCTGCTGATCATCCAGATCAGCCTGCTGGGCCACCAGTACATGAGCCACTTGTGGACGATGACTAGGATCCATAGTTGAAAAGTAAACAAGGATCTATAATCTTGAGAAGTATAAAAGTTTCATTCAAGGATCAATTTACCTCATTAAATTTTAAATTCCCTCAAATTACCAAATTCTAATAGGAAGGAAACTCATTAAGATGCATGCACGTTTCCTAGGGTCTCTACCCCACAATGATTGTACCTCACATGATTGTTTGGTTGGCTCAACTCTCAATCATTGAATCATGGGGGGGGGGGGGTCCTAAAATCCAATGTCCAATCTGGTCTTCCTAAACAAATCTCACATACCATGATCACTTAAAATTGTTTCCCTAACAACCCATGCATTCCTCACTATGCCAAACTCAAACCCCATTATATCTCTCAACCATCACCTTTAATAACATTCTGTAATAGACCCCTCCCTCTAGAGACACCCCTCCTTAGCTGGAAATGAAAAAAGAGAGTATATCCCTCCCTCCCCCCTGAGTCCTACCACCTATAGCCCCGCTGGGTGGCGACTAGAAACACGAGTATAAAGGTCCCACAAAATGGGAGGCATTACCCTACTTATATTAACCCTGATCCGGATATACAATGTATCGTCCTTAAATAAACTCCAACACATATATATAGATAAAATTGATAATCCAAACCATCCCACTTGAATATTCAAAATGATTATAGATACAAATAAAAAAGTCTCCAAGGTAAATAGAAAAAGTAAAACTAAGCAGCGACACATCAAATGCCATGATCTGAGCTAGTATGGCCTTTCAATGTCTATATAATCCTTCTAAAAACCTATAAAAATTTATATAAATAGGGTGATCATATATGTACACTTATTATGGAAAACCAATGTCTCTCATACACAATTGGTGAGGCGTACTAATGAACTCATTGAAAACAATAGAAATTGAACGTTACGAACGAGGTATAATAGCCACCAAAACCCCACCATATCCACACTAACCAAATAACAGAATTCATGTAACGTAATATAGAGAACATATATTATATGGTACCCCACACCACATTCCAATTGATTATTCACTCCGACATCCTAATTTTTTTTCTGGAACTACCTCTATTTTCAAAAGAACCATTTCACAACCCGCTTAGACACAAATGGGCCACACACTACATCACATCTCCTTTGCACACACCTGGCTGACAAATAACCCCACATCCTAAAGGCCCATGGGAACCACAACACATATCATTCCGAAGACACATGGTAATAAAAAATCACCCAAAAAAATCGGGGCCTCATAAACCACAACATGTCTGTAGATTCTTCAGATATCACCACCTAGAAGAGGGAGCACAAAAGAGAGGGTGGACAACCAGCCACCTCCCCCATAATATTTGTGAAAGACACCCTCCCACATGAAAATGTGGCTGTTTAGCACATAGTTCTCAACTAGTGAGGGGTGAGTATCTACATACCAATGAAATATACCTATATATATGTATCAATCACTTAATCCAAGCTATGGGGTTCAAAACTACATATATCCCACAAAACTAACTTTGTTGCTATGTCTAAATGAATGTATCAAATCTAATAGTGGTAACTTTCGAATATGAAAAAAGAAATCCTCTTAAAAGAAATTTGTTTTCCATCATTATGAATTTAGAAGTTATTCCTTACCTACTCGAGAATCTAAAAACCAAAACACACAACCAAGATAAATGAAGGAAGAAAACTATGATAAAACACCCCACTTCACTCTTCCTCCCCACTTAGCACCCAATCCAACCACTTCCATTAGTATTGTTCAATGTAATGACTCACTATCCTTTCTCTCAACAAGAAAAACCACATCATACATAAAAACCCTAAAAGATACCTCATCACATCCAACCTTATATCCCTACTAAAAAAACCACACCCAACATCAATAACATATCCCAGATGCAACCCCAATGCATATCAAGTTCATCGATTCCATGATCAAACAATCTCCCATATTGAGATTATATTACACCACCAATACCACCATTCAAACACATCCACACCCCATCCATAACACCACATGAACCTCACAAGATAGAAGTCCGAAGAAAACCACACATAACTCATAGCCACACCAAAAACACAAAGTCTCCAAAGATTTAGCGTCACTCATTCTTTATTTCCACTTTCATTATTCTAGGGTGAACAAAGAACATGTTCAATGATTGGGAATCCATTTATTTGGCCGAGTATATAAGATTGATCAATTTTCAAAATATGAGTTTTTCAATAAGGAAACCACCAAAAATATTCACAAGCCAACAGAGGTGAAAATATATTGACCGCTAATGTCCATGATTTTAAAAATTCATACAACCCTTACATGATACAACATTGATCAAAGATAACAGAGAAAACAAAAATGATGATCATCGTCATCTTCCAAGATCTTCATTTATTACATCACATAAAAAAGGAATCATCTGCATTCACCAAAATACATCTGTATACACACCCCGCATGATGCACAATTAAATGAGTGACGATGGAATCACTACCTCAAAAAACAATAGATCAAAAACTTCTATTTGTAAAAAAATTGGTGTTATCACATAAAGAAAGAAATAACCCATTGGAAAACTCAATTAACACCTACATCATAGATGTTACCCCTTGGGGAACAATGGATTTAGGAACACCAAGAGAAACTAGAAGGGTACAAGAAATAGAAGATCTCATATTTAGAAAAAGATAGATCATATATAAATGAAAGGGAACAGGTTCAGCGGGGTTAAAGTTGGATCATGGTCAAGACCAAATGTTATGGCCCTTCCAATGTACCTGGGGAATTATGATTTTAAATAAATAATTTATATACTTTTATATTACTTCAAAAATGGTCAAAAAAGGTTTTAATCTCGATTTATGTTAGATAAAACGTAATTCCGTGTAAACTGGAAAACAGGGAAATGATGGAAATAACTCCTCGATTGGTGAGAAACCGATGCGGCTTAGTAATAATAAGTTATTGACGTTACCCACCAATGCATGACTCACTAACATGAGTCCTGGATGCCTGACCTACCAATGCCCAACCTACCAATAGCCAACATACTGATGCCCAACCTACAGATGCTCGACCTACTGACGCTTGACCTATCGATGCCTAACCTACCTACCCCGACCCACTGATGCCAGATCAACAGATTCCCAAGCCGCTAATTCTGAGCTACTGAAGTGATTAATTGATTTAATGCTATTGATGTTGATCTATTAAGGTGAGTTACTTATGTGGTCTACCGACATTGAGCTATTGACACGGAGCTACCGACAGAAGTCACCGATGAGGCCTAGTGATGAAAAAAATGTAAAACTAATATACTCTTGAAATGAGTCACTATGACCTCATAGAACACCTCAAAAAATGGATTTTCACAATGGAATAAAATGAAGTGGTTCGGACCATTAAAATATCAGGCCTATGGTAGGGGATTATTTTTCCCCAGTTTTTTTTCTATCTGTTATATGACTTCTACACCACCTATTTCTTTTGAGTTGTATTTATTCTAACCATGAATGTTTTATTGATTCTTATTTTTATTTATATGATACAAATATTTTTTTATGATGCATAAAATTATATTGATTATAATTGTATACAGATATCTTCAAAAATAACATTTTTTCATGACATTGTTTATACCTATGTATTTACTTGTGTATATTTATAATTAATGTCCATGTATTATAAATATGTTTTATAAATTTGTCTTTATCTTATTATACTAATTTTTGATTTCAATTATACCCAGTTTTGAACTATCTAGGATATGGTATGAAAAGAATATATTTTTTTATTTTTAATATGAGGTAATTTTTGTATTTTTGAGAAAAGTACGAGAATTTTTTTTGTTTTTACATATATGACATGAACATATATTTTTTCATTTCAAATTCCTTATTTCTGAAAATTATACATAACATGATTTCAAATTTATTTTCAAATACTAACAATTCATTTAAAATTGTTTAGCATTTTGAGATAAGAAATGGATTTTGAAGAAGGAAAGTTATTTTCATCAAGAATAAATTTCAAGTGTTTTATCAAAATTATATTATATCTAAGATGACACTATTTAAATAGGGTTTCATTTCTATACCTATTATTAATATGTTTTTACTTTTATTGTGATTGAATGATATTTTAGAAATCCATTTTTTATATGTATTAGGAAGGAATGATGTTTACAGACCCATTTTATTTCATTTGATGTGTCATGATGAATGATTTTTGAATTTATGGAACATGTAAGAATGAAATAATTATGTTATTGGTGTTATCAATATCTTCCTCCAATGTGTTGGGTAAATATTTATATCTCATGAGATTGAAAATACTGGAATGACATGTAAATCTGGTTCAGTTATATAGGGCTGGAATGACATGTAATTTTGGTTCAGTAATATAGTGTCGGAACGAAGAGTGAACTCGGTTCAGTAAAGGAATTTATCCATTTTGATGGTCATGGAAATGAACCGTGAATAATATGAAGTCATTATCTTCACTTATTTGCATTCCAAAAATTCCATGTCATATGTTATGCCATTTGGAAATATGTTCATTGATTCTTTCTATTTTATTATTATTTATTCCATGACCTGATATCATGATCTATAATATGTAGGAGAGGATTTTCAATTGTTATGTTCTTATGTATTATGATTATGATATGATTGATATCATCCCTTATTACGCATACTAAGAACATGGCTCACCCAATCATGTTTCCTTTTTCCCAGGTTTTGAAGAAGGGTATTACATAATATGTGGCAAAATGGGTTCTAGTTTTGAAAGAAAAATAGGTAGATGATTTAGATGTTTTATTAACTAGTTATTTATGTCTCTCAATTTCCAATGACATAAAACTAATATGGTCTTTGGGGGTCTAATTGTGTCATGTATTAATTATTTCACAAGTGTTTTATAATGTTCATGTACACTATGTTTGGGACTCTAAAGTGTTTATCAATGTGAAGGATTATCTATCTTTTGGAATATAGGATGCAAAAACATTACTGATGTCCCTAGAAATATTTCTACGGATATTCCAAGAGATATACCAATGGATATGTATGACTGTATATTATAATCCTATAATTCTTGTAATAACAACAAAAAACATAAAATTATACATTAGGATTCATTTATTGAAATATTTTAATTATTCTCCCTTGGTTATGGGATTTTCATCGATGATAATTTTTTCTCATGCTTTTATTTCTAGTCTTGGTCAGTAGATGGAACTAGATTGAACATTGTTAAAATTATATGTTTTAGATTTGTAATTTAAGGGTGTTATGAAAATATTTTTCCAACAAGGAAATATCATGAAAATAATGAATAATGTGAAATAAGTATTAGTTTTACTGCTGAGTATAAATATATTATAAACGACATTTGAATTGTATGGGATATTGAGGAATTACTTTTTTAATTTAATCCTAAGAAGCATGGTTAGATTATTGATGAGGAACATCAATAAACTATTAATATATTAGGAAAGGCCAAAAATGCGGATCTTGGGTAAGGGTTTATGAATAAAAAGAACAATTGAGTTTTATATGTTTTTTAATTCAAGGATTATGTTATACAAATCATGAAATATATGTGTGTTTTTTGTGTGAGTTTTTCAATAAAGATTGTTAATGAAATCATGAACTATTATAAAGACCATGAAATGTTATTTATGTGTAAGGTGATGTATTTTGGGAACAAATTTTAATTGGAATGTTATCCCTTATTATGTCCCTTATGTCAAGACAATGATGTTTAGATAAATATATTTTGGTTTTGAATAATTAAATTAGATAATACTCTTTTCTTGGGAACTATTAATGGATTTTCAGTCATGAGGGTTATGAAATCATCGATAAATTATACTACTTTTGGGGACATAAATAATATATTCAATATGTTTTTTAAAAAGGAAACCTGAATTTTTACAATAATTGTATATGTTAATTCAGGTTATTAACATGACTCAAGAGAATACGTGATGAAGATGATCATATGTAGGGAATTTTAAAAAAAAGAAATACATTATGATATATGAGGGGAAAATAATATGTTTATTTAGAATACATATTTATAATGATTTTAAATTTAAAAATTCATTAGAATAATAATGTTATTATTTTATTGATAGTTATTGTTATGCTATGGATTTTGTTTGTTATATTAAATTGTTATCTCACTATTGGTGGAGTTATGTATAATTAATAACTTCTGTTATCTTTTTGTTGTGATGAATACATATACAATGAAAATTCAATATATTTATGGATTTCATGATCATCTAATGCTTCTGGTAAGAAAAACTCAGCTTCATTTCATTGAATAAGACAAGAAGTGGAAAATTGTTCAATCCACGACCAATGGAGAGATTGAATAGAAAACAATTATGTGTTTCTTCTAATGAAAATAATTCAACATTTGGAAAACGTATAATTCTGTAATTTTTTTCCTTATTATAATAATTTTTATGATATCATTGATGTCATTCATGCTTCTTTTGTTTATGCAATTCTGATTGTTAACCATCATTTTGTCACCAAATTTCTTGGGATCATTGATCAGTATCAATATCTATGATTATTTATACTTTTCATCCATACCCATTCATAATATATTTTCTCATACATAAAGAGATAGTAAGGATTAACATCTGGTAACTATTATTATCCAATGACCCGTTTTTAATAGAATTGTTTAGTCCTTATATTAATGATGTGGGTTTTGGTAAAATAATCTTTCAGGCATTAAATCGTTTACCAAACTAAACAAATTTCAAGGGATAAATTCATTTCAAGGGGGGTAGAATGTTACACCCCATTATTTTTTTGAGATATATTTTTTAATTTCGTAGATGTCATGTGATGTATTATACACCATGATAAGCTTGCGATACACAGAACACCATCTTATCATGCGGTATAAGAAACACTATGCATGGATTGTGTTACACAAAATTTTATTATATTTTGATAAAATTAATTTCACTAAAGACTGAGTTTTAGTGAACAACTATATATTATTATATTACCTTATAACAAAGTCATTATAATTACAGTTATCAACAGTATTAACTTTCAACTAAAAAACTATTTAAAAGAAAATAAGCGAGTTTATAAAATATTAAAATCATTTTAAGGGACATTATTAATTTAATATATATGAAATATATTCAATATAATGTTTAAAATTCCACTTATTTTTTTCTAAATATTATATTTGAACAAATTCAAGTTTTCGGATAAAGAATTATTTTAAAAATTGTAGTTTTGCAGTCTTTTGATGCGGAACAAATTCGAAATCTAGTTTTGAGATTTTTATATATATTCTATTTTTAAAAATATTTATCATTTTGGAAGAGAGAAATAAATACTTACAAATGATTATAGTGTTACATTTTTCTGATAATTTTTATGGTTTTATGAATACTAAAAATATAAACTTAATTAATTGAAGAAAACATTTCTCATCGAATTAATTTATGTGGATAAATTATATCATTGAATGGTTTAAAGTAGAAATTTAAAATTATTTTTAACATTTAATATAATTTGGGTCATTACCACTAATTTTACCCTGAATCTTGATGTAAAAACATTTTAACCATTCATAATTTATTAACTTTAAAAAAATAATTCTTATAAGAGGATAAATATTAAATTAATCATTGAAAATTATATGTTTTTAATTGTTAAAAATTTATTCCATATTTGGAATTACTAATTCCATAATTTGGAATTAGAATTATTTTATTTTTGGGAATTTCGAATAGTAACATCAATAATATTTATTAATATGGTAAAAAGGTAAATTGGGTAATTAATGGTAAATATAAAAAATAAAAATTTACCTTATTAATTTTATTAATATTACTTCATGATTTATATTCGATCTAAATCATCTTTTGATCGAAAAGATAAACCTTATAATTCAATAGGATGAGATTATGACATTTAATGTATTTTATTTAATGGAAAGCTAAATATATCTTACTCAAATTTTAATAAAATAATAATTTTTTAAATAATTGTATAAGGAAGTTAAATTTGATTATATGTACTCATTTGAAATCTAAAATAATTGTATTTACCATAGTAATTTGTTTCTTATTTTTAGTAAATAATTTAGTACATTAATGGTTTATGTATTGATGATTCAGAAATTATTTAATTGATGGAAAATCAACAATATATTTTTTATTAAAATTAAAATAATAATATATCGAGAAATATACTTGACCAAATCATGTTGGTAGAGTATTAATCAACCATAATCATCCAGGGGCCGAGTAATGAAATATATTGATCTATATGTTAATCGTTATGACAATTATAATATTTTATTTAATGTGATGATAATGTTGTCACATTCATGGTTTAATAGGTATACCATTTTTAATGTAGTATTGTCAAAGTGATAAATTTGACTATTGGTATTATTATTAATACAATAAGATTAATCTTCATTATATTTTTTATTTTTATTTTTTACATAAAAAATATTTATATTAAAAAATTATAAAATACTGATATATTAAATTTGATATTAATGAAAATATCAAATTAATATTACTAAAAATTATATAATAAATAAAAATTTTATAATTAATTTATACAAAAAATTTCAAGATGAACATGACCCATATAGATATAAAAAATATTTGGATCTAGGTTAACAACTTATCTTGATATTTTAAAAATAACCATTAAATGAATATGTTCAAAATTAATATATTGATATTTTTTGATGAAAATATTATATTATTTTTTATATAAATAATAAATATTTTCAAAAATATTATTTAATTATTTATTTCTCTAAAATTTTCAATATAGTTTATTTATACTCCTATATACATCAAATAAGTAAAAATTACTCTATTTAAAGTTAGAAAAATTCTATACCTTTGATAAAATTAAAAGAGAATAATTAAGGGTAAAATTATATTATAATGTATAAGATGAAATAAAAACATGTCAAAAAATTATTTTTTATAATATTACACCCTTATATAATATGATATTCAAATAGGATCATTATGGTGGGTTTTGAATGTGGTTTCAGTTTATTATAAATTAATATTTTTCAATATCCTAAATGTTCCCCCCGCCTAAATTATTAAAGGGAACCTCTTCCCTCAACTATGTACTTCAAATTGATCCATAAAAATCATCCATATCCTTCTCATTTACCTTATCATATTACACAGTAATATTCTAGAGGTTACGACATTCTTCAAAGACTAACTCTTGTGATTTAATAGTAGATCTAGAGGGAGCACATCGAAGAAGAGGTAACTTCATTCTTTGCAAACTTACAATTCATGAGTTTTTTCATTATAAAATAATAACTCATTTATCAATTATATACATAGATATTAGTATTATTAAAGAAAAAAATATTCCCCAATCTATTCATCCTATGAAAAATTAAATCACCACACATGCGTACGTAAGGCTTATCGTCTCCTTGTCGTGGTGTAAACTATTTTTACAACCACATTACATAGATGCGTTTAATGATGAAAATAATTACTATATATTATTATTATAACATGATATATATTGTGGAACAAAATATATACTATATAATTCTATTCAATTTCACAATTATAGGAATTATATCATCACTCGGGCGTACGTAAGACATACCGTCTTTGTGATGTTATGCAATTCATTAAACCTGGTATTCATTAAAGAATGATTATATAAATGAATTAAATAAAAAAATTTATTTATTATATTAATTTCATTATTGAAATTATATTAATATATTACATGAAAATGAATAAGAACTTATCCAATGAACATGCCTAAGAAAATAAATTTGTTAATACACAGTGGATCAGTAAAAATTTGATTAATAATTAGAATATAAAATGATCATATGCGATATCATAAAAATGGATATGATTTTAGAATAAATAAATGATATTATTTATTCATTATAAAGGTGGTTTTTATACATAAATATGATATCATACCAATGTTGTGAGATTATTTTTTTCTCACTCTTATTTATGTGGGTTTTATTCCTTATACACCACCAATTTCTTTTGAGTTGTGATTATGTTTCCAACGAATGTTTTTAGTATTATTATTATAATGGTTATGGGATGAATATAATTTTATTTATTTTATTAAAAATAATAATTGTTTTACTATAGTTAGTAATGGATAATATATAAAATTCAATTTTTTAGATTGTTTATATGTAAGTATTTAATGGGGTATACTATCATCATTTCCAATGTTTTAGACATATGTATTATAAAATATACATTATATTCATATATTAATGTTTAATGTTAATTTTTCCTATTGGTCAAATTTTTATGAAATGGTATGAATGGATTATTTTGTCGTTTCTAATATGTTGTACTTTTTCACTTTTTGACAAAAGTTCAAGAAGAATGTTTTCTTTTAAATTATACGGTGTGAATTTATTTTTTAACATTCATAATTCCAAAGTTCCATGAATATTAAATGAATTATATCATGCTTATTTTAAATTATCTTCATTAATTTTAAAATTGTCTGGATTTTGGTGAAATTTTAATGTTTTTTAAGGGAAAATAATATTTTCTTCTATAATTAATTTCATCTCTTTTATCAAAATAATTTTCCATATATAAAGAAATTATCTAAATAAGGTAATGTATTTACCCCTATTTTCAGTATGATTTTATTTTATTTTTTATGGTATTATATTTATTAAATAAATTTGTTCTATATATATTATGATGGAATGATGTTTAAGAACTCATTTTATTCCTTGGGTTGTACTATGATGGATGATATAAATTGTGGTGTATCATATTAGAATGATTTAAATAAGTGATAGGTGGGACCTACATCTCTATCCAATACATTGTGTTAATATTTATATCTCATGAGATATATAGGAATGGATTAAAAAGTTAATTTGGTGCAATAATACAGAGCTATAATGGAATGTAAATCTAGTACATTAATACTTGGCTGCAATTAAAAGTGAACCCGGTTCAGTAAAGGAATTTTTCCACTCTCATGGTCATGGAAATGAACCATGACTAATATGAATTGATTTTCTATTCTTATGAGCATGGAACAACATCCATGTCTTACATTTTTGCTTTTGGTAATATGATAATTTATTCCTTATGTTCTGTTATGATTTATTACATGAAATGATATAATGATATATGATATGAAGGAGAGGATTTCCAATATTTATGTTCTAATGTGTTATGATTATTATATGATTGATATTTCTCTTGTATACCCTTTCTAAGAATCTGAGTTCACCCTTTTTTTCTACTTCCCCCTAGGATATGATGTAGGGTATTATGTGATTTTTGAAAAAATGGGTTCTAGTTATAAAGGAAAAGGGAAGAGATAATTTATATGTTTTATAAACCAGTTGTTTATGTTTCCAAGTTTCCAAAGATACTAAAATAATACAGTATTTCGGTATATTTTTTTTTCATGTATTATTTTCTCTGAAAAATAAATGTACGGTTTATGTATATCAAAAATATTTCATTAATGATTCACATTTAAATCAATTATGGATTATTGATTTCCATGATAGTTTGATGGATTATGTTGAGAACAATATGATTACCCAACATAGAGTACCCCAAGTAAAAGTATGATTTGTATACATTATAATAACAGAACTGTAGCATAACGTGATATTGTGACTGTAAATTTTTTTTTGAGGTTGAATCCGTATAATATTATATATTATGGTACCTATTCCTGGATATTAAATGTTTTTCTATCATGTTAACCGGTTTTTTTAGTAATGTATAGAAGTAAAATAAATCACATTAACCATGGTTATGAAGGAAAAAGTTAATAACACCTAAAAACATATTTGAAGGCGTTATAGAATGAATAATTTGGTGATTTTACAACACCATCTATCAAAATATATTATTAATAATGTATCCAAAGATGAAGTCTGAATGGATCCAATGGATATAAAGATAAAGGATCATGAATATTATACAAATTAAGATGATGGAAGAATTTATATTCAATCGAATAAATATAAAAATTGTGGATTTATTCATATAGTGAGTTTCTTCATGAGGATATAAATACTCTTCACTTTTGGTAAAAAAGTTTACCACGAATAAAAATTTTGAGAGAAAATGTAGAGTTATATTTACATGGGAGGAATACAAAATAAGTCATCGATGGTGAAAACTAAATATTGAATGACCATCAACAAGAGAAAACTAGAATTATTTAAGGAAGCTCCATAATACATGTATTTTTATATTTGGTAAGAATTCACAAAAACATAGAACTAATGATCAAGGAAGAATTTATGAAAGGACTAAAAATGAATAAGTTTTTTGTAATTGTATAATTACATACATTCAACCTTGATGTATTTTGAGTAATCTTATAATATCAGCTATATTATATCTATGATGTTTTCTATGATCAATAAGTCACCACCCTTAGTGATATACATTTAAAAGATGGTAATTAGTTTTATAGTTTTTTGTGGAAAGATAATGTGAAAATTATAAAATCTACATCCCTGTAAATAATTTTATTTATTTATAAAGATACAATTTATATCATCACATTTATTCAACAATAATATATAGAGTAGTGAAAAACTATCTACATCCAATAGGAAAATTTATTAGTACAAGTCCAATAGGGAATTAACTATAATGATAATATAATTAACACATTCTCCTTAATTTTGAGTTATGAGATACCTTTCCATAAAATGGTAAGGTAAAACTATTGTTCTCTAGTCAACAATGTGATATTGATGATTATATGTAATTAGTGATAATATAGAAGGAAGTGAAAATATTTTATAGACAATTAAGTATTCCTACATGTAAACCATAAGTAAACATGTGTAAAAATAAATAATTTATGGTGGGTAGGATGTAATTAATGATTTTTTGCTTATATAGATAATTTTTTTGTTATATTCATCAAAAAAAAACACCAACAACTAGACCAATATGGATCTTCATAGTGTAGTTTTATAATTAGAAGGAATAAAAAGTGGTAACAAAATAATGTAATATAAATAAATATAAATAAATATATTTATTTATAATAACCCATCAAAATACAACCAATATAAAGAAAAATAACCCAATTTATACATCGAATAAACTAATAAAATATATGTTTCTGCATAAATATTTTATAATGTCAATATTTTTTCAATTTTGAAATATATATTATATAAAAATATTTTTGAATAATAGTGAATATAACACAAAAATATTCCTTATAAAATAAAATTTTCATGATATTTTATGATAGAGTCTTAATGTCGAATAAGAAAATTTCGGTAATTGAATTTGAATAAATTTACATCATTTTTATTTAAAATGGGTTTATTATCCTAAATTTTTTTTTGTGATTTTTATAAAATAATTTATCTTTATTTGATAATTAGGAAGATACTATTTTTTATGTACGATTTATTTTATAATATAGAATGTATATAATATTAATGAAATACATAGGGAAAACTATAATAAAGAAATTTTTTTCTTTTACATGACAATATATACTTTAAAATACCATGTTTTTATAATAATATAACAATATTATTTGAAAAATATAATTAATATTACAAAAAATATAGTCCTTAAATAAATTATATATAACATACTAGAACATTAACTCCATTATTTGGTGAGAAAATCATAATCATTTCATTTAGGGCTTTGATTATGACAATTTAGACCCAAAATTTATCAATATTAATGTTATATAATCAAAAGCTAAAATTGGATCAATTAAATAGTCAGGGAACATTTTGGTTTTTAGTTTTTTTGAATTAGAACAGACTGGAATATAAATAATTAAAATAACATTAAATTAGAAATTTTCCTACTTAATATAGCTATTCTCACGTTAGTACATCATGATCATTCCTATGATACCGTTTCTATGAAAAAATCATTCAACCACATATAAAATAATGTGAGGAATGAAAACTTTGAATGGTGTGTTGAAATGACATGTTATGGAAAAAATATGAATTAAAAAATTAATGTCGTCAATGATTATAAAAATAGAACTAGGGAGTGATTACATAATCATAGTGTTCACATATACTAAACGAATATTCAAATCCATCATTATCAGGATCATAATAATTGAAAATATGGAATGACTATTTAATAGAGGAAATAGTAAAAATAGTAAATAATCTATAGCCATGGGATATAAATTCATATAAAATGAAAAAAAAACCAATATCAACAATACATAAAACATATTGGAATCATGGATCAACATCTCATAGAACCCTTATAGAACCCTAAAAACCCTTATAGAACCGTTACAAATTGGAATAACAATACAAATGACTTCCAGTATAAATCATCTAAGAATATATTCCTTAACTAATGTATTTGAGTGATATCTGGGGACCCCATTGTATAAGATATATCTATTTCACCCAAAACCATTTGGGAACACCCATCGAATATAGTGTCCTAGAACCAAAACATGTTAATGTACATAAATCATTCATCATAAACATCATTGAAACAATCATTATTATTTTGTAAAATGATCAACATGTCATAAATAAATGGGGTTCATTTAAATATCTTTGATATGTTATTAACACATGGACATGGAATTATTTCAAAATCAATTTCTTCAAAACATTACTAAAATGGGGAAAGGAATTGGATGTCATAAAAATAGATTTGAAACAATGATAATACATCTAGGGAAAGAATATGGTTGGTATCATTTCAAAATATCCCCATTTGGAAATCATCAAAAATATGGTTTTTTTATTATTATGATTCGAAAAACCATTAAAATATGTTTAAAAATATTTTTAGTAAAATGAACATTTCATTTTAAAAATAACATTATTTTATTTGAAAATACTCTTCTATGAAAATATCCATGAAGTATTTTAATATAATTATTAAAAATAATTTATTACTTTTATTGGGGAATGTATCCTTCAGTATTTTGAATCCAGTTAGTAAAGAAATTGATCAAAATATGTTTTTATTATGAGTTTTGGAAGAAAATAGATTTCCCATAGAAGAGACCAATAAAGTTCGATTTTCATAAAAACATGTTCCCAAAATTTATTTAAAATAAAGAGTCTATGTTTGGTAAAATAACATGAAAATATCATGAAAAACCAGAGGAAAATATAATTCTTCTGAATTTTTTTATTTCAATATCATATTATTTAATCATACAAAATCTTGACAAATTATGATATTATAATAAAATACCCTTACCACATTAGTAACATTGACTTGTAATTAATATGAAATAATAAAATTAAAATAATAATATTTTATAAATAAAAAATTATTTTCATTATATAAAATTAACAATAAATATAATATACTACTTCTAAAATAATATTTTTTTCTACAATACATGTTTTTTAAAGAAGGAAAATTGTGAAAAAAATCCTATAAGGCTTTAATAATATTGAAATTATAAAGACCATGATATATTAATCCCCAAATTGATATGTAAATACCCAAAAATTTATATTTTACTATAATAAAATACATTTATGGATAATATAAATAGAAGCCAATAAAAAATGGTTGAATTTGGAGTATGTCTCAAAGAAATAAATGTTAGAAGATATAATCCATTACCTAACACTTTATTTTAGTCAAACAAGATTTGACTTCCTATATAGTGGTTTCAAAAATGTAATTAAATTATATAAAAAACAATAATAAAATTCATTATATCTTAAAAAATTCTTTTATAATATATTATTACAATTTTTTTTAAAATCATTCTTTAGTTTAATTGTTTCTGGTGTTAATTTCCATTCTTCCTCAAGCACGATTTGTTGTGAATGTCCTGAAACATTTTAATATAATATTGTAATATATTTTTTAAAAATAATAATCAAGACATAACTCTCATATACAAACATAAATTATACTATTAAAAAAATATAAATATGGACATTAAAAATGAACTAATGTAACGATCATTGAGATAACGAGATGTATGTACTCTAGATTAACATTTCCATTTTTCAATGATGATTATTAAATTAATGTGAGTAACATTTATATATCAAAAAATTACTATTATGATAAAAACAATATTAGATAATTATATTAAATTATATACATCATTATTTTAATGTGGTGGTGAGAAATGGATTTTAATGATTCTTGGAGGCAAGAGTTCAGATATCCATGAAAAACATTATCACTATTTTAGTGAGTGAAATGGTATGAATAAAAATGAATTTTTTTATTTATTGAATGATAATTATTTTATTAATTACATAGTTATATCATTTATATCTCATATATTAATTTTTGGTACCCTTATTATCATTTGTCTATAGTGTTAGTGAAAAAACAAATCATGTGCCTTCGTGTGGCAGTAGTCTATCATACACATGAGGGAAATTATCGTATCCCTTAGCTATTGGAACATAAAATTTTTATTTCTATTATAATGACACCAAAGGTATAATAATGTTAAAATTATCATATAAAAATATTATATCTGACAAAACACAAAATGTGATTGGTGATACCAGAAAAATGAATGACATCATTTCTTGACGTAGTACCCTGCTGTCTAAATGAAAGAGGACTTGGTTAACCATTTGATGGATATGTATATAGTATTATATAATACCCATAAAATAACAACTTTTTAGGATATGTATGATACTAGGTTTATTATATCATCTTGTTATAAGAATAATTGATGGGGTGGATAATGAAATTAGAAATGAAAGTTTGAGGAATGTTAGCTCTTATATGGGAATCTCCTTTCGATTTTCACAAAATACCTTAATTTGATGTATTTATCAGAACATTAAGGCATATATTATGAGAGTATGAATTATAAGAATTAAATTTGGAATTTTTTCAATGAGTTAAATGGAATGATATTTGTGATGGTCTGTGTGGTGTGAGTCCCATTAATAATGGAGGAGAAGTGGGATTCTTCAAAATACTAAATCGTATTCACTATTTAGAGGTATCCCTTACCTAATTCTTCTAAAAAATATTATAACATTGACCAGATGGTTTATATGGTAATGAATCACCACTATCACCGAAAAAGAAAATATATTTTATGATTTTGTTCCATAGTATTTATGTGTAGGAAATTTTACACATTTTATTTTTTGCATGTCAACTATTTTATAACATTCTGGATTTATCGTTTAATCCAAAATTAAAGTTATAATTATTTTAAAATTTAAACCCTCTGATCATAAATATTATATTCAATATATAAATTAAATTTATCTTATCTACTGTAAATTAAAATTATTAGATACACATGTAACATGAAAAAACACTACATTCACCATAATAATATATCAATGTTTTTACTATTCAGGGTTTAATATGTACATTATAAATAATAAATTTTTTTAATGGTAACATTAATATATTTATTTACATTTAAAAATAACTTGGTAGAAGATATGAATTTTTGTAATTTTAAATATTAAATAAAATATCATTAATTATACATTAACGGAAATTATGACAATACTTTATATTTTGAATTTAAAAATATCATTATAATTATTGAATTTGAGTAAATGTAATCCATTATTCATTGACATGATATATTCCTCTTCAAAATTAATTCCTTTAATTAATTAATTTTACCTCATTCTAAATATTTTTTATATCATTTATTTTAGTTCATTATTTTGAATATAAATATTTTGTTGGTGTTTGATAATCATTTTAAGCAATTTATTCATATCTAAATATTTTTGGTAAAAATTTATGATAATAAAAACTCATTTTTCATTAAAAAGAAAATGTATAACCAAAAAAAATATTGTTTTCTTATTAACATGATTTATTATGGATAATATAGACCTAGAAGGTTCAATTTTTTGTATCTTTCATTACATAACTTATTATATAGGTCACATTAATTGAATACTGTCCCACTAACTCATAAAAATATTCTATGGTGATAAGTGTCTGAATATGGAAATCCAATGCATTTTAGACAATGGTTTAGGTAATTTAATACCTTATGTTGTATGTTTAACCACAAAGATAACTCATTTTCAATTTAATCACTACAATTAAATAGAATAGTTTTCAATAATAATTACGTAAAAATATTAGGTTCACTTTTATGATAATATATATTATGAATATCCAACATATGTAATCCATTGGTTCAAATTCAACTCACATAAATTATAACAACCCATACATTATAACACATATATTTTACTTGAAAATTGATTTATATTCATTTTTTTAAAAGGTTGGAGCTGAAGCCTCATTTATTATTAAAGCAAATCCAAGAACTCTTTTAACTGTGTAGAGGGAGACCCATTACATAGCCCGAAGGCCTAGTGGGCATTTATCCCATTACATGGCCCGTAGGCCCATTTTTTTTGGCCCAAAGCCCATTCTGTGAATAGTACTGCTATAGTACCTGCACTACTACAGTACTGCACAGTACCCGCGGCCGCTACAGTACTCTGCTGCCACTACAGTGCCCGTCATTGCTACAGTATGCCATTGCAACAGTATGCTATAGTACTGCTATAGTAACCTGCGCCCAATGTGTTTTGAACCCCCATTTTTCATGTAGATATAAGGGGTTCTTACCACTAATCCAAAGCCCAACTACTTGATTTATATTCATTACAAAGCATAATAAATCCTTGAAAGGATAATATAACTATAATGTCTTTAAAAACAGGGAAACATTAACAACTTGTTCATAAAACATCTATGTTGTCTCCATCTTATTTATTCATAACTAGACACCATTTTTGAATATTATACATAATATTATTCTTCCTTATATATGGAAAAGAAACATATTAAAGGGTGAGGTCAAATCCTCACTAAGGGTAAACAAGTGAGAATATGAATCATATCATAATCATAAGATATAATAACATAACATTTGGAGGTATTATCCTTGATACAAAAGATTGTGATACCATTTATTGGGATAAAAGTTCATGATAAATAATTTACAAAATACCAAATGTATGAATATAAGACATTATGTTATGTGGCTTACAAATAAAAATATAATATCATTTCTTATAAGTCATGTCTCGCTTCCAAGACAATCATAGTGGAAAAAATTCATTATTTAACTAAGTATAATTATTGATATAGCCCGGTATTACTGAACAATATTTAAATTCCATTCCAGTAATGTTTATATAATTTTATCTAAATCTTTACCCAATTAATTTTATGGATATATAGATCCCACACATATCATAATGAAATCATTCATATGTGATCATCCTAAACATAAATAATCGCATAACCCATGAAAAAAATTTGTTTCTTAAACACCCTTCCATCATAATCCATATAAAATAATAGATTTCATAAATATCAATCCTTCAAATACACAAATAAAATCATAGTGATGACTGGGATAGAAAAGTAACCTTATTTGAATAATTTCATATTAGATAGAATATTATTATGATAAACACTTGAATTATATTATTGAAGAAAATATAATTTCTTCTTCAAAAATGATTTCTTTTCTCAAAATTTCATGGAATTTTAAAAGTAAAATACTGAATTGATAATACACTTGAAATATTGTAAAGGAATCTACATGGAAATAAGGAATTGGGAAAGAAAAAAAATCTATTCATGCTATATAAGTTAAAAATCATTCGTCCCATACTCTTTCTGAAAAATACAGAATGTAACACGTTTATAAAAAAAAGAAATATTCCTTCCATAACATTTAATAATAATTTTACAATGTAATAAATTGGAATTAAAATATATTATAAGTATTTAAATAAAATTTTATATTTAGGAATCATAGACATGGATGATAAATATCCCCTAGTAAATACTTATGTATAAACTATCTTGGATAATAATGAGATTGAAATTTTTTCCATTACCTTAGGTCTAATATCCTTCATATGTATCTGAACATAATATATAATGATTTAAATAATTTCATTGACTTATTACCGAATCATAATAATTTTTATAATATTATATTTTATAATATTATCAACCATTTGTTAGTAACATTTCGTTCAAACTCATTATTCTGGTATTAACTACTTCATGTTCTTATGTATGTTTTGTGAAAAACTTCAATGCACCACTTATTAGATTATATTTATATCATTTACTGAATTATATTATTATAATATATATAATATTTATGCATTCCATTTGTGAATAAAATTTTGGATTAATGAAGATCTTGTACAATGAATCACATCGCATCCTGGGGACGGTAGGCCGTACGTATGCACAAGGGACGATATCATACACTTAATGGTTAAGAGATATAGAATTGGATGGTATATTAATTATAATGAATAATTATAATGTTAATTTAATTATTTAAATCCATTATACTCTTCATTATACCCATCTAAATATAGTTGTTTTGAATAAAAATTATTCCATGACATTGATATTGTATGTTTTATGTTCGCATGCATGGTGATATTGTTATTCATAGGTTGTATTGAAATTTGAATAAGGTTGTCCCATAATTGTAATGAAATTTTATAATGTATAATATACTATATTTATTACATTATTCTAGAAACAACATACTATGATGAAATGGAATATGAAAATAATTCTGAAAGTGGTGATAAAATAACTAACAATTTTTTTGTATCTCATTTTGATTTACACAAAAGGCCTCTAAAGGATGTATTTCACCCCAAAGTGTGTCCTTTAGGATGATGTTACTGATGTTGGGAGAGGTAATGTGTCATCTATAGAAAAGAAAAATCTATTGAGAGGTGTAATTTAAAGAGAATGAGAGGATCGATTTTATTAGAGAGGGTAGGGGAACCTATAGAAATACCAAAACAATTAAATTAATATAAAATAATTTTCAAATTAAAATACTTAAACTGTAGATTATTTAAAATATTTGATGAGGAGGAGTATAAATAATCTAATCCAATAAAAATTTGAGTGGTTTTTTTATTATTTTAAGCCTTATAATTTCAATTTATCCTTATTTAATCTAATTAATTTTAGTTGTCGTTATCACATCCTAAATATTTAATGGTTATAAATATTTAATTATAGAGTGTTAATTGACCATAAATGTACAATTATTAATTTTTATACCATATAATTTTCACTTTTTAATAATTACTCATATTATTTTTAAATATTTTTATAAAATGTTATTTTAATAAAATATCAATAGTGTCAATTTTGACTGTAATTTTTTTAAATAAATTCAAAAAAGAAGATATTTTCGAACCAAAACATTGAATATAATCCATACATATAAAAATAACCTATAAATTTCATTTTGAACCATAATTAATGAAAATTATATTTATTTTTATAATTTCAAAATCATTTATTTGATATTTCTATTAAAAAAATAATTTGAGTTTCACTATTTTATCATACTTAATTTCAATTATTTTATATATATAAATTATAAATAAATTTCTATCATGTATTTAATTATTTTTGATTTCTAGATACTCTCTATTTTCAATATTATCTACTCATTTTCCATATAATCAAATTAATATACTTATATAAAACGAGATTGTGAAATTTTGTCACATTCATCTGATTTTATTTTATTCATGTCATATTTATTGGAAAGTGTCCATTATGTGATACAATTTTAAAAAACAAATGATAAGGGTATAATATATTAATCCAATTATATTTTTATAGGTGTTGTGGTAATTATATTATATTATTTGTATGCTTAATTACCAGATATACCTCAACCATGGTAATAAAAATAATTACCATAGTTACTATTCATAATGAAAAAAAATTAAAGTAAACTGCGAACATAGTTTGGACCTACTGATTCCAAATATGGACCTCTTTTTAAAAAAATTTCAAACCTATAATTTTCCATAATTAATTTAAAACCATTCCTGTTTTCGGAATAAGACAACGAGTTTTTAAAAGTTAAAACATTGCAAAAGATTGAAATATTTTTACATATCAATTTAGTGTAAAATTAATTATAATGAAATAATTTATATTTAATGATATGGATATATTATATTTTTAATTTAAAACATTTTAATATTATAATTTAACAATACAAATTATCTCGATGCAAAATGTTATTTTCACTTTAAAATAATTGTATTTTTACTATTCATCAAAACATTAATGTTTTCATAAAATATCATAAATTCATCCAAAGTATATTTTTGTATCCCCAATTAACATTAAATATTTATATATTAATATCAAAAAAATTAATGGGTCAAAATCATAATTTAAATGGCGTTCTCTATTCAATGGTGTATTATTATCCATTAAAATGTTGGTTTTTATACCACAAATATGGTTTATTCACACCCAATGGTTAAAATACACATAGGATGAATATTGAAAATAAAAATTAATTATATATCACATATATATATCATTAATTTCATTACCGAAAGTAATTCACTCAAAAATAAAAATCTCTAATTTATATTTATCATAAATATTTTAAAGCCAATGAAATCATAATGCATTTTCATAAGATAGTTATAACAATTTCCAATAACCTAACAGCAAGGAAAAAATGGTATTTTTATACAGTTGGAATAAGACGGTTTTTTAATCTCATGATTGTTTGAAATGTAATATAGTGATCATTAATAATTATTTAATGATTTATTTTCTTAAAAACTTACTAGTGTTACATTCTATCCCCCTTAAACAAAATTTCTCACTCGAAATTTGTTAATTGGAAACAAAAAGATTTGGATTCTTCTCCTTGATAATATCCTCAAATTCCCATGTACCTTCTTCAAATTTTTGGTTCATCCATAACAAAATAACCAAGTGAGTGGTCTTGTTTCATAGAACTTTCAACTACAATCAAGAATCTCTATCAGTTGTTCTTTTTAAGAAATTTCTTACTCTAGCAGTATAACATCAGAGTTTAGTACATGTGAAGGATTAGATATGTACTTTTTTAGGAGAGACTCATGGAACAGCCCATGAACTTTAGAGAGATTCTGTGGAAGCAATAATTTGTAATCTACTTTCCCAATAAGATCCATAATTTTAAAAGGACTGATATACCGTGTGCTTATCTTTCTCATATTTCAAAATCACATTACTCTCTTCTATTGAGATATTCACAGTAATAGGATATCAACCACTTCAAACACTTGGTATTTTCTATGGTAGTCCGTGTAACATTTTTTCCACTCTGAGATGATCTTATGTGTTGTTGAATTGATCAGTCATTTTCTTCCATTCCATCAACAAGATCATGTCCTAATAGCTTTCCTTCCCCAAATTCATCTATGTACGTTTGAGTTTTTCAATAATTTCCATCAAGTGAATAATAAGGAGCCATCTGAATACTGGAGAGAAAGATAATGTTGTAAGAAAATTCCACCAAAGGTAGATGTTGATCATAGTCACCATTGAAATCCATAGAGAAAACCCTCAACATATCTTCCTTAGTTTAAATTGACCTCTAGGAATAACTGTATGTCTAAGGATGATAATTATTATTGAATCATAAATCTGTATCAATATAATGGTAAAGACTTCACCTGAACATCAATGTAAACCTCGAATCCTGATCAGATATAATGGAATGTTATACTCCATACAATTTTCCCACATTCTTTACATATATCCTTGGACGATGATTAGGAGAGATATCCTCTCTAATAGAAATGAAGTTTTCCAACTTCATAAGGAGAATAACTATGACCTAGATAACAATATATCCTTTGAATGTTTTTGGATGTCCAACGACAAATTCCATAGTGTTTTCCAACTTCAATTCCCATATGGGTAATAGTTGTAACATCCCCTTAGACTTCTGTCTCTTAGCCTTAAATTGCTGAAAAACCTAGCATCAAGAGACTTATTCTATGACATATCTTTTTATTTCATCCCCCTACAACTAATATTTCATGTCCTTGTACATATTTGTTCTTCCTGGTTGAATAGAGAAAGTGGAACTATGAGTTTCATACAACATCTCCATATTTTCATCTAGTATAGGAGGAATAAAGTCCCTATTCTAGAACGTTATTATTTCATCACAATCAAGGTTAAATTCTAGAACATTTCTCACCTTGTTTTTTAGCTCTACATCGTTCATCTCTACCTTCTTATTCTTCACATGTATTGGTTGTTGAATGTTAATTTGATAAAGATAAGATATCCACCTTCCTTTAAAATTTCTAGATCTATCTTATAGAAATCCATAAATATTGGATATTTTGTGATCCTCATTGAGGATAGTCTTGCATGGTCATGTAGACTCAAAGCATCTGACTCCTTGTTCACTTTCCTAGGGTGGTAATGTATTGTGTAGTCATAATAATTAATCAAACCCAACTATATTCATTGGAAAATATTTATCTCCATTTCTATTATTGTATAGTTTAAAATTGTATGACCAGTATAAATATCACACCATTCACAAAAAAATATAATTCCTCCGTATATTTAGTGTAATGATTACCGCATCTAACTCCAAATCATGAGTTGGGAAATGTTGCTCATGGATTTTCAACTATTGTCATGCATAAGCGATCAAAAAATAATTTTTCATGTGAACACATCCCAACCACTTAATGGATTCCTCACTATATATCCCAAATCATACTCCACTACAAGGCATTGTGAGCACATGTTCACTGGTCAACATTCTTGTTAGTCCATTTAAATTCTATTCATATTCTTCTGTCCGTATGATCAAAACTCCTTTCTGAGTAATCTTGGTCAGTGGATTATATAATCATGAAAAATGTTTCACCAAATCCCAATAATATCAATACATATAAATAATGTATCAGATCTCAGTTACCATTTTTTCTCTCAACCAACATTCAACAACATCTAGTTTGGATAGATCCATAGATATCCCAACACTAGAGACTATGTGATCCAAAAATGAAACCTTCTGAACCCAAAATTCACAATTCATTATTTTTTATAAGAATTATATTTTCTTATGGTCTTCAGTATGATTCTTAAGTGTTCATCATGATCATCTGTACTCTTTGAATAGGCATGTATATCATGTATAAAAACTACCACAAACTAATCAATATAGTATCAAATTACTCTATTCATTTCATATATAATGACTGAGGGGGAATTTTTAAGACCAAAAGGAGTCACTATAAAATCATTGCGTCCATAAATAGTATTGAATGTCATATTTGGTATATCCTGCTTTTTAACCATTAATTGCTGATATCTTGAATGAAGATCAATCATGGAAAACAATTGAGCTTTATGTAGTTGGATGAATAATACATCAATGGAGGGAAGTTGATATTTGTTCTTGATAGTGATCTTGTTAAGTACATGGTAATCATTTAAGAGTCTCATTGATCCATATTTAATAATAACAAAAAAATTGTTCCTCCCATAGGTGATTCACTAGGGAATATGAATCCCTTATCAAGATTCTCATTGAGCTTCTTCTTCAATTCCTACAACTCAATTGGGGCCATTCTATGAAGTGTATTTGAGATAAGCATAGTACCCGTTATGAGTTATATTGAAATATTTATTTCATGATTTACTTGAAAACCTAATAATTCCTCTGGAAAGACCCCATAATACTCCCATAAAATGGGTGTATTATTAATTTTGAGATTCTCTCCAACCATCTGGGATAAATAGCCTTCATTTATTGTAATCAAAACCCAAAATATGAATGAAATATCAATTGGAAGGTTATAATCATCCTTGCATCGATAAATCATCCTAGATATATATGAAACATTAAATGTGGAATCTCTTCCATCAAAAATTGATATGATATCCATATAGAGAAAGGAAATGAATACTTCGAATAACATAGAATTCCACTAATGAATGGATCAAAATAATTACAGGAAGCACATTCCTAGAAACTTCAAATGGGGAAGGATTATAAATATTTAATGATGTTGTTGTTCCATTAGGAGTTTCCAAAGCTAACTATACATCTATTTAATGAGTTAATATTGTTATATCCTTATAAAATTCATCATAAATAAAATAGTAGGTGGATAAAAAATTAAATAAAACCTATGCTACTTATAGTGGATGGTATATGTACATTTCACCATTTCATTACCACACTCCATGTTGGAAATATTGATTGCATGTGACATTCCTTTTTCATTGGACTTAAGAGTTTTTTGATGTCGATCATCATCAATAACCCTTATATTATGGAATTGAATAGAATAATTCCCTATTTCCATTCAATTATAACATTGTTTTTTATCAATTTCATTATTTGTAGCCTTTTCATTGTTCATATAATTAGATATCTTTTTCCCATCACATCATCATTCAACAACTCGATGACCTTTTTCCACACTTAAAACATTTACTAGTACCTTTGAAACAATTTCAACCTAGTTTCTTTCCACAATATTTTCATAATGGAAAAATCTTCTTCTTTTTAGTGTGGTCATTGAATTTTTCTTTGAATTCCATTTTTATTTTGTTATCAGACCCATATGGCTTATGAGTTACTCAATTCTCCATCTAAAAAATGATATAATATCTAATGATTTAATCATATATGTTAAATTCCATTCTTTCTAATTCTATTTTGTTAAATTGTTTTAAGACACTAAAGAATCGATCAATTTTACTCTCTTGTTGGATAATAATTCTTGAAGCATAAATTTCATGTCTTTTAAAAATTGCTTCATAGGTAACAAATGATTCATCATCATTTATCTTAAGTTCGAAGAACTCCATATCCATATTTTTTAAAATAATATGAAGAATGTTCTTATTCAAAAATAAGTTCCTAAACTCATCCCATTCCATGGACTTAGTATTATCCCATTACATCGTAATCTTAATAATAGTCAACCATTGAGAAGCTTCACCATCCAAATGAATGACTACTAAGATGAAATTATCAAGTTACAAACATTGTTGGACATAAAAAATCATTTCAGTGGTACTTATTGATTGTTCAGCCACAAAAGGATTAGATGGGCCACTAAATGATGGTGGATGCTTCCTCAAGAAGGATTCAATATAATGTTGCTCCCACTTTTTCTCATGTGTACATCATGCATGATTCACAACATGAGAATGTTGTGTGATAATGAAAAAAAGATTTTTCATCCCATATCCCATAACATTTGGTTGATCTAGGGGGTAAATCATTGAATTTCCCATCGCATTCATAATTATTGTTGTTCCTTCACATTTTATCCATTGACTCAAACCCAAAATCATAATGTTAGCAACGATAAAAATTACCGAAAACCCACATAATCACGAATTACATTTTAATTCAGTACACTTCAGGTGTTATCCATGGTTCATCATGGTCATTTATAAAACACTAGGATTGTATCCTATACTTATACTTATTCTTAGGTTTCTTACAAAGGATTTCTCATCCTAGTTTCCAAAGGATAATTATACTTTTCCTATGATACCAATTATAGAGACCCATACATTACATACAGTGATATTGCATAAAAATTAAACTATATTCATTACAAAATATAATAAATCCATGATAGGACCATATAGGTATAGTGTATTTTGAAATTGGAAAACCTAAACAACTATTTCCCAAAACATATACGTTGTCGCCCCAAAATTTCTTCATTACAATACTCATTTTTTGGAATATGTTTCTGAATACCTTTCTTCCTGACTTGGGGAAAAGAAACATATAAGAGGATGAGATAATATTCTTAGTAAATGTAAATAGGGTAAAATATTAATAATATCACAATCATAAGATAGACGAACATAACATTTGGAGGATATATCCTACATATGAAAGATTGTGATGTTATTTCATATGATAAGAGATCATGAGAATTAATGGACATAATACCCAAAGAAAAATTATAATACATGAAGTTGTGTGGAATACAAATAACCATAAAAAATACTTTAATATTCACCAATGAAAATAGCTTAAGATTGTAGCCTTCAATAGAGTCATCTCGGGTGAATTTTCATGTACATTTTATGGTTTTTAAGTACCTTTGTTTTGGAGTAGTGTCTTGTGGTTATTTTGGGGGAAATTTTATTTGAAAATAAGTGATTGTGTGTAGTGAAAGGTGTGTGAAAATTTTGAAAAATTGTGAAAACCAACCGTGAAAATCATGTGAAAATAAACAGATAGTTTTCTATGGTTTAAACATGGTTTGATAAACTGTGAGACCAAACTATTCCAACCATGAAAATATGGACTTCGGGGTCTGCATGGTTGGTGCACGGATTTCCATAACCATGATACTCTTACTAGGTAACTATGTGCACATAATTTAATATCTGAAATTAATTTTTAACCCCCACCCCGAAAGACACTCATTTTTTGACCTTGGATCAGGCTTGACAAATTATTGGTGATCCCCAATCCTTCTGAAAGGATTCCAAGTTGATTCGAACACCGTTTTTCGAGATTAGAAGCCCAGACTGAAGATAATCTGTCATCCTTATAAGTGGATTTTGTCCTTTTCTTTCACCTATTATTTCCTCTATAATTCCATGATCTTTTCATGGAAGATATACATTTTATCCCATGATATAAACATACAAGATGAGATCTAGATCTTGGATTGTGGATGTAGATGTCGATTTTCATTATCATTATTCCATTGATCATAATATTTTGTTATGGTATTTAGGTCTGAAACATGATTGATGAAATAGTGTCGCTCAGATTTTGGGGATTTTTGTTGGGATAAACATCATCAATTAACTGAGGTAGGTAGTCTTAATCAAACTCACATAGTTTGATTTGATATGTGTATGTGATTTTATGGATTTTTTTTCTTCCCTTAGTAATTAATTTTCAGAATTAATAGTAATTAAAGATGAGAAATTGAATTGTATATTCCTTGGTGATTAATTGATAATTAAATCATGATACAAACGAAGGGGGTTTCCCAACTAGTTGTTTAGCAGACTTATTATGGGTTGAGATATATTACATGAGATATTGAATTGATATTTTAAGATAATTATTTAGGGGAATTAATTATGAAATGATGTCTTCCTATGTAAGAAAATTAATTATGGGGATTTATTATGTTCCATGATGTTGATCAAAGATTAATAATTATAAAAATTAATTATGAAATGTTTAGATTTGATATGGATAAGTAATCATGACGAATTAATTATGGAATTATAATTGGGTAGATTGATTAATTATTGGATGAATTAATTAATGGGTTATGTGCTATGTAAATTTTTCAGTTAACTAATGGACATTGAAATATTTTACTAATACTATGATTAGTAATGGAATGATGTGGAATGTTTTTTTGAATTAATGCTTGATTAAATAGGTCGGATTTTTTTGGTTTTAGATAGGGCATTCTAGATCGATTAGAAGTGGGAACATAGACATGTCATTACTCTCTAATAATTATCCAAGCTTGAGATTATGGGGTGTTAGGCATGAAAACATAAACCAAATGAGATTATGGGGTTCATGGCATGATGAACTTTTCCAAATGAGATATATTGTGATAGGCATGTAGATCTATACTTAATGAGATTTTGGGTGCTAGGCAAGAAGGCCGTCAGAAAATGATTAATAATAATGAATGGTGATTAAAAAGGGAAACATGAATTGAAACTGGTCCTTATGTGATGATTGATGGTTAAATGACAATGTGATATCAATTTAATTATGCATTGTATTTATTTCTTCATAGAACATCGGGAACTATCATTTGTCTGGACTCATTTTAGACACTTTTTGTTGTGGCTTACTGTGTTGTACTGACACCCTATTCGGGCTGCCTGATCAATACCCATGTAGACTTTGTTATTGTAGGATAGGATAAGGGAAATTCCCTTGGATAGGTTGTAGTTTGGGATTTGACCATGGGAGAGGGAATAAGAAATGTTTTGGGAGCCACGTGGGAGTTGGCGTGTCTTTACTCATAGTTTCATTCTAGAAACTTTAGACATTCATTGTCATTGAATGTTTTTACATTCAATTCTGTATTGTATTTTTCTAGGATTGACTATCATATTCCAAGTATTATTCTGGTAATTTATATGCTTCCACAATTTCTTATTGTTGTTTTCTCTTTTTGGTGTTTTATTCTGATAAAAGAAGCTATAATATTCCCATGACTGACTTACCAGACCCTCGCTAGTATTCGAAACCCTCTATAATATATTAAATTTCACTTGAGGGCATGTGGTCAACTGGCACGAGGCATCTTTAAGTGTCTCATGGGTCGAGATGTCACAATGTGTTATCCAAGGTGTTTTCTTTAATTTCTTCATCTTTTTTCCTACTGTTTTCAGAATGGGAGATTAGAGATTAGGAAAATTCATGTTTTGGTAATGAGATCATGCATGGGAGTAGGAAACCAATGTATAGTGGAATATATGAGTAATCATGGTTGGATTTTTTTTGAATTCTATTTGTTGTTACAATTGGATTTTATTTCACATTGGGTTAATCAATTATGGTGTGATACGATATTTGTATTGAAAAATTGTGGAATTTTGATTCTTGGCCTAAAAGGCATGATACTTGACTTTTCATGCAACATTCATGGTATTCAGGGTTGTTGTTACATGAATCATTCAAGGCACTAATGGGAAAATGGGTTATTGTTATGTTGTTGAACATGAACTATTTTTACATGTAGTAAGACTGAAATAGCGATGTAATATGAGAATAAATGGGTGTCTATGAGAAACATGAATGATAAAATGATTATAATTAATTAATTATTTTTAGAATTAATTAATTTTAGATACAATGATTAATTAATGGGTTGATGAATTAATGATAATGTATGTACCATTGTTTATAATGACCTGAGTGAAGGGTGGTTAAGGGTAGTGAAAAGGATTCAGTGTTGACTGTATGCACGAAATAGGTTGAGGACATGTTGAAACTGGTTGTGTTAATTTCTCCTCTTACATAATTGATATAAGGTTACATTATGAGATCTAAGGCTTGTGTTTGTTTTTGTAGAGTTATGCCTCCACAACGAATATTGATGGACAGACCATGGGGTATGGCTTGGAAAAAACATCAAGATAGGTAGCATGAGGCACAATTAGTTAAAGCTGAGGAGGAAGTGTAATAATACCAAGAGAACATTCCACATTTCATGGAATTCATGGAGAGGGACCTAGGTTAGTTTAGAAATACATGTAGGTGTTAACAAGGGAGTTTTAGATATTACACCTTCATTATTTTACTGTAGAGGGTGGACCAGAGGGCGATGAATTATGGATATAATCAATAGAGAAGATACATGACCATTTAGAGACTTCAGGTTATTAGGGGGTCAAGTTGGCTTCGTAAATGCTACAGAGATTATCAATTAGTTGGTTGGAAATTCATGTATGATCTAGACATACTGGTGATATGTTATGGAAGGTATCTCTGGAGAATTTCTTGGAACACTTCTATCCAGAGACACTAAGACAATATAAGTATTTAAATTTATACATATGGTCCATGGAATCATGTCTATAATGGAATATGCTTGAAATTTCAAACATTTACAATTATTTTCCCCATCATAGTTGGAAGATTGGGATTCCTATGCAAAACAATTTCAAGATGGGATTAGGTATGAAATTATGTCAGTGGGGAATGTCGTTAGGCTAAGAAAATTCACATAAGTGGTTAATTATGCTCTCAATTATAAGGGGAACCTGAAAGAGGATTCCTGTACTGGATAGGCAGTTGTCACTAGATGATCATGGATTGTTCCTTCTAAAAAAAGGAATCACGATTATGATAATATTAGTTAGGATGATGGAATGAAAGGTGGATAGTCAGGAGGAATAGTCACATCAGATCTTATGCACATGATTTTACACCAGTGAGGTAGGTAGGGAAACTATCATGCAAAATGTCCTCGACCACTAGTGGGGTTTCAGTTTTGTGGCAAGATGGGGTACCAATATAAGTTCACCAGGAAGCAGTGACAGGATGGTACTGAGGGAGCACCTGCTCAGAGTCAGAGTGTGCTATGGGGGAATTATCATCCATATTGGTCTGTCATCTAATGTTATACTAATAGAGGAGGTAGAGGAAGTGGATGCGGAGATTTAGGGTATAGTGGAATGTATCAGCAGAGTGGGGCTACTCAGGGGAGTTAGATTACACAATAGGTATGAGGGGGAGGATAATTACTAGCAATGCATCCTGTACATATGGAGAGGTAGGTTGGTCAATAAATAGTGAGAGGTACTATTCTAGTCTCTTCGACTTTATCTAATCCTTGTTTGATATGGGTTCCAATCATTCCATTATATGTGCAAATCTTGTAAATATATTGATCCTTGGGGTGGTTTCCATAATATGTGTGATGAATATCGATACATAGTTGGTAAGACGGTGTAGAGATATCTATTTATTCAAGGGTTGTTCTCTAGAGATCAAAGATAATTGTTTTTTTGGATATCTTTGTCTGTGATATAATAGGATTCCACCTGATTATGGTTATGGATAGGCTAGTTACATACCATGCCCTTTTATATTGTTACTGAAGGAGAGTGACCCTTGTATCTCCTAATGGTGAATAGTATGTTCTTCATAGAGAATGAGATATCCATTCCGGCCGAGTGGGGATAGTTACATAGCAACTAAGAGAGCACACAACAAACCTTTCTATTATTTTTATGGATGATGGAGGTGGTAGACAAGATTCCCTTCCACTGGTAGTAGAACTATTTCAGGTTTACTTTCCCAAAGACTTTTTAGGATTTCCACCTAAAAGAGATGTGTAATTCAATATTGAGCCCATGTTGTGGGCTGATCCTATATATATTCCACCTTACCGAATGACACCAAATAAGCTTCAAGAGATCGTAACTTTGTTGGAGTTGTTTGAGTATTAAGGGTTTATCCATCCAAATATGTTGCCTTGGGGATCACATCTTCTGTTTTGAATATTGTCATAGGGGATTTTATGCTTTGGTTTCAATTACCAAAAGATAAATAAAATGACTGTGAAGAACTGATATCCTCTTTTGTGTATTGATTCTCTATTTTACCTGCTGAAAGTGTCTTGTTTGTTCTCAATGATTGATATGTGATCAAGTTATCATCATGTTAGAGTTAGGACCTATGATATACCACGAACTTCTTTCAAGAGTAGGTATGTCCTTTATGAGTTTTTTAATGTCATTTGGGTTGTCAAATTCTCCAGAAATATTTGTATCCTTGATGGAAATGATATTTCAATTACTCTTACATTAGATTGTGGTGTTGTTTGTGGATGACATCACAGTGTACTCTAAGACTCATGACGATCATGCCAAACATCTTTACATAGTCATGGATACACTGAGAGAGTATCTACTATATGCCAATCAATCTATATGTAAGTATTTTATTGACATGGTACTCTTTTTAGGGATCATCATCTCAAAGAATGTGTGGCAGTGGACCTAGAAAAAGTGTAGGAAATGATTTCTTGAGAGCTCTCCAATATTGTATTTGATATCTGATTCCTTTTTGGTTAATCTGGTTATTACAAGATGTTCATCCATGACTTTTCCTTATTGGTTGTGCCACATTCAATAAAGAAAAAGAAAGGTATAAAGTTTTATTTTATAGATGCATGAGAGTATTCCTTTCAGGAGTTGAATACGGTCATGACATCGACACCAATTTTGATCTTACCTATGTTGTGTGGGGTGAAGACAGTGTATTGTGAAAAATTTGGGATCAGACTCAGAGCTATGTTGATGCAAGGGTATCAAGTTGTTTCTTATGTGTCTCAGAAACTAGGGCCACATGAATGGAATTACCCTACAAATGACCTCGAGTTTCCAGCATTGGATTATGCTCTTATGTGTTGGTGACACTATCTATTTGGTGAAAATTTTATATTTTTTACGGATCACAAAAGCTTAAAGTATATCTTTTAACAGCGTGACATGAATCATTGGCTGCGAAGATGGGTAGAATATATGTTATCCATTTATTTGGACTACCATATACACCTAGAAAGGGGAATTGTGTGGCCGATGCCATTTATAGGAAAACTCATATTCAGTTGGTACATGAGACGAGTGAATAGTGGAAGTAGATGAATTTACTTGAGGAAAATCATGCGGTAGTTCAAGAGAGTCAGAAGTGGATGACACTAGTTTTTTTAGTAGTGGAGTCTACACTCTTGAGGTAGGTCAGGGACATGTAATATGAGGATCTACAGTGTTTACACATAATGGAAAGCCTTGAAGTGGGGAACACACCTTTAGACTGGCTAATAGGTGAGCATGACATCAGGTCTATAAAAAATTGGGTAGCTATGCCTACCAGAATTCTAGTGTAACTCATGTGAGAATTTCATGCCACTATGTTGTTGGTATATTCTAGGGTGAATAAAATGTACCTTGACCTATGATGACACTTATGGGGTCCATGAAATAAAATGGAGACTGTAGGGTTTGTTATAAGATGTTTCACCTATCAACAGGTGTATGTAAGGCATCAACGACTTGTAGGAATATTGCATCCATTTCCCATTCCGGAATGCCTGTTGTATGACCTGAATATGAATTTCATGCTAGGAATTACAAATACACTTGGGAATAATGAAGTTATTTTGGTCATTTTGGATCGACTAACGAAGGTAGGACATTTCATTCCTATTAAGGAAATTTATACAATAGGGCGGTTGGGAAAATTTTATGTGATAGAGAGAGTTCCTTTTCATGGGTTTCCAGAGACTATAGTTTCTAACCGTGATTCACACTTTAATTCACGCTTTTTTAAGGTCTTGTAGAACGCACTTGGTACACATTTTTTTTTAAGTACATCCTTCCACCCACAAACATATGGGCAACCGGAGTGTACCAGACAGGTGTCGGAGGAAATGCAGCGAGATTGGGTGCTTGACATTAGTGGTTCTTGGGATAATCACATGGATTTACTAGAGTTTTCATATAACAATAGATATCTGGAAACTATCCAGATGGAACCATATGAGGCACTTTATGGAAGACATTGTAGTTCACTACAATGTTGTTTAGAGGTGTGTGAGTCAGAGCTGTTGAGACTGAATCTCATTTTGGAGATCTCAGAGCAGGTGATGTTAATTCAGAAATGTATGGATAAGGATTAGTATAGGTTGTATTTTCATGTCAATAGATGTAGATAACCCCCAGATTTTACAGAAGGTGATCATGGATTCATTTGGGTGTCGACTAGTTTGGGTCCCCATAGCATACATAGGCATAAGAAGTTGGCACCCAGGTTTGTTGGACCGTTTGATGTACTAGAGAGAATCAGGCTAGTGGAATATGAATTTTCCCTTCCATAGAGATTCAGTGATATGCATAATGTTTTCCATGGGTCACAACTACAGAGGTATCACCCAGACCCTTCTCATGTGATTGATGTGGAAGAGGCTGACCTTGAGATATGTTCATCCATTGAGAAGCATCTAATACGTGTGCTGGGTCATAGTGAGAATGTGGTATGGAGAAATATTGTGTTATTAGTTCATGTGGTATGGAAACATGGATGTGTTAAAGAGGAAACATGGGAATTTAAATTAGACATGACTACTCAGTGGCCCAATATTTTTGGCACATAATCTTGGAAAAGTTCGAGAGTGCACATCGAGGATGAGTCGTTATAAGGTTGAGATATTGTTAGATCCCAACTATTTCCGTAATCATCATGGGTGCATTTTTATGTACTTTTTGATGAGTGGATGTACCTTTGTTTTGTAGTAGTGTCTTGGGGTGCCTTTTGGGGAATAGTTATGGAAAACTAAAGGACAGTGGGTTCTGCACTATTTGCGTATGGTCGGAAAAACTATGTGAACAGACCATGCCAAATGTGTGAAACTACACAGAGAGGACTGCACAGTTTCTGCATGGTTTGAGAAATCATGTGAACAAACTATTCCAACCATGAAATCATGGATAGAGAGGTTTGTAGGGTTGGTGCACGGTTTTCCCAAACCATGATCCTCTTCCCCGAATACCATTCACGTATAATTTAATATCTTAAAATCATTTTTAGATCCACATAAACCCCCCGAGACTCCCATATTTAGACCTTGGATGGTGTTTGACATATTCTAGGTTATCCTAGAGCCTTCAAGAAGGATTCCAAGGCGATTTGAACACCATTCATTGAGATCAGAAGCTCGGACTGAAAATCCACTATCCACCCAGTAAGTGGATTTCATCTCGTTGTTTCTCTCGTTTATTACTTTATACATGATCTTTTCCTAGAATATCTCAAATATTTACATGGATCAAAACCTATGAGTTGATATCTTGATATACAATTAGGGATCTAGATCTACATTTTCAAGATCATGATGCCTTTGAAATTAATTTTTGTTTAGGGATTTAGATCAGAAGCTTGATCGATGATGTTGTTGCCGCTCAGATTTTGGGGATTTTTTTGGGCAATCTTCCATTAATAAACTGTTGTAGGAATTCTAAATCACACTCCCATAGTCGTGACTTGATATCTGTATGTGAGTTTATGGATTTTGTATCTTCCATTGACAATTAATTTTTCTAAACTGGAGTAATTAGGAATGATCAATTGACTTGTGTTTACCTTCTTGATTAACTGATAATATAATAAGGGTACAAATGATGTGCGGTTTCCCTAATACATATTTTGGAAATTCTGTGGGGGTTGAGATATTATAATTGAGATATTAAATTTATTTTTTTATGATAATTAATTAGGGGGAATTAATTTTGAAATGATTTTTTTCTATGTAAGATAATTAATTATTGCAATTATTTATGTGCCAAGATATTGATACAAGATAATTAATTGTGAGAATTAATTATGACAAGTTCAGATTTTTCATGGATAAATAATTGTGAAGAATTAATTATGGAATGATAATTCGGTATACTGATGAATTAATTGATAAATTAATTAATGTGTTGTGTGCTATGTTAATTGTTTGAGTTAACTAATGGCCATTGAAATGTTTATCTAATCAATGGATTAGTAATAGAATGATGTGCCATGTTCTTATGAATTAAGGAATGATTAAATGGATAAGACATTTGTGGTACTAACATGGAATTCTAGACTGATTCAATTATGGGAATTGGGCATGGAATTCATCCCGCAACAGTTATCTAATATTGAGATTATGGGTTTCTAAGAATTAAAACCTATAAAGAATGAGATTATGGGGTGTTAGGTATGAGGACATACACATAATGAGATATAGATTGATAGGAATGGAGAACTACATATAATGATATTTGGGGTTCTAGGAATGATGACCTACACCAAATGATTTATAATAATGAAATATTATTAAATTGGTAAAATTGAATTTAAACTGGGCCTAATGTGATGACTAAAGATTAAATGTAAATGTGATAAATATTCAATTATGAATTTAATTTATTTCTTCATACAACCACATGCACTAGCTTTTGATTGAACTTATTTTAGACACCATTGGTGATGGCCTAGTGAGTTATAGTCACTCCCTATTCAGGCCGCCGGATTTTCACCTGAGTAGTCATTGTTCATTATGGACATGATATGGGAATGGCCTAGGGAGAGGTTATAGCTAGGTATTGGAGAATGGGAGAGGGAAGTATGTGTGGTTTAGGACCCCCTTGGGAGTTATTGTTTCTTTAATAATAGTTTCATTATAAACACTTGAAACTTGAATTTTCATAGCATGTTTTACCTTTCAGTTGAGAATTATAATTTTCTGGTGTTGACTATCAGATGTCATTGTATTGTTCTGGTTACATGAATGTTTCTGAACTTGGTATTTTTTTACTTCTATTGGTGTATTATTTAGATAGAAGAAGGTATAGTATCCCCAAGACTGACTTATCAGACCATCACTGCTAGTCGTAGCCCTCTGGCGTACATGGATGAACGCTTGAGGGCATGTGGAAAACTGGATCGGGGCATCATTCGATGGCTCTCGGGACGAGACATCACACATTTCTAAGACCATCATAACAATCAAATCCCCTTACTGAACTGGGTTTACTTGACGTTGTATCCCTATATTATTAAACCATTTTTACTTTTTCATTCCAGTCATATATATCTCATGACATATAAATATCTACCCAATGCATTGGGGGTGATATAAGTTTACACGACACATAATGAAATCATTTTTATGTCTACCACAAAAACATAAATCATATCTTAACCTCCCAAATAAAATGGGTTTCTTAAACATCATTCCTTCATAATCTATATAAAAAATGGAGTTCATAACTAACATTCTATCATAAATAGAACACCAAAAATAGTTATAATAGGGATATAAAAATAACCCTATTTAATAAATATCATCTTATATATAAAATAACTTTGATAAAACACTTTAAATAAATTCATCAAGAAAATATCCATTTTTCTTCAAAAACATTTTCTTTTCTCAAAATTTTATGCAAAATTTTTAAAAAATAATTTAATAGAAAATAAAAATTAAATATTTTAAATTATTTTACATAAAAATAAGGCATTATGGAAGCATAAAAATCCATTCATGTAGTTTATGTTAAAAAACATTCTTCTCGTACTCTTGCCAGAAAGGTCAAAAAGTTCCTCGTATAGAAAGAAAGTAAGATTCCTTTTATATCATTTAATTAAAAATTCTCCAATTGGTTGAATTGAAATTAAACAAAAGTATAATAACATAGATAATATTTTATATTTAATAATCATGGACATGGATAATGAATATACACCAGTAAATATTTACGTATAAAAAAGTTGGATTATAATGTGATTGAAAAATTATCCCTTACTATAGGTATGTTATCCTCCGTATGTATATGATCCTCATGTATAATGATTTAAATAATGTTATTTACTTCTTCCAGAATAATAATATTTTTTATGATATCATATATGATTATATTATATTCCATTTGTTAGTAACATTTCCTTGTCACTGATTATTCGGAATTAAGAGCTTTATGGTCTAATGCATGTTTTGTCTAATATGTTTATGTTCAACTACATAGGTTATAGTTATATAATTTAAAAATCATATTATTATAATATATATCATATTATGTTTTTCCATTCATTTATATAATCATCGTTTAATTAAAATCATATAAAATGAATCACAACGCAGCGTGGAGACGGCAGGCTGTGTGTACACCCGAGTGACTATATAATTCACTTAATGGATAATTGATATGAAATTGGATGGTATATAAATAATTTATAATATTTATAATTATATATTAATTATTTATATCCATTATAATCATCATTATACTAATCCAAATATTGTATTTCTGAATAAAAAATTATAGCACGGTGTGGAGAAAGTGAGCAGTATGTACACTTGCATGGTGATATTTTTTTCGTAGGACAGATTAAAGGATGTATAAGGTTGTAAAATAATTTTAATTACATCTAAAAATGTATAAGATACTATATTAAATACATTAGTATGGATTCAACTTATAAACATGAAGTGGAAGAATGAAAATAATTTTGAAATCAGTGATAAACAATTACCTCTTTTTTAGTATATTCTTTGGATTTGCACAAAAGGCCTCCATATAATGGATTTACTCCCAATGTTTGGAATCTAGGATGAGGTGAGGATATTTGGGAGAGTAAATGATCAGGTTTCTTTGGAGAAAAATGGCTTTAGTGGTGTGATTAAAAGAGATGGATATGATCCCTTTTATAAGAGAGGGGAGAGGTACGTTTGGAAATACCAAAACTATAAAATAAATATAAACTAATTTTTAAATTAAAATGCCTACAAAGTGGAATATTTTGAATATTAAATGAGTATAGGTCACTATGAACTCAATAAATATAATTTAGATATCTTTTTATATTATTTTAGACCTTATAATTTTGATTTATTCTTATTTAATCTATTTATTTTTAATTGTGGTAATAACATTCTAAATATTTAATTATTATAAATTTTTCATTTTGTAGTGCTAATTGACCATAAATGGATATTTTATGAAATTTAAGACCATATAATTATCACTTATTTTTTTACATATTTTTATGATATACAAGTAATTTAATAAAATGTTGTTTTTATAAAATATCAATATTGTCAATTTTTCCATGATTCATTTTTTATATTTTAAATAAAATTCCCATAGATGATAACATCAAAAAAAATATTAAATATAATCCAAAAATTTCATAATAACCTATAAAATTCATTTATAACCTTGACTAATACAAATTATATTTCTTTTATTATATTTGAAATCATTTATTTGATATTTCTATAAAAAAATCAATCTTGTGTCACTATTGTGTCATCCTTAATAGAAATTATATAATTTAAAAAATGTATAAATTAATTTCTATAATTTAGGTAATTATGTTAAATTTATAGATACTTAATCTAGTATATATTATCTCTTGTTTATCTATATATTAAAATTAATAAACATATATAAAAATAGATTGTGACATTTTGTGGCATTCATTAGTTTTTATTACATTATTGTCATATTCATAGGCTAGTGGCCATTAATTGTTTATCATTAGAACAATATATGGTAAGGGTATATTTTAGTCAACCATTTTGATTTTTACTGGCTTTAATGTAATTTTTTAATACTATTTTTACCATTAATTACTAGATTTACCTTCAACCATGCTAATAAAAATAATTATCAAAGTTATAATTCCAAATGCACAAAAATCAAAGTAGCCTATTAAAATAATTTTAATCTACTATTTACAAATATGGAGTCCATTTGTAATAATTTAATACACTGAAGTGGTAGTTATTAATTTAAAATCAACCTCGCTGTTAAAATTAGGGAACGAGTTTTTAAAAGTTAATACATTGCAAAAGATAGAATAAATCATTCATTTGAATTCAAAATATAATTAATGATAATTAAATAAATTATATTGAATGAAAAAAATATATTCTATTTATACTTTAAAACCATTTAATATTTTAATTTAACCAAATAAATTATCTCGATTAAAAAATCACTTAAAATTTAGTGTATTTTTATTGTTCATTTAGATAAGAATGTTATCAGAATATATCTGAAATTTATCCAATGTAAATATTTATATTCCACATTAAATGAAAATGATAATGTTTTAATATAAAAATTATTAATGTGTCAAACTACTAATTTAAAAGGGGTTCTATCTACAAAATAATAACATTTCCCTTTTACAAAAATGCAAGGTTTTACACAACAAATAGGGTTTATTTACACCAAATGATTGAAATATCCACTGGATGAATATAATGAATATTTTACTATGTAGATAACCAATATATTTCAATAATTCAATAACTAATATTAATTCACTCAAAAATTAAAATATCAAAATTATATTTTTCATAAATAATTCATAGCCAATGAATTTACAATGCATTTTCATATTTTAGTTACAATTATTTACGCTAACCTAACGACTAGGCTATAATAGTAATTTTATAATAAGGTAATATTTTGGTTCATTTAAACTCACGATTTCATTAAATACATGATATTGAAGAATAAAAAATTATTTATGGAAATGATATCATAAAAACATATGAGTGTTACATAAATGGTGGAATTTAACAAAGAATTTAACCCACATACATGATGAGACTTAGTGTTTTTAATGTAAAAATGTTAAAAAGATTTAAATTTTTTTATATTTTAATTATAAGGGCCTGATATTTTTGGTAGAACCATCACATTTTTCTGGAGCTCATGGTACTCAAAGGTGGATTGGACATATATTAAAGGAGTTAGACTATTAAATTATTGAAGAAGGGTGAATACAAAACATGTAATTATTATATACAATATTAGTGTGCCTCACAACTTTTTAATGTATTTTCTCTATATTCTATAGGAAAAATAATTCTTTGATGATGAATAGTAAAATACTACACATTTTCACTAATATTTGACCCACTAAATTTACAGGATGTGTAAATGGTTTAAAATCCCGGTAATTACCTGTGCATTATGGTTATAAGGATACAAAGAGATCATATTTTCATTGGAACATATGTTCTCCCTTTTATTACTGGTTGAAAATAGTGTTACCTTGATTTAGTTTTGGATTCCTTCTATGAGGATTGATCTATGGATTCCCATCACAGATCCTTGGTTACCCATATTTGATCCATGATGATTTATCCTCTCATTGTCATCTGTTTAAATTTTTAATCCTTCAAAGTTATGTATGGCAGTGTGGATTGGTTTGGGCTATGGGTTTGCGAAGTGTTCTAATGATCTTTTCTAGTAGTATTTTATGAACCACATGTTTATGATGTGGTGGTGGTCCTTGGGTGGTTTGATCACCACCCTACAGTGCACAACAAGATCAGAATGATTTATTTGAGGTTGGTAATATTAATTCTATCTTTTTATGTGCTACTCTGGGTAATTTCATGCCTTTTCATACCATTATGTGTTTATAATTTGTTGGAAAAATCATATAATTAATTTTAATATAAAAAATTGATGGGTAAGGGGATTTAGTGTAATATTTTTTATTTTTATCTATTTTTATTTTGTTTTCCATTATAATTTTAAATTATGAAAATAAAAGTTGGAGGGTGCATTGTTTGTGTATAAGTAATCAGTATTTAGTGACACTTACTATTTTATTATGTATTTGATCCTGTAATAAATTTTTATTGATAATATATTTGGGTAACAATTGGTTTCACCTATATATTGGGTTTTTGTGATAATACACATCCAAATATAAATAATCAATTTTATAAAGAACCTAAATAAATGTGAAGTTGGGATGTGTTGTTGTTGTGTGTGGTTGTAATAGTAGTGGTTATTTTGTGGAATTTAGTTTATCCGTGGTGAATGATGTGAGAACTGTGATGTGTAGTATATGAGGATGTGATGTAGTGGTTTGATGTCATGGATTGCTATGGGATGTTGTTTGATTAGGTGAACTAGTTTAGGAAAAGAGGTTGTCATATATCGTATTTGTGGTCGTGTGATGGATGATTTATGTGGTTGTAGTGTTGGGAGATGTTTGGCCTATGTGATGTGAGGATGATGGTGGACATGTGGTTCTTTGATTGGAGTTATATTTTTTATGATGGTCGTATGGAATGGATAAGAAATATTCTCAGATAACCATGAGATAAATTTTTATTATAAACTAAAAAAATTATATAGTAAATAAACATGGAAGGTTATAAATAGTGTGGTGATAATGGGATTAATCTGAAATTAAATGAAAAAATTAATGGGTTGTTAAATAAATGTAATGGGATGGATTTTGCTGTTTGATAAATATTTCAGTGAATAAATGTATTGAATCAGGTATGATGAATGTGGGAAATGTTTTGAGGATTGTGTGGTAGTTGTGTGATTTTTCATATAGTGGTTGTAGCAGTTGTGAAGGATAATGTGAGGTATATTGGTTTTCATATGGTTTGTGATAGTTTAGTTAAAGTGAAATGGTTTTTTTGGATATTGTGCATTCTATATGTATCATGTATGTTTATGTAATTTTATATGCACCCACCTTAGTTGGACAACCATACCAATTCTCAGCGGTTTTTGGGTCTGTATTTTTCCCCCAACATCTAGGATGGTAATAATATATATGCATGGATTTCCCATCTCCACGGAAATTCCTTCATATGAGATATGTAGCTGAAAAATATTAGGAAGAGATGTGATGTGTGGCCCCAGGTGTCCTCAATATTATATGGTATATGTGTTGCCAAGTGTATTTCGTGATCAGAGGTGATGTGTGTTCCTAGGTGTCTTCGGAAGGGATGTGATGTGTCGTACTTGGTGTGTTTAGGATCAATTGTGATGTGTGGCCTTAGTGTGTGCAGAAGGATTTGATGTGTTGTATTGCCAAGGAGTGAGCAGGTGGGATGCGAATTGATTTGTGGCATCAGTGTCTGTGATTAGGATGTGATGTTATTTGTGTCCTAGATTTGTGTGGGATAGATGGGATATGATGTGGGGATCATGTGTGTTTGGTATGTACATGAGTTGATATTTGTGGAAGGTATGGGAGAATATGATGATTCACGTTGGGGAATGAGAGTGGAAATTAGTATGGAATATATAGTAGGGTTGGATAATTTTTTATGATATATATATTTTATTATTACACATGATGTGATATTTTGTAACTTAACCATTGTGATATGGGGATTGGATATATAACATGTATATGTTGTTGTTGGTTCTTATGTTTTTTTACTGGCACATAGTTTGATTGTTTCACATCTCCAATTGGGGACTTGGTTATGTCCCATCTAAGAATATATGTTATGCTCACTTGGTATATATCAACTATTGTTTATGATTTTAGGATGAATTTATTGACATAAATTCATTAATATATAGGTTGGGGTTATTTTTGAGTTACTAACATAGACAATACTTTATTGGGATTACTTTGGATACTTTTAAATGTACCAGTTTTATTTACTCATCAATTTTGGGATGGCCTTTTACCATTATATATTCTACTAAAGTTTTTTTTCTGATCATCTGTCTAATCAATATATAATGTTTCATTTATATAGTGTAATTACTCCCGTATTGTGTGATTTTTATACCCTCGATAATTCCAACCAACCTGGGGCCTACTAGAAGTGGGGCTTAGATGGTGATTATCTGTTTCCCTTCATTATGGCATATTTAATGGGAGAGGCCATCAAAGAGTTGTATTAAACGTTATGGAAGAGAGATATGATGGATATTCAAGTTATTATTAGTTTTATTTGCATGGTTTTTTATGGGAATAGGTCTATACGAACATGGTGTGTGACAAATTATTGGGATGCTAGATGAGAGATGCGATTTTAGGGAAACATTAAATCTAGTGTGTAGACACAATTCCTACCAAATGACCTAATTATGTGGATCTATTTGCAGGGTTGAGAACTAGGCGAGGTATAGTCATAATGATTACTTTATTTTAATTTTTAATTAGCTGTTCTGGGAAAATAAAATGAATGAATTAAATAATATTTTATTAAGGTCATCCTTTCACATTAGGATGTTCTCCATGTTTTCCAGAATGGATCATACTCATTATTTGTGGGTTTCTTTGGTAGTTGAGGATCATTATGATGATCTAGATTATCATCATTGGATTGAACCGATAGAGGATAAAGTGTAATGGAATTTTTCTACCATTCGATTTAGCTAATGATTTTGGATATGTATAAGGGGAGTTTCTTAGATTTTGAGAAAGGAATCTTGATCGAGGATATTGAAATCATAAACAATCCAAAGTATTCATAAAAACTATTTTTGTTGAAACTAGTAGAGAATAAAATATTTGAATCTACACAGAAGTTGTGGAAACATTTTCATGGTATTCTTAAGGATAAAGATGTGTCGTTGCTGAACATTTGGAGGGATTTTTGGTCTGATCTTTAGTTTTCATTGATGAGGGAAACCATGGGTAAGTATATGATCTATCTTCATTAGGGGATCCTAATCATGTGAGTTATTGGAAGCATGTTCATGGACCACACAAAAAATACTCCATATTAGGAGTCTACAAAGAGTATTTTTATGAGGCTTATGTTTAGTAATCTTGAATGAAGTCACACCATTTATACTTCTGAAAAAATTAGAGGTATGAAAAATGATTTAGGCTATATAGTTGATGATTTCACTATATGATGATGGAAATCATATTTTTTGAGGTTTATGAAATTGGGTAGTGGGATGAGGGTGTCCATTAATCCACGCTTTTATTCATGGGGAACCAATTATTGTAGTTTCATTCCCAACCGTTAGGGTCACTGGGCATCCAAGTTCCATTAGAGGAGATTCTATTTTTGTGCCATATCTCTGGTAGATATAGTCACTTCTTGGAATAGTGGTTGACCTCAAAGGGTGAAATTTTTCATACGGGCATCCAAACCCCTTTTTTATAGTAGTTGTTTCCTATGAGATTCTCTCATTGGCATGGACTACATGTTTTTTAGTAGCTGAGATAAGAATCATTGGTAATGGGAAACCATGTGCTGTTCCTCTTTAATAGGGAACTAGTTGAGAGTGAAGTTTTGGAGTATTATATAAGGGATGTAAAAGATATATTCATATTTAGATGCATGCATTAGTGGTAGAAACACTAGAATTGGAAGGATTTTTTAAAGGTATAATTATTTTTTCATCTATCAATGTATGAGATCTATTTTATTCCGGATCCTCACATTACTTTTAATCCCTTTTTTTGGGACTATCTATGGAGTGGATTATAGTTCCCCTAGTATTATATTCACATAACGGAGGATATTCTTCCTTGTTTGTTGTGTGTTGGGAATGTAGACTTGTGATGGGGAAACACTAGTTAGTGGGTGACATAATAATATTGTATATACAATCATATTGTATTATCCTTGGTATATTTCAATGGAATTTACTTCTATAAGTCATCAAATGATTCAAGATATGTGTTTTGTTTTCTTGTGTGGAGTGTTTGAGGATGTAATTCATTAGTGAGGAAATTTATCAGTTTCATTATAGGAAATTGGAACAATTTTTTTATAGTTGTTCAAGATCTATCTATAAGATTAAATCCAAAGTGTTTCTAGGGTTGTGTAAGAGTTATTGGATGTTTTATCAAGGGACGTTATGTCACTTCCTCGTTGATGTGACATGGAGTTTGGGATAGACTTGTAGCCACATGTGTCTCTTATTCTATGGCTCCATATCGGATGGAGCATAAGGTGTTGGGTGAGTTGAGGCTATAGTTGGATGACCAAATGTATAAGGGTTTAATCTTACCTAGTGTGTCTCTATGGAGTTCTCCAATGTTTTTATCCTTGAAGACTAAATGTAGATTGAGGATGTATATCAAATACTTGTAGTAAATTATGTATTGTGTAAGAATCAGTACCCTCTAAAAATAATCGATGATCTGTTCAACTAGATGACATGATGTAGTTAGTTATCAAATACTGATATGAAATCTTGTTATCAATAGTTTTTGATGAAATATAATGATATTCATAATATTTCCTTTAGATATATGTTTAGGGAATTCATGTTTTTTTATTTGATGTTATGAATATTTCAGATGTGTTAATAGGAGTACTAATCTTTGTGTTCTGTGATTTTCCAAACCAGTTCATCATTGTATTTATCAATCATATATTCATCAAATAAAATCAGAGGAATAGAATGTCAAGCGTCTATTTTTTTTAAAGTCCTTCCACACCACTATCATTATTGGATGTTTTCCAATAGGTATATCAATAAATGTGTGGTCCCTTTACATGGAAATGTGGTGTCACAATAGGATATGGTAGTGATCGCATTAAATGTCAAAGCATTATTTCCTTGTAAGTCACATATGAATGTTGAAGTGGATCATAATTTTCTTGATCTTTATTGATATTATTATATGGTTTTACAAGATTTCTCTTATTTTTTTATCCATGTTTACCACTCTGACAAGAAATGACTACAAATTTTTGTGGATAAATCGTTTTTAGGTAGCACTCCATTACCTAAATTAGAGGTTTTTTGGTTCTACATTACATTAATTTTCCATGGAGGGTGTGTTTTTTTTGAGGTTTTATGTGATTCATCCTTTTTTATATTGGGAGTCTTATTAATGCGATTGATGGATTTAATATCTTATTAATATTGGTAGTTACATCCCCATTAGTGTATATATTCCACCGATGATATATATTTGGAAATAGTAGTGTTTGGTCTATTGTTCTTATGGAATTACCTCATTGGTGAGTACGTTATGGTTTTCTGGAGCCATAAGAGCCTTTAATATGTTTTCTATTAACATGATCTAATTCTATGATAGTGTAGTTGGATATATTTGCAATAGGATTAAAATTTTTATTTCTATTACACCAAATTTATGGGTTATGCATTTGAATATGGGTTGATTAATATGTCCTGAGAGGATTTCACTCGTGAGTCTACGTATGTTTAGAAATGAATGGAGGACCTTTCATGGATGGATCACGGTGTTCTACAGTGAAATGGATGAGGTTTTCATTACCAAATGAATGTAGAGATTATTTTATATGGAATGTGGTGGATTATTAGTGGGTATATATAGAGGTTGAGGCTTTTGTAGTTGTGATGGTCAGGTTTACTCACTTAAGGGTTGATTAAATGATGATCATAATTGGATGATTTCTAGAGATAGTTATTTGTCACACCAATAACTATACCTGGAGTTGATCATGAGTTTAACATCCCATATTTAATGCTTCATCCTTTTGTGATAGTTTTATCATGGCTTGAGGAGACATATTTTATAGACATGGATGAAATAGTTAGTACTAGAGTTTTTGACATGATTTTGCATTTTACAGTAGGATAAATAAAAACAAAATGTATAGGTGGAATAATTACAGTCCTTAGATATTAAAATATGTAAATGGGAGGAAATATTTGTTGACTTTTTCATTGATTTACCATGTGTTCAGGGGGGGTGTGATGTAGTTTGGGTGATGGAAGACAAGGTGACAAAATCAACTCACATTTGGAAAATCCATATGTCGAGTGTTGTTGACTATTTTGGAATGTGTATAAGGATGATGTGTTTATGATCCTTGTGGTGTTGAGGAGAATAATCTCCAATCATAATATTCCATTACCATCAGGATTAATGAGGGGATCAAAAAATAATTTTGGGACTCAACTATGCCTTAGCACTTGTTTTAATCCCCAGACAGATGTCCTGATGGAGCAAAGCGTCTAGACTATTCAATATTTGTTGTAGGCATTAATCTTCGAATTTATTGGATCATGGGTATGAGTTATTACTTTTTTTATGTTTTAGTATAACAATATTTATCACTCAACCATTGGTATTGCACCGATTGAGTAGTTTTATGGATGGTCATGTCATTCTCTGTTGTGCAAGATGGATGTTGGAGAGTTCAATGATTACTATCTTGATACATACAGAGTATGAATAATATTATCTAGTTTAATTGAGATCAGATCAGTCTGTGTCATGTTCATCATAAGATTTATTTTGATTTTATTATTATGACCCTAATTTTGATGTAGGAGACTATGTGTTGTAGAGTGTCTCCCCTTAACAAAGGAACTGCAGGGTTTTCGAATGTAGAATTCATTCTCACATGTTTATTGGGACCATTTAGGTGTGGGTACATGTTGGTGATGTGTTATTTCTGTTTTAATTTCCACTATAAATGGATATGTTCGATGACATCTTCTATGTCTCTCATATTCGTTTGTATTTTCACGATAACTCCCATGTCATTGAATATAAAGACTGGGATATCAATGATGACACAAAATTAATGGAGTGGATAGTAAAAATCGATAATAACCAATAGTAGTTTCTACATGGATGATCATATTCCATGTTTTATGTGTTGTGGAGGCATGGTGGTCTACAAGCAACTACATGGGAGTGAGAGATGATGATTTTTTCTTAAAAAATTGTGATGTTTTTAGTTTTTTCTTTCTTTATTGTGATTTTATATTTGTGTATTGTTTTTTTATGGACAAAAATATGAAATACAATTGAAATGTGGTGGAACATAATACTAATTGATACCTATTGACTACAATGTGATTAAAACTGTGTGGTTGAGTAAGTACCGAACAATGAAGATAATATATTGAGATGGAGAGTGAGATTCCCAAATTTGTTATTTGTAGGTAAGTGAGGAATTATTGTTTGGTGTTTGGTTGTTAGATGGATTTGTAGTTCTAGTGTGGAGAAGTGGTGTCTGTGGATAGTACTATATGATGCATATTTTATCTTGGTGAGAGGTGATAGTGTAGTTTAGTAGAGTTTTTGGTCATTGGTTAGGTGTGGAAGGCTAGTGGTAGTTGTTGAGGTATAATGGGATCCATGAGAAGTATCTATTTTTATCATTGTTAGTATTACCCCTTGTTGTTTCTCTTTAGTTTTTTTTGAATTCACAATGATGATAATTTCCTGAGAGGTATCTAATGTAAGGGACCAGATCCACGTGTACATACCCATTCATGTTTCTATTTCTTATGGTTCTCATATGAGCCATATAAATGGTTGGAAGGTGTATAACTATTCATTAATATAAACATTATGAATAAAAAATGTGCAAATTTCACACATCATATTTGTGTGGTTCGTGCCTTATTTAGGGATGTTTTGAGGATTCTAAATGACAACAAAATTTATAGTGTTAAATAATAAAAATTTATTATTTATTTAAAAATATCATACCCACAACTTTACATGACATTAAAATGAATTACATGTCATTTAATTTACATGTGTAGCCCAAATATATGGTTTCAGAGTTCTTGAGTTTTCATTAAACCTTATTCTCTATCAACCTTATTATAGTTATCCAACATTGACCCCTTGTTTCATTTTGGGATATATTTGATGGGGATGAATTGAAGCTCCCCATCATCGATCCTTGGCATTCTATCTTCAATCCAAGATGAGTTATTTTGTCATTCTCATTTGTTTATTTTTGTTATTATTTGTAGTTTGTTACCGAGGTAGAATATTATTTCTTTAATGTCTTTAGGAAATGTTTTGAAGATTTTCAATTGCAGTATAATTTGATTGACTATTCTAATGTGTGACATTGTTTCTTTTGGGCATTCTTCTTTACCTAGTTGTGTATAGCATGATCGAGAAACTTCTATGATATAGAAAATACTCATTCTCAATTTTTACATGCTACTTTTGTGAATTTCATTCTATAGATTTCCTTTAGGTGGATAGAATGGGTAAACATAATCATCATATTAATTGGAATATCTAAAATTGATGGGTATATTCATTTAAAAAAAATTCTATTTTAATATGTATCTTATGTTATTGTTCATTAATGTTTCTAATTATTAAAATAATGGTTGTTGGAAGACTTGTTTTCACTGTAAAAGTTATTATATGGTGACCCTTGATGTTTTATTATCTGATCACGCACTAAATATTATCATAAAGAAAATATATTTTGATTATAATTTGTTTCCCCAACACAAATAGTTTTTGTTAACTCATATGAAAATATAAATAATTTCAGCGATAAATCACCTGAAATAATGTGAAGTTAGAATGTGTTGTTGTTATATGCAGATGTGGTTATTGTTGTTTGTTTTGTGTCTTGTAGTTTTTTTGACGTGGTATATGTGATAAGTGGTGTAGTTTGGGGTGTGCGGAAGTTATTTAGTGTTTGTTTTTCATGAATGTTTTTTCGGTAGTTGTGCAATATGTAAGAGTTCATGTGTCTTAATGTTTGTAATATGTTGTTCTTGTGGTTGTGTGATGGATGAGATACATGGTTGTTGTGTGGAAATATGGTTTTTAGGTGATATGAATATGATGGTAGATGTGTGGTGTCCTAATAGTATTTTTTTGGAAATTTGTGTGGCCTGACTGAGATAATTACCCTGTTAGCCATGTGATAAACTATGATGATAAACAAAAAAGGGAAAAAATAAATACGGTATGACATAAATTTTTATTTGATTAATGGATTAAAAAAGCATTTAATTAATTAGTAATTTTATAATTTAATTTAATTGGATTGATATTGATGTGTAAAAAATTATTTAATGAATTAATGTGGTGAAACATGTGATACGAATGTGGGAAATGTTTTGTAGATTGTGTGGTAGTTGTTTTGTGATGAATACAGTGGTGGCAGTAGTTGTTCTATTAAATGAGTTTTATGGAGTTTATAGTGTGTTCTATGCCAGTGTTGTTGATATGAACCAGTAGGTCATGTATTGTGTCATATCATTGTTTCATGAATTTTTATGTTATTTAATATTTTTCCCACCCAATATGGATAACATTTTCAATGCTCAGAGGTTCTGGGATCCAATTTTTTTTCACAACATATAAGACAGTACTAATAAGGATGGATGGTTGTCACCTCTCACACATACTTCCTTTAGATGTTATATGTGTCCCATGTGTCATCATGAGAGTTGTGATTTGTGGTCCCTGGTCTCTTCATGATGAGATGTGACATGCAATCCTAGGTGTCTTCTAGTTGAGATGTGACGTTTGGTCCCGACTATTTTCATGTTGATAATTGAAGTGGTGTACCATGTGTCTTTGGGATGAACTATGTTGTGTGGAAAGGTTTGTGTGAAAAGGATGTGATGTGACATGTTTCTTAGGTGTGTGTTGGAGGGATGAAATGTGATTTTTGGATGAGGTGAGTGTGGGTGGGATGTGTCTTGATATGTGGCCCTAGAGTGTGTGAGAAGGATGTGATGGGATATGTTTGGAAGTAATGGTATAATATGATGTTTTCCTTTGGGTCATGATAGAATAATAATAGTGGGGAAGAGGTACCATGAAGACTTGATTTTATTTGATATTAATATTATACTTCTCTATTAGATGCGTGATTTTGTTAGTGAGCTATGGTGGGGATAGGTTTCGTTGGATGACATTTATAGGTGCATGTTGGTTTTACTATTTATTCATGGGTGCATTTTCATGATCCATTCACAGATGCACGAAAGGCCTTGGTTATGTCCCTACTGACATTACCTATTATGCTCACCCAAGGTGTACAAGCTGTGTTCATGTTTCCTTGATGTCATTAGCAAATGGCCTAGATAGTACATGATGGTTTCATGTTGGTGTTGATTTTATGTTATAAACATGTCTTTTAGCATTTACATTAGATACTTTTAAATGAATATGTTTAATTTATTCAAGTATTTTGGTATTGTTTTTTGTTTACACGTATATATTCAACTAGAGTGGTTTGGTAATTTTTTTATCCTATCTCATGATTTTTATTCATTTATAGAGTGAAATTCATCCCATACTATGATATTTTTATATCCTTGGTGCTAGACACCAACACATATTCTATTATAGGAAATACTCCTGGGGGGGGGATTATCTCTCTCTCATTATTTTAATATTTTTTATGAGAGGGTTTCATGACAAAAAATCAATATGAAAATAAGTACAATGTCATTAATTGAATTAATTGAAAAAAAGTAAACTATTGAAACATTAAAACCATTTCATAATATATTCTAATTTTCTTAGTAATTTAATCAAATATATTGTTTTTTATTAAAATTCATTATCATTCAATATTAATCCAACATTATAGCATTTCGAAAAAAATACTTAAATTTCACTAAAATATAATATTTGTATTAAAATATCAAAAATGAATTTTATTTTTTCAATTAAATATCATTGTAGTTCTAAAAATTTGTTTTAAAATAAGTTCACCCTAAAATGATAAAAACTACATTTTTGAAAAAAATGTTTAAATATTAAAATTGTACTTTTTTTATTTCTAGAAAATAGTTAGGGTTAATGTGAATCAATTTACAGAATATATGATATATATATATATATCATTAATAACATCCTAGATGTGGGATTTATAATCATATTTTTTCATGTTACATATGATAAACAAAATATTTCAAGTATCACATGAAATAATTTTATTCTTTTAAAATCTCAGGGTTTTACATCGTCCCCTGTCCGCCATTAATAAATTTGGTACTCAAAATTTTGTACTTAATATTATTTAAAAATGTTTCCTTATTTGGAAATACTTTTTCATAAACCAACTTTATATAAAGGGATAATTAAACAAAATCATTATAATATATAAATGGATTTATAATGTCTTAAGGAATTACACATAATATGGTCTCCAAATAGGAGAACATAGGTCATAATAGAGGAGAATTGTTAATAATCACGGAGAGTGGTTGAGTTCGTTGTTAAAGAACGTGGGAACGGTCAATGGTATATTAAAGTACAAAAAAATATAAATCATTGATGATTGAAAATACCATTGGATTCATTGGATATTATTGTAATATGATATTTTTTTTGAATATTCATTTCCTAATGTTTCGGAATTATATTTCCATACATACAAATAGAGTAAGAAAATATATTTATATTATGAGTATAATTCCAACCAATCATAAATTTCCTCCATCGAATAATATTTCTCTAAAAGGTAGATATTCAAAATGAATTTCTCAATCCTGAAAAACTAAAAATAACTTTTTAAGGACTATATATTCCCCAAATTCGTGATAACATATTCCTATAATATTTTGTCCCTAACCAATAGTAAAATGGAGAATCAATTTTCAGACAATTCACAAAATGAATAAATCATTGTATAGTAATATCTGATTTTTTATAGTAATATTGTGTTTTTAAACCAAATAAATACATATTTAGTAATCATTAAAAAATTAAATCATTTCCCAACTATGATTGAGACACACTGATTAGAAATATCTGATCATATATTCTTCAATGACAATTAAAACATTATTAAATAAAAATAAAATCGCCTATGATTCTAAAATAAACATAATCCTTAACTGTAAAAGAATGTCATACTCACTAGGTTACCACGTAGGCCAATGGTATACATGAAATATTTACCATTCTTCAATCATGGGTTCAAGCCCCACTACCTTTTTGAATGCGATAGATTATCACCCATCGTATGTGTTGTACTTTTTTCTTTAAAAATAAAAAGTATTTATTCTATAAATTAATATCCATGTTGATAAATGGGTTTTAAAATACCACAACCTAAAAAAATATCTACATGAATGAAATTAGTGTCCTCAAAATGTTTACAACATAAAAACTCAAATGGAATGTCTATGACTATGATGTCATGATTATATTTATTCTTATAGGAATATAATGGTTCCAATAACTCCTAACATAACCACTTATGAAAACATCAGAATACTTAATTATTGCTTTTTTCTTACACTAAAACAAACTCTAACTTTCCAAAACCCACACTCCCATATTTGGTGTTGAAACATTATGATTTACATTTCATATTTCATGCTTCTAATTGTGATATTGATTTTTTCATTATAGATTTATAAAATAAAAAAGGATAATTAAATCACATACATACTTATTTTCCATTTTAGATTATAGTTTTAAAAGGTTCAGAAAAAATCTAGAATAAATATTTCATAAGACATTAAATTAGTGTTTCTCACACCTAACCCAGCTTTCCATTTTAAATTAATTCATCATCATCTTCCGTATGAAATGACTTCTAGACATAACACGCTCAACCTCATTCTTTTAAAAATGGGAAAAACAAAACATATGATAAACGATCTAAAATGTTCAGTGAGGTAAAATGTTTGAATTTACAATTTACATTGATCGGTGATCATAGCATCTGTATTTAATTTTTATGAGATAGATAATGTGATTGAGTTAATCATATGAATATTCATAGCCATAGTTACCCGGATAACCAATCTTGTAAACATGGAATATTGACTTAGTAAAGTAAATAATCTTAAGAATCAATAATTATAATCCATATCATATCAATGTTGAATAAATGAACCATCATAAACCTATATCATGAATAGATAAAACATTCTTGTATCATGGAACATCATATCATAGATCAATTACAGAACTCTTCCAGAACCCATAAAGAACCTTTTACAATTGAAATAACCATATCTTTTAATAAAATTTTATTATATAGATAAAAAATAATATCCCAATTCATTAGAGATATATCATTTTCCTGCCATCATGTAATCTATAATGTTATCATGCAATATTATCTAGGTACACTGAAAATATATACTTTCAAAGAACCGAAACATGAATAATCTACATGGAGATTTCGACATATAACTTGTGAAAAAAATAATTATTATTGTCTAACCATATCAACCCATATAAAATATATAGGTTTTCTATCAATATAATTTAAATTTTATTTACCATTTTAAATGAAATGGGTTCTATAACAATCTCATTGAAACATTATTATTTCATTGAAAAGAAACGTATTCCACAACCATGTCAGTAATACAATATTAATCCATCAAGAAAAATAATGATGAAGGTGTAATTAAATAATATTCACATTAGTTCATAAGAAAAAAAATGGTTTTAATTTTTATGAATGTAATTAAAATTAAAATATCATTGAACACATTTTGATTGAAATACACATTTTATTTTCAAAAGCACTTTTTAAAACTTATTTTTTTTTCAAAAATCCATTTCTTTTGAAATATATATGAAATTTATTAAAGGAATATTTTAAAAAAATTAAAAAAAATCATAAAGAAATCATTCCTTCTAATATAAAATTCAATTTTAAAAAAATTATGACATTTTTCATAGTACATTGGTTTTGAATAAAATATGTTTCCATTCAAAGAAAGAAATGAGGTCAAACTTTCTTTAAACAATTTTCTTAACCATTTTTAAAGCCAATGTGTTTTAAAAAATTACAATTACATAAAATATTATGTATAAAAGTATGAGAATATAATTCAAGAGGATTATAAGATTTAACCATCAGAGACATAATCATACATATTCGAGATAAATGATAAGACTGTAAAGAAAAACTCTTACCAATATTATAACATAAAATCATAATACAAATTGACTAATATTATTAAAATTATTGAATAATATAAAATAATATAGTTAGCATCATTATATAAAATATAAATGTATAATTATATAATCATTATAATAGAATATTGGTGTGTATCATCACATATGAATCAAATATGAAAAAAGTGAGGCAAAAAACCCAAACTGCTTTGGTAACACGAAAATAGAACCCCCAAGTATGGGAGATAAAAAATTAGTATATATATCCATAAAAATTTAAGGATATTAATAATAAATTTACTTTATGGTGATTATATACACAAAACAACAAAAAATGTGGATAATATGACATATATGTCACGTTAATAAAAGTGATATGAGACAATCCATTAAATCATGATTCCTTTGGGGTGAACATATTTTAACCAATTACACAGTGGTTATAAAAATATATTAAATTATAATGGAACCATATTAAAATTTCTAATATCATATAAGATTATCAAAAAATATATAATCACATATTCTTCTACGATCAGTCATTATTTTCATTATAACTAGTGGTAATTGCCTGACTTCCTCAAATGTTATTTTATATGAAAGTCTCAGTTTCGTTGATTTTAATTCAATTAAATGATATATAGAATAATAATAATCAAAAAAATATCCTATTTATGAATAAATTACAATTTTAAAAAACAATAATAAAATATGGTTATAAATAGTTAACAAAGAATGTGATTGAGGAGATAGTAGGTCATACGTACGCATGAGTAGACTTTCAATTTTTCAATGATCATTATGGAAATAAGTTGAGTAACATTTATGTTTCCAGAATAATAATAATATAAACAGTGCTATTTTATATAATTATATATAATTATATATAATTCATGTAATGGGGTGTCAAAAAAATAACTCACATCAATTCGAGGAGTGGGTAGTCAACATGTCTATGAAAGACCTCATTACATTTTTAGTGAGAGAAAAGGTAAGAAATAAAATTAAATATTATATTTCCAAAAATGGAAAATATTTAATAATTATAATAATTATTTCATGTACATATTTTATACAAACAATACATACCCTTATTACAATCCATGTAACGTGTTGGTGGAAAACACAGATCACATAGCTTAGTGAGATGTTAGTCTTCCTTACAGATGAGGGAAATTATCATATCCATTATGTATTCAAATATAAAATTGATATAAATTATATAATGACAACATATGAATAATGATATTATAAATATCATATTTAAATGTTATATCCAACATCATACCCAACTGATAGAGGTGGTAATGAAAAAACAATTGACATGGTTATGCGAAGTGTTTGTCCGTTGTACACAAGAATGATGATTTTGAAACACATTTTAAGGAAGTGTTTATGTGTATGTAGGTTGTGACATTAAAATATCAACATCTATGTTTATAGAAGATAATAAGTTAATTATATCATCAATGAATAAGAATAATTTAAGGGTTGTGGAGAGAAATAAAACAAAAATGACCACTAATGAACATTATCTCTTCTAGGGGTAACTTCATCTTGTTTTAAAAAAAATCTTTTTTTAGTATTTTTATGTCCAATTTTAAGATTCTAGGATGATATTTGTAAGAAATACATTATTTAGGAAGGGTTTTTAATTCCCTAGAACCTCCTGGTCCAATGCTTTTCCAAATTTCTGGTTTTTGGCATGCCCTTGAGCCATCATGTCCAGATCCAAAGGGTGGAGTATCGATTGATGGATGTCATCATGGTGTCACCATCAATGAAACCAATTAGTGTGACACTGATAAGTGTGTCACAAATCAGTGGTAGAGGGTCTTGTCATGTTTTTCTTCCCCATTTTTTCCTGTAATGCCACTTTTAAGTCATTTTTACCTTTTAAAAGTGGATCAAGGCCATTTAAGTGCCATAACCAATATTTTAAATCCCTATGGGTGGGGAGACCCTCAACGGACACCGTGTGTGCCCCTATTACAAAATTTCCACCATTTAGTTGAAATCATTTAACTCAAAGCTTTAGTGTCACCTCTCCAATGAGAAATAAAATAACAATTAATCCCAGCATGTCTAACCACACTACCGCGTGGTGAAACCAAGATCCCCCTTTACTTCCACTTAGGATATTGATATCTGAGAACTCCAGGATCTCACTCTTAATATCACTCTATATTTATTTTCTTCTTCATCATGAATGGTTTAGTTCATCCCCATGGTGCATTTAGAGTCCCCTTCCTGAGGTGAGTGGTCCGCCTGTGTTGTAGGAGTTCCTCCCCTGTAAGTCGTGTGTCCCAATTATTGGTCCGTGGAGAAAAAAATTGATCATTGATCATCATTTAGGGTTTTTTCTTTGTCTCTCTTTATTGTGTATCATGCGAGGTGGGTATGCAATTGTTTCTGCATGGATGGATGAAACCAAACCATAATAAAGATAATAAATGGACATTTAAATAATTATGGGGGGTGTGATCGATATTTCAACTGTAATATTTATCCTTTATTTTGTGATTTGAATTTTATGACCTTATGCCCACTGGAAATCTTGGTCATTGGTGGTATTTTCTTGTTCACTAATGAACATTTGTTTTCGGGATATTTATGAGACTGAATGGTTGTAACATGGAAACTTGATAGTCACGTAATCTATGTTGATTAAATATATGCTTAATGAATAAGAATCCTTCTGTGATTGCCTAGGTTAACAAATAGAAGAGGCTATACTGAATAAATGGTTCTGCTGATGTTTATGGCTGATGCTTTGGAAGTGACGTGGATGGGGATGGGATCCTCTATTGTGGTGCATGTGTTGGATTTGGGATCTGAAGTCATGTGTGGCCATATGGTGGGGCTTGGATTGGTTCAAGTACTTTGAGGGATCTCATAGATCCCTTTTGTTGTTTGGTTGTTTCCTTTCCTTGAATTGTGGCTATTCCTGTTAATTTCCTAGTAATGAAGATTTATATTTTTTTAAACGGAATCACTTGAATATGAAATTGAGAATGGTTCTCTGGTGTATTTGTTCTATGGGAACGAGTTGTGACATGGTTGTGGGTGTGTTTCTTCATATGAAGGAATAGTAACGATGGTGTTTGTGGTAGGGATGGTTTTGGAACACCTAGGTTGGTATGAGTGGTTGTTTACCTATATGTGTAATTAAGTTCTTATGTTCAATATTCTCACACCATCCAAGATGAGCACTCTGGGACGAAAACCCCCATTTCATTGGGGAGGGTGTTTTTCCCAACACTCCTTTGAGTGGATGGTTATAGGCTCATTTTCTACTCCAGTTCCTGAGTAGACCAACATTCATCAGGCATGATTTGATGGCCAGAGGTCCATTATATCCCTAGATTCAACAGGCAGGGTACGTGGTGGTGGTTAGCCCAGGTGTGTTCAGGCAGGTGGTTTCCTAAGTGTCTTTGGGATGAGGCATATGTGTTAACGAGAGTGGTGGTAGTTGTTCTGGCCCTGGTGTTTGCTGCTGTAGTTTTGGGTGGTTGTGTCCTAGGTGTTTGTGGCAGGATGTGTGGTTATATCCAACGTGTGTGTGGAGATGACGTGGCAGTGGGACTTTGGTGATAATTGCGGGAGAGGTGTGACTTGTAGGATGTTTTAGATAACTAGCTAGAATGTTGTGTGGGGTAACCAAAAATCTATGTGTTATTACTATTACCTAACAAGACATTCGTTATTTGGGAAGTGTGCCTTGGTGAGGTTGGGGTGGATAGTTTCCTTACAAGGTGCTCTGGTTATCTCCTTTTCTAACAGGGCATTAGAATGCCTCCCCACTTGTGCACGAGAGCTTTTGGTTTTCCCTACTATGTGTACCTATATACTCAACCTACATATACAAATTGTTATTAGGTTTCTAGGAGGACTTCAAGGATTGTGCAGGTCTGTACTAGTTCAGACCTTGGGATTGTTGCTGTTTCTTTTTTCCTTTCCATTGGTACATTCCTTTGGGGTATTCTTGTGCATTGGTTGCATTACTTTTCGACATGCATGTGGAAATGGTTTTTGTTTCGGATTTCATTTACCTTAAGTTTTTGTGTCATAGGGATTTAATATCTTATCTCCTGTTCCTACTAAATGAAAAGGTTAATGCCTTCCATCTTGTGTTTGATTCAATACCCTTGGTGGTAATCTCCACTTCAGGACCAATTAAAGACGGGTCTCAAGGGTCATTACCTCGTCTTCAACATGAAGAAGGAGGGGTCTGGTAATTTTTCATCCCTTCCCTCATCTTGGTGAAGGGGGATCATGACATGTTTTTTTAACGAAAATTGCTTTATATGATTTAATATATGTAGGGAATGAATTCCATTTTTTAATGTATGAGGAGTTTCATTATTGTAAATATCCAAAATTCTTCACTATTGGGAGGTCTCTCGTAACTCACATGGAAGAAAAATTAAATAAAATAGATGTAAATTTAGATATGATTCATATATACCACCTCAAAAATAGTAATTTATATCATTTTTTTCCACAGACGTTATGTTTACTCAATTTTACCATATTTCTTTTTCCCATGGTAAATAGTTTTATAACCAATGTTTTTTATCCTTTAATAAAAACTAAATGTAAGAAATATTAGAAAACATAGTCAAATATATTATAAAAATTATAACTAATTTAGAAAAGTAAAATATCTTATCTGTTGGATATTAATCATAACAGAAGCACTGGTGATGAGAAAAATACTTCTTTAATACTAACATTATAAATAATGTATTTACTTTTTAGAGGACAATATATTCATTATTAAAGATAAATAATCCCTTGAGTGGAAAATAGTTGATATTTATTTAAACATAAAAATAACTTGTTAGGATAAAATATTTTTTGTTATTTTAAATCAATTAATAATATATCATTTAGTTTAAAATAACAAAAAATGTCAATATTCACATTATTTATTCAATTTGAAAATAAATATAAAGACAATTATTTAATTTGGTTATATTATATTAAAATTATTATCATGATATATTAATGTAATAAATGTATGTAAGAATATAACTCATTCAATTTCCGCAATTATAATATTACTAGTATCATTTATTTTATATAATTATGAACAGAAAAATTATTACATGAGAGTTTCATAATAATTTTAATTATCTAACTCATCAACATAAATTAAATAAAAAATTATTATGATAAAAAAATAACATTATATTTCAAAATAATATATATAAATAAATCATTTTTTTATTTCTAATCCCAATTGATTATATATGCTAATGGCATGGAATGATCATTTTCAATATTATTTAATATTGAACTTATTATATATAATAATGTATTGGATGTATTCACAATATGTTATAAAAATATAGTATAAGTTTATAAGGGTTAAATGATTTCATAAAAACATTGTTGGACTAGTTATTAGTTCGTTAAACAACTTATATTTTATGATTAACCATTATGAAAAATCAGTTTTTACATTAATCACAGTAATTTATTTTTACGGTTTTCATTAATAATTATTGTGAAAATTTATATTACCTTATTATATAATATAAATAATTTTTATATACAAAATATAGAATCCATTTTTCAAAATTCAACTAAAAATGTGCTATAATTTAATTAAAATTTAATCTAATAGATGCGACAATAGAGAATTTTTTATTGTGAAAATGTTTTAAACCTAAAAAATATTTTAGGTAAACAATTCAATGTGATAATGATTCCATTATGCTAAATTGTTTTAATTGATATAAAGTTGAAATAATTTTACATTAAAACCAATTAAAAATTGATTTATCTTCATAATAATTTTAAAAAGAAAGACTCCTTTCACTGAAAATTTAGTATTTTTAACTATTAATAAAAATTGATACTTTTCATAAAAATACCCAAAAATAACCTTAATATTATTTTCATATTCCGACTAAAAGATAAATATTATTATTTAAAATAAAATTTTGGAATTTTCAAAAACTTATTTTTCAAATATTTCCACCACAAAAGGTCCACAAAATAACAATATTGAAAAAAAAATTCAATCTTAAAAGTTGTTTTCTATTATCTCTTGTATTTGAAATATCTAAGAAGAGTGTAAAATATAATATTAAATATATAATATATTTATTCCAATCTAGTAAGAGATATTTTTAAACCTAGTGTTGCATGTAATGCATACGAATCTGAATATTTCATTTAATAGAAGCCATAATTTTCATATTTCAAAACATTAGTGTGTGGCATAATACATTAATATTTTAAAATTAGTATCAATTTGTTTAATAATATTAATAATAGTAATTTCTTAATTTTTTTGTTCAAAATTATCTAATAAGAGTAAAATTATTTTTATTCCTAAATAATAGGATTACTTCGTTAATATTACTAACACATATAATATTTTTATTTTTCGATTAATAATACATTTATAAATAATGTCATTTTATATTAAAAAAATAAATAAAATAAAAATAAAATAATTTTTTAAATGTTATATGAAAACAAACTAAGATTCATTTAATGGGAATTTAATTTTTAATAAGTTCAATGATATTTAATCTATTCAAAAAAAATTCAAGTGAAATAGTTTTACATCACATTACATGTTTTGAGATAAAATGTTACCTTCACCTATTTAGAAATTAAATATGTCTAAAAATATATCAAATTAATATTAAAAATATTATAATTTTATTTTAATGGTCACATAACTTATTAAAATGTAGATTAATTAGCATAATTAATGTTTAATTACGAGTAATAAGTGTGCAATGTAATGATACAAGGTTACTAGAATTTTAATAAATTTAAATGACCATTAGACCATCTAGAATTAATTTTTTTTAACTTATTTACATAAGACATAACATTATCTCATTAACTATTACCTCAAAATTGTTGGCATTCCGATCCAGATCCCTTACAGAAATAATTTTTAATTGAAAAGTATGTCTTCCTCACTTTTGAAAAGGTAATCACTTCAAGGCATTAAATACAACCCAAATATAAAAATACATACATGTAAAACTATTCCTAATTCCACTCCGTGATGTCATTTATAGTTTCTATTTTTCCCGGTCAACAAAAACTATCCAAATCCCTCAAAATAAAAGTATTTCATCTAAGGTAATTATATGGTCACAATATTAGTAACACATCATTCATAGATACTATTATTTATTTTTAAAAAAATAAATCAAACCATACAAATATTTTAATAATAAATTTTGTATAATTTGTGTCCAGATATGTTATAAGGTTAATAATATAATATTTCTTTATACTATTAATTCAACAAAAATTAATAACAATCGTCATAATTTAGTTTCTATGTATTGCAACATCTATAGAAAAACACATTCACTTTATAATGAGTACCCATCATGTGTGGTATATATGAAGTTATTTATGAATTATTATAATTTATATAATCTATTTATTATTTTTAAATGGTATCATACTCTCCAACATTACCCCAATAAATCATTGAGTAAATTATGTGTTGATAATGCCTTATCTAGATTACAACATCAATAAAGAATGATTTTTTCATTTTAGTTTTCAATATTTCTCCTAAATTCTCAAAATATTATTAAATATAAAAAACATAAAAATGATATATTATTTGTATATTATTATGATATTATTTAAAATGAAACACATCTCTAACCATACACATTAATATATAGAAATATCGTTCAAAAATAGTTTATTCTTTCCAAAAACATGAATTATTCAATTAAATTACATATTTGTGAAAATGAGATATTGATTTCAAGATTTATTTAACATGAAAATTTAAATATTTATTTTTTATTTATTGTAGCGGATAAATCAATAATTATCTAATTTATCAATAAAACAACATTCTTAGCTTGAAAATCACAGGAATTAGATAATAGTTAACTTCTTCTTCTATGATAACTACTCATGAACCCATGAAAGGAAATTTATATGTCCTCAACCAATGAAATACATCAATAAATTTGACATTAATGAACATTTATTGATGACCATTCGAATAATAATGATGAAACTAAATTATCATATGAAACTATGATGAACAATCAAATATATAAACACCAGGTGTCGGAATATTTGATGAAAAATAAAAAATATACAGAAAATTATTCTTATAATTTTAAAATAAAAATATTGATAGTTTATAATATGGATCAAAAAATATATATAATAATTTTTTAGTCTCTTTATTTATGTGGGGAATCATGGTAAATTTTTTTTAATAAAAATACCCTAACATATTTTTTTATACATAATGTTTCAATTTAAATAGTATAAATAAAATCCCATTTCCATGTTATATCATTAAATCACTATATTTAATAGATGTAATTTTTTTACTCCACGTAAAATCTATGTTGTGGTTTTTATTCAAGTAATAAAATATTTTTTGGGGTTTTGCTTCAAAATTGTTTTATGAGACACATGTTACATTACGCAGCTAATATTGATTAACTTTTTTGATTAATAAGGATTTGACATTTGACAACATATATTATACTTATTAATGGCATGAAAACATAAAATTAACGATCTATATCTTTTCAAATGTTTATTTGTGAACATTTCTAATATGTTTGATTTTCCATTACAAATTTTACTTTTTGATATATTATTTTAATTTTTCAAAAAATTCTATTTATTTGGTATATATAATATAAAATTTTATATTATAACATGTAATTTATATTCTCCATGGTAATTGATGTTTAATTTTAGTGTTACATTTTCATGATGATTTGAATTATAGACTCCTCATGTTGGGATTTTTTGTGACTTAATTTTCATTGTTTATAGTCACAACATGATTATTACATATAATATTTTATATATTATAACTTATGATTATTTGAGAACATATTTATAACTTAATCTCCTTGAATACATTACTTCAAAAATGGAATTCTTCCAAAATTCATTAAACAATCCCTTAAAATTATTTTTTATGAATGATTCCAATTATATTTAATGATTTTATTACATTCATGACCACATTTTTAAATCAATAATATTTTCTCTTTTTGGAAATTAAATTTATTATTTTATATTGAGATAATATCTTAGCATTATTAATTTAAATAATTAGTATAAGGTATCCCTTAAAAAATTTGTCAATGTTCATTCAAGTTGTTAATTTTTTTTGAATATAATTAAAATAACTAGTTTAATCATCAACTCTAGACTTTATTTTTATAGCATATCTACTATTTTTATTATTCTATTAAAATTTATTTTTCATTAATATAATGAAATTCAATATAATTGAACAAAAATTTTATTAATACATTAATACTTTTCCAGGTCTTCGGTAATAATGATATGTTTAAGGAAAAATAATTCCAATATATTTTCCAATATATATTAAGTAAATTTCATTTTGAGATCCTTTTATATGGAATATATTTATGATTTAAAATGTCCTGTATTTCACATAAAAAATTTACAATAATTTAATTTCTTACTTTAATATTTTTGATTTTATATTGATACTTTTTATATTCACAAAAAAATACACTATAAATATTATATTTTATGAAGTGATGTTTTTATAACCCTAAATATAAATTATTATGATAGGATTATTTTTCTATATTTTGATTTTTATTTCATGTAATTTCATTATTTAATGTTATGGGATTCTTTTTAGACATTTTATGAAACCCATTAATTTTTATATTGGTAATTTTTGATATGAAAGATTTTAATTGGTAGATATATTATTTTTTTGATGATAGGAGGGGTATTATATCTCCCAATAATTAATTTTTTATCTTATAGTTGAAATGTTTTTCAGGATTGTAAATACGGATAATTATATATATTGTTTATATTGAGGGTTTTCTCAGAATTTTTAGGAATGTAGATAATATGTTGATTCCCATAAGCATGTTATAGTAGGTTTTCTCTAAAAAATTATGATTATCATGGTTATGAAACATTTTGATGTTCATTATTATGGTTTTTCACATTTATAAAATTTTCTAGAATTTATAACATATTTTTCTAACATAATTAATTTCCCTTATATTTGATGTTTACAATATAATTTCTTTTTTTTAATTCAATGATTTTTTTTGTGATGGTGATGTTTTATTGGACAACGAAGATATTTTTCTAGCCCAAAAATATACATTACACTTCCCTAATGATGTTTTTATAATATTTTGTTTCTCTAGAATGTATAATTATTATCATATTATAACTTCTATCTTGTTATACCAAATATATGTCCTCCAAAAATATTCCATTATATTATGTCAACATTATCACTTACTGAGTATCTAAGATCATTCAATTTTTATATTTCATGGCACAAATTATGGAAAAATTAATATCATGTTCAATATCTATAAAATGATGTATATGAGAATAAATGTGGATAAAAAATATATTGTGAAGTAAAATATAATTTTTAAATATTTAATTTCCAATAAATATAACCTTTAATTCCTTGGTAAAATATATTGTTGTGAGATGTTATTATTTAAAGATAAGATAATTGAATTATTTATATAATAATTATCTTGGTACACATCATAAGAAGCACCTCTATATTTAAATATATGATATATTTATGGAGTGAGGGAGATGTATGTATGTGTTCTCTTTAAGGGAGATCATCATGAGGCAAAACTGATTGATGGAACTACTCATTGACTGTGACTATTTAGTATGTAATCCAAGGTGGATGATTCATTGAGAAGGAGGTATTATAGAGTTATATCTATCATGGGGATAAAAAATTATTTCATATATAGTCATATAGAAAAAAAGAGATATAATTATTTTTATGAAATGTCATTCAGTATTCCTTTTCTATGTAATAGATAAACCTTCCTTAATTGAAAGGAATAAATTTCCCTTACGGATCGTCAGAACATCCCCATGAGGATTAATGTTTTGAATGATGAGAAATTGACCTAATACATTTCTAATAATGGAGTGTTTATGTTTTGGATTATGTAATGTGTTCCATAAATACTTGATTCATAATGGAAAAATCAAGATGAATCATATAGATAAAATTTCCCTATACACCCTTGTAGTATAATGATATATGGTTATTTAAGAGAATATATCTTGTGGGTAATCTATGAGGGGTTAAATTGTATATTAGTTTTTAGTTTCATCATATTCTAACAAGTAAATGATAAATGAAACCAACCTAAGGGTTTCACGATACCTCTATCTATACCAATATAAAATTGTGACAATGTTACAATAGACATTTCAATACAATATAAAATAAACTAAAAAATTATGAAGTTATATGGGTCATCATAAAAAATATTAGTAATTCTCCTCACTTTATAGTAATAATATAATATCTACCCCTTGAGTGATATTATTACCTCAAATCTATAAAATCGTAGGTCTTCATTGATAAAATAAATACGTTAAATCGTGCATCAACTCTTAGTAACCATCATAAATATAGATGAGTCGTCAAAATTATCTCATTAATGAGATATATTAATGCAACACCAATCATCTGTAGAATGTTTTCTAGTTTGAAGGAACCATCTGGCCATTGGAATCTATATTGAGAACATATTAGATTGAGTTTGAATATATGTGGGTTAGTTTATAACTGTATAGACGTTTTTATATGTTTGAAATTTCGATTTATGAATACATACAAAACTCAATAAATCATTTTCTAGTAAAATATATTTTACTTCAAAATATTGTGATGAATTTTCAGAATGAATTTTTTTCATCTTACAGGTCATTTTTTAGATGATTGTTAATGTATGAACTACTAAGGATTATATTAAATCACACATAACATAAAGAAAATATATTTTGATAATTGGTTGAATGATATATAATTTAATGATGTGGAAATACTATTTTATATGGCATTAACATGGAAGGGGTTATAATATTAGTTAAAATTGGTTGATAATCAATACAAAGAATGGAAATTATAAATATTATAATGAATTGGTGTAGTAGGATACCTATTGGTTATGAAACCCATAATTTCTAAACTATAACATACATTACTTATTTTAAAGTTAAATTGCATTTAATTTCAATTAATGCTTTGTCATTAGGTTTTCCTAAGCTTTATTGGAAGAATGTGTGGGTTTTCATTAATTGGGCCAAACCGTGAGCTCAATTCCAGATTTAAAAAGAAATATTTATTCCTTTATAAATCCTTAATTTTAATCAATTTTCATCCATTCCAATTCCTAATTATCATACCTGACCTATTAAAACTACGATATTAATTTGGACCATTTAGGAATCAATAATCATGGTCGATATGGGTTTTTATTTAAGGGATTGGGCCTGCCCGAAAGCCCATTTTCTGCATTAAAAATAAATTTTTATTATTTAATATCTCCTTAAATATTTTCTTTTTTTTTATGATTCCAACTCTCACCAGATCCCACATACCTAAGGCGCGCCCCCATTCCCTCCTCCCACAATTTGGAGTAAAATATTAACGCTAAAATGGTAGATACATCTATGGATTTTAGAAATCACCCATATTTAGAGAGGTAAATTGATCCTTTCATAACTCCTTCAATTTTTACTCATTCAACCCATTTGATTTCCTACATGACCTCCTAATCCTTTTTCTAACCTCCCAAGAATGTTTGGATGTTTTCAAATTCAGATACTGGTGGATTTTGGGTCATTTTATTCAAGATTGTTTTCAGTAAGTGTTTCTCTCTTCAACTTTTCCTTCTCCTTAGGGTTTCCTCCATCTATCATTCTGTTCTAAAATGTAAAAAAGTTAGGTTTAGAAACAAGGGTTTGATTTGGTGTATTTGTGGTCAAATATTTTGGTCTAGGGCGGGATTTATCTTCCTTGTGGTGCATTGGTGGTGTGGTTGATCTTTCGCACCACGTTTTGAGGGATTCTACACTTTCGGTAGGTGGTTCCATGTGTAAACAATTATTGAATATTTAGATTGTTTTATTTATTCATTATTCATATTCCTAACATGTTGAGTGTGGTGTGAAAACTTTTTATGATTAATTCTGTAAAATGTATAATTTTATTGTTTCATTTTTACTTGATACAGGGTGGTTTCATGTGTAACTCATGGGGTATTATTTGGGTGTATTTTAAATATTATGGAATTGGTTTACTAAATGTTTTTTGGACTTACAATTATGGTTTGGTAATTTATTGGTGCCATATGGGCCTAAAAAGAGGTTTTTTGAATAGGTTTTATGTGTAAAACATTTTTATACTTCTTGAGATCATTTTATGAAAATGTGAATTTCATTTGTATCATTTGTGGTATTATTCAAGGTGATTTTATAAAACATGGAAGTGGTTTTATAAATGTCCCTAGGGATTAAAATTCTGTTTTGGATAGGAATTGATTTTCTTTTGGTCTTAAACAAGGGGTTTGAAATGGGTTTTGTGTGAAAGACATAGTTACACCACTTGGGTTCTTTTTATGAAAATTGTAAATGTTTTAGTTTGTTAAAAAGGTGGTAAAAGAGAGCATGTGTTCTGTTTGGTGTGTGTGTTCACCTAATATGGGCTTTTCAAAGGTGAAGTGATATTTTGTGATGTCAAACCATTTTTAAATATTTATAAATTTCTGAAATGTTTTATTAAATTGTGATGTTGGAGTGAAACTTGTTTCTGGGTTGTTTCATGTATGTTTGATGATAAAATGATTTTGAAGGTAAAAAGGTTATTATATAATAATTGAGTGGGATTTTATAATAGTTTTAATATATTGTAATGGTTTTACAAAATTTTTTAATGGATTTTTCGAAGTGTTAAAGAAATATGAAAACTGTTAAGGGATATTTTGGTGTGAGTTGGATTTCAAAATCAATTTGAATGAAAAGTGGACTTTCGTGACTTCTGTTGTATACGTGTGGGATGTATGATGAATTTATGATATTGAAATGATATTGGCATGTGAAAAGTATATTCATTGACTTTTTTAACTTGTTTTAGCACAAAGTAAAACCCATGTATCTAGGTGGGTGGACGTGTACTAGTATGCATGTGAATCCCTGGGGTTTGGCTTCAGTTTCATTTAGCAAGATTGACTCTTAAAACACTAACGAAACTATGATGTTGATGATTTGGGACCACTAGGTTATGTGTATGTTCCTTACTAGTGGCTTGATAACGAGAACAAATATTTGTGATGGTTACACTCACCGAGATACGAGGTACCAGGGACCCACAACTAGCTAGTGCCTAGGGGTTAATTCCCATTTCTTGTGCTCACTAGGTATTTTGTGATTTCTGCCGGCATATTGAATGAGTGGCTGGAAAATTTAGTAGCTTTTGTATTTATTTTAAAGGTTTTTATTCTTTAAATTAGCCCACCTAAAAACTATTTTTTTATATTGCATCTTTTAGAATTTTTAACTAGCATTTGATGTTTTTGAAAATGGGCATGATTTTTGTATTTAAATGTTTATCACAAGAAATCTATTAGTTTTGGTATCTTAATGGGCATTGTCTCACACCCAAATTACACCATTTAGTGTAATTATACTGGGATATTTTTGTTGTCGCGGGTTGAGTACAGTTTTTAGTGCCAGTGGTTCGTGCTTTTAGCATGTCCTTGTTGGTGAAGTCTAGTGGGAATGGCTTGTGGGAGGTGCATCTTGCCATATAGAGGTTCCTAGGATGTCCTTATTTGGTTTTTTTTTATTTTTAATGGTCTTCAAACATAATTTTAACCTATATAATTCAGTTCAATTTTTTTTTAAAGATGGTTTTCATTAAAAAATCTAGATATGTTTTATTTAGATTTGTTGTTGTTTAATCTTTATAAAATTGGGTAAATTGTTCCCAATTATCATTATACGATACCCAGCCACTTGTTCCAGCCAATGGAGATTTGGAATGCCCTTCAGGACTTGTCACGAGCTAGGTTTGGGGTCGGGTTTGGTGGTAAAAAGATTCGGTTCGTGACAAAATGGTATTAGAGGATGTTTAGGTTAACTCTTTGGGTCTTGTTATTTGGGGAAGAGTCAGGATAGTTTGGAGTTTGGATTATTGGGACATGGAATTCCTGTTATGGGTAGTGTTCCTGATCACCACATCTCATGATGGGATTCATGTTTCCATAAAAATTCACGATTTATCTAATTCCATTAGTGTTCTTGGTTCGATGATGATTTGAGGAAATGAAAAGATAGTTGGGTTAATTTTCTTAGTGATCTCGCAGGGCTTGGCAAGCCATGTGGAGTCAAGGATATTCCCTAGAACAAACTCTATGATAGTGAAGTTATTGGAATATATCCGCCAACCATATGTCCACGTCACCCATTGAAACTAGTTTCCTCTCGCATTGTTTTTTGATTTAGTATTAAAATCATGGAACTTTGGTTGTAAGAAGCATAATGTTTTTGTAAAATGATTTTCAAATAAGTTGGGAATGTTTTGTTTTATGAAATGGTAGAATAGAACATTCATAATTTTTTTGAAATAGATAATGGTTTACATACACCTCTTTTAAAAGAAGTAACTATATTGAAGTTGGTTTTGAAATGTGTTTCCAATAGAGTTTTCTAAACAATCAAAGGGTGTTTCAATTGTATGAGATGTTTTGAAATTGATGTGAAAATATTTAAAGTTAGTCATTTTCTAAATGGTTGTGTCATTATGAAATGTTTTGTATGATATGAATTAGGATTTTGATCTTGTGGTTAACAGTTTTGAGAAAAAGGCTGTGTTGGTTAACTGTTTTGGTTTTGAAAAGTGAATTGATTTTTTTTGTTTTAACCATTGATATTTATGTGAGAAACCAAATTCATGGGGTTATATGTGATAATTGATGTTTTATGGAATGAATGGATGAGTTTTGGTATGGATATGAGTAGGGTACCCAGTGTGGCACAAAAACATGCCTATGTAAAGCTCATGGGGTACCATTGGTAGATACGCTAACCACTGAACCGTTTGATTTCATGAAATGTTTTTAAACAAAAACATGTTGTCTGGATGAATTGTTTAGGAGGGATTATATTATGTGTATTTGGAAAATTTGGATTTTGTGGGATGTTTTGAGTCCAAGAACCCCTCCTGTTTGAAATGTGTTTTGGGTTTATGTTTGGTCTGTAAGCTGGGAAGAAGGACCAATTAGTAGTCTCTTCTGAGATATGTTTCGGGACACCATTATGGTGGTTCCCTTAATGTGTTTGGATCTGGTTTATGTATTTTTTGACTAATTGACCTGCTTGGTTGGGTCCTTGGGTTCTCTCAATGGATAAGCTATGCCCCAATTAAGGGTTAATTGATACTGAAGTGCATCCCGTATTGTTTCACCATTGGAAAATCCTCCAGTTGATCAATATAAGGAATCTGTTATCAATCATTATTAACTGAGTGTACACCCATTCATGTCTTTGATTTTTAGATCCTCTTGTAGCGGGAGAGTTCTCATGGAAGGTTGAAAGAGACCTTAGTTTCTTAAGTTTCCTAATTCATTGAAGCTGAAAATGGTCTAGGGTTGTTAGTGGGTATGAGTGTCTCGATGGTGTCTAAGAGGGACTCTAGGTTCTTCACAGTTTCTTTGAAGCATGAGTTCATGTTAAACAACCAGTGTGGGAAATATGGTCATGATAGAATAGTGTGGCCTCTTTCTAGAATTTTCAGTTGTTTGGGGATGTTGTATAAGGTTCCTCTCCATGTATGGATTATATTTGTCACAATGGTCTTGTTCTGTGATTCCTTATAATGTCATGTGCTCGATTGACCATAAAATTAAAAGTTGGGAAATCATCTGAGATTCTATTTTGGGTTGGGATATTAAATCCCTTGGAAAAACATAAAAATATTTTATTTTAGAGGAATGTGAGTATATGTGTTCTTTACATCTATTTTTTCTCACCCGAACAAACATGGTGTGATATGTGTGCATCCTATAAGCCCTTGTTTTAGTGACATATCGAGTTAGGGTAAAGTGAGTTTGGAATGTGTTATATCTTGAAAAAAATATCAGCGATTGTGGTGTAGTTGTTGGTTGCACCGAAAGAAGAATTCTCTATCAGGGGATTTCCAAAGAATAACTACGAGGTTGAAGAAGCTTCAATCATTTTAGCTCCAACCATAGGTCTCGGAGAGAAGCTTTCTTGTAGACAGGGGAAATCATAGGATAGTTTAAACCCTTGTATAAAGTCCTATCCTCAATAAGAAATAAAGGAAGAGTTCAAACATGTGTTTTCATCATATTTCTTCTATTATTCATGTTTGGTGGAAATAGGTGGAGGGCCTTGTACCCATGTCATCGCCCACTGTTATTCCCTCCCCCATTGGTATCAATTGTGTCTTTGGAAAAAGGTTTGAAGTTTGGCTAGATAGGTTGAGCACACAGTTTTTGATTTTTTAGTAGTGGAAATTCCCAAGAAAACCATGTAGATAGAAGGATCCCCACTGTTAGTGCATGGTTTCCCAAACCATGTAGACTAACCATGTGGTCGTCCCAACTCTTTAAATTTTGGGGTCTTTCTATACCGGCCCATGCTGGTCGGTTATGATGGATGGTTCTTATACTGGGGAGACAGAATATGAGTCTTATATATATTCTTTTGTAAATATTTGATGGAATTATACCATTTTTATTGGGGAGTCCATTCAGGCCTCCCCTGTTAGTGTCCTAACAATTATGGTGGGGAGCATATTTTTGTTCCCCCATATCAATAACTCAGACAAATCCATGGTCATGGATTGTTGGTAGGTAGTTTCGTTTAGAGATATCAAGCTACCTAAATATTTCTTGGGTAAATATTTATATTGGATAGTTCCCAATGGGTCAGTTATAGCACGGAATGTGTAACCTTGTTCGATGTTGTAGTTCGTTTGGGTGATTTACTTGAGTCTTGTTCGGATAGTGTTTAAGGAGTTTTATTTTGGAAAAAGTATGAATGTGATTGATAATTTCAGGAATGTGGTGTATTTTTTGGTTGTGATATTTATCCTTCATTAATTGATCACTGGAGGTGTTTTGGCCTTTGGGGGTGAAACCTGACAAAAGAGTACCTCTTGGTTTCTCTGTTGGGTTTGGTTGTTACTTTGGCATTGATGTGACTTTCCGGGGAAGAATTTTTTCATGATGGGGATAATTGTCACATACATGACATATTTTAATGTGAACTTCCATTTAAAATCCTTTAATGCTTTGTTTTTAGGGTTTCCAAAGCTTTTATGTAGGAATTGGTGAATTTTCATTAATTGGGCCAAACCGTGAGCCCAATTCCAGATTTAAAAATAAGTTTTGATTCCATTATAACTCCTTCATTTTTAAATATTTTTCATCCATTCCAATTCCTAATTTTCATACCATGACCTATTAACACTACCATTGTAATTTGGACCATTTATAAATCCATAATCATGGTGGATATGGGTTTTTATTTAAAGGATTGGGCCTGCCCGAAAGCCCATATTCTGTAATAAAAATAAATTTTAATTCCATAATACCTCCTTAAATATTTGCATTTTTTCAGTTATTCAAACTGTCAACCGAGCCCACATACCGAATTCGCACACCCATTCCCTCCTCCCCCAATTTGGAGCTCAATCGAATCGCGAATGTGGTCGAATATTCTATGGATTTCATAAATCACCCATATTTGAAGAGGTAAATTGATCCTTTCATAAATCCTTCTATTTTTACTATTTTCCCACATTCATGTTCCTACATGATCTACTAATACATTTTAGAACCTCCCATTAATGTTTTTATGTTTTCAAATTCAGATATTAGTGGAGTTTGGGTCGTTTTATTCAATATTTGTTTGAGTAAGTGTTTCCCTCATCAATTTCTTCCTTATCATTAGGGTTTATTCCCTCTTTCATTATGTTATAAAATGTCCAGAAGTTAGGGTTCAAAACTAGGGTTTGATATGGTGTATGTTTGGTCAAATATTGTTTTCTAGGCCTGGATTTGTCTTCCATGTGGTGCAGTGGTGGTGTAGTTGATGTTTCGCACCATGTTTTGATGGATTCACCACTTTCGGTAGGTGGTTCCATGTGTAAACAATTATTTATGAGTTAGGTTTCTGTATCTATTCATTTTTCATATTCCTAACACTTTGGGTGTGGTGAGAAAATATTTTATGATTAATATGGTTATGTGTTTAACTTTATAGTTTCATTTTAACTTGAAATTGGGTGTTTCCATGTGTAACTCATGGGGTATTATTTTGTTGTATTTTATATCTTTTGAAATTGGTTTACTAATTCTTGTTTGGACTTCCAATTATGGTTTGGTAATGTATAAGTGTCATGTGGGACTAAAAAGAGGGTTTTGGAATAGGTTTTATGTGTAAGGAATTGTTATACTTCATTAGATCATTTTATGAAAATGTGTATTTCATTTATATTTTTTGTGGTATTTTTCAAGCTGATTTTTTAAAACGTGGAAGTGATTTTATAAATGTCCCTAGAGATGAAAATTATGTTTTGGATAGGAATTGGTATGGTTTTGATCTTAAATGAGTGTTTTGAAATGGGTTTTGTGTGAAAGACAGAGTTACACCACTTGGGATCTTTTTAGGAAAATTGTAAATGTTTTAGTTTGTTAAACAAAGTGGGAAAAGGGCTCATATGTTCTGTTTGGTGTGTGTGTTTACCTAATATGGGTTTCTGAAATGTGAAGTGATGTATTAATATGTCAAATTTTTTTAAATTGTTTTGTAAATTTCTGAAATGTTTTATTAAATTGTGATGTTGGAGTGAAACATGTTTGTGGGTTTTTTCGTGTAAGTTTGATGATAAAATAAATTTGAAGGTAAAAAGGGTTTTATGGAACAAGTGAGTGGGATGTTATGAGAGTTTTAATATGTTGGAATGGGTTTATAAAATTTTTTAATGGATTTTTTGACGTGTTAAAGAAATGTGAAATGTGTTGTAGGCTATTTTGGTGTGAGTCGCATTTCAAAATCAATTTGAATGAAAATTGGACTTTTGTGACTTGTGTTGTATACATGTAAGATGATTGGTGAATTTGTTATTTGGAAATGATATTTTCATGTGAAAAGTATATTCATTGAGTTGTTCAACTTTTTTGAGCACAAAGGGAAAACCCGAGTATCTAGGTTGGTGGACGTGTACTGGTATGCTAGTGAATTCGTGGGTTTGGCCTCAGTTTCACATTGAAAGATTGATGCTTACAACTATTACTAAACTATGATGATGATGATTGGGGACCACTAGGTTATTGGTATATTCCCTACTAGTGGCTCGGCAATGCGAATAGATATTTTTTATGTTTACTCTCACCGAGATACACGGTACCAGGGACCCACAACTAGCTAGTGCCTAGGGGTTATTTCCCATTGCTTGTGCTCACTAAATATTTTGTGATTACCATAGTCATAAGGAATGAGTGGATGTGAATTCAGTAGATTTGGTATTTATTTTAATGGTGTTTATTCTTTAAATTATCCCACCATAAAACTGTTTTTATTTAATGTCATGTCTTTTAGAAATTGTAACTTGCATTTGATGTTTTTAAAAACATGCATGCTTTTTTCATTTGAATTTTTATCACATGGAATATATTAGTGGTGGTATCATACTTTGTATTGGATCACACCCTACTTATATAAATGGGTTTAAGTTGACTCGGTTATTTTTGTTGTCACCTGTTGAGAACAGTTTTAAGTGCCAGTGGTTCGGGTTTCTAGCATGACCATGTTGGTGAAGTCCTGTGAGGATGGCTTTTGGGAGGTGCCTCTTGACATGTGGAGGTTCTTGGGCTGTCGTTATTTAGTTTGGTAACTTTTTAATGGTCCTTAAACATTGTTTAATCTTATGTAATCCAGTTAGGAAATTTTGTAAAAGACAGTTTTAGTCGAAAATTCTTGATTTGTTTTATTGAGTTTGTTAGTTATTTAATGTTTATAAAAGCTTGTAAATCATTCCCAATTATCATTATATGATACCCGGGAACCTGTACCATCCCGTGGGGATATGGAATGCATTGCGGGCCATGTCACGAGCTGGGATTGAGGCTGGGTTTGGTGGAGACCAGATTTGGTTCAAGACATAAACTGCATGAGGACTTCCATATTCCATTATAGAGGTTATAAACATCATATCCCAAAAATGTGATGAAAAATGAAATTTAGTTGGAAGTTGATATGTTTTATAATTAATGTCTAAAGAAATTGATGACATGATATTTCATGTATTTTGGAATTATATTAGTTATTTGGTGAATTATTTTGGAGAAATCACAAATATGAATATTCCACAAGGTTCCCTTATGAAGATAAAATTTTAGAGTAGGAATTTTTTTTCAATTGATGATATATGCCAAAATATTGAGGATGACATTAATTTATATGGGGAGAATTTAATACCTGATGAAATAAAATAATAGCTATATGATACATCTTAAAAAAATTTCAAAAATGCACCATTTAAGGAGTACTTATTCTTGAATATATTTACATGTTATGTTTCTATATTTGAAAATTGAAAAATAACTATATTTTTGAATTCATCATGTTGATAACACATTAGTACAAATTTTTGATACTTCTATGAATGGATATGTTTCTACCTGAAAAATATGGGTTTAAAAAACATGTAATTTCAATGAAATTATCATTATATAATAATTGCCTAAAAATTTCAATAACAATTAATTAATATAATATGAATTAAATAAATATCAATATAAAATTCTCAATATTCTACATATTTTGAAAATATATAGAAAAATTTTCTTATGAATAATTAAATTTTTATAATAATATAAACATTATTTAAATTTTATTCATTGAATCAAGAATCATTTTGGTTTATTTGGTTTTTTATTAACCAAAAATAATTATATAACTTTTTCACAATAAATAAATTTGTCCATTTAAAATGATTATCTAAGACAATTTTACCATATATGTAGTTTTAAATCATAAAGGTGTTATTACTCTATAATCTAATTTTTATGAGATCAAGTTTATTAATATTAAAATTATAATTTAATACCATAAGAAATACCATCTGATTCGTTGATTTTGTTATGTGATTTTATGGGTATAAAATTATGTAAAATTTTAATCATAATCTTTATCATTGAAAAAATAACTACTGTTTAATTGAATTAGCATAAAAGATATATGAATAAAAAACCTAAACTTACTAAATATTTTATTGAATTGTGTTTTTAGTGGATTTAAAATGAAAAAAAAATCATCTAATATTTTCCCAATTTATTTACCTTTGATAATTTATTAGTAATTACAACTCCTTGAAAACATAGGGATAATTGAAAAAAATTTATCCTATAACATATAAAATGGACTAAAGTTCTCCACGTCAAGAATATAGTAAATTTGAAATTCCCTCTTGATACTCTTCAATTATATCATCTATATAACTCTTTACCACTAACACAATTCCCTCTTCACTCATTTTTATCCAATTACTTCAAATCAAAGGATACTTACATGGAATATTCACAACATCATCATGTGTATTATCAACTACTGAGTATTCTTCAAAATTATCATCATAAAATTTATTCAAGACACACTATTACCATTAAATTGAAAAAAGATTATAAAATAATATAATTATATTAAGGGAAATATTAATATTTATTCATACACACCAACAAATAAGAATAAAAAACTATTGATCATGGGTTGTGTATTCTACAGCCTATAATGTCATAAGATGTTTTTTTTCCATAAACTCACAACATGGATGGATATAAGAATGATATCAATGAATAAAAATTATGAGTATGAAATGATTAATTTTATAATATGAAATATTTTATAACCTATTAACAATTTTATTAACAAACATTCATCAATAATTTAAGTATTGCAAATAAGAGAATATTAAGGATATTTTATTATTTAATTTTTTAATTATTTATTTTCAATAGAATATTCTTATACATACTTATAATTATGATATATCATCAAAATAAATTATACATAATATCATTATGAAATAATTATAATTATATTACAACAAGGAAACCTATTAATAATTCATCAAAGTAGACTATGTTCATGTTTGGGTTAGATTGAAAACCTACATGAATGATATATTTATTTTATAACATGAATTGGAATTAGGATATAATTTCATTAAAAATATCATTAAACTTTATAAATAATAATTATTAGTAGTATTGGAGATATTATTATAGTAAATATATAGTCATTGATGTAAACACCCACTATTGATTAAAAAAAATCAAAACATGTTTGATATCTACTGTGTCATGAATAATAAGGTGTAAAAAATTATGAAATCGATGTTAAATAACCCCTAAAGCTATAATTATTTACTAATCAATAATGATCAATTTTACTAGAATAAATATAAACCATTTTATTAGAAAACAAATAAAAATGACTATATTTATTAACCCCTGATGTGTAATGTTTGAAGAAACCATGTAGAGATTATCCATTTATAATGGGAATGGATATAAATGGAACGGATTTGTGTTATTTATTAATATTATTTGACATTTATGTTTATAATATTGGGTGTAACAAACATTCAAGGAACCTATAGAAATAAGTAAGTGTTTTCCATATCAAATGTATCTAGTTGATACATGTTTTGTAATGTACTCTTAAAAACCATTATGTATTTTATATATTGTCTAAGTGAGATGTTATATCATTTAATTAAATTTAATCATTGAATTTTAGTCCAATTGTATGATTTCCATTTCAACATTTTATGATTAAATGTCCACCAAATCCATAATTTGGTGTTTTCATCTCAATTTTCAATGGTTTTGACTCAAGATGTAATAAAAACATATTTACTATTACAAGTTGTATACATTTCCACCCAATTCATATTCATTGTTTCATTTTAAATGTTATCAATTTAAAATATTATTTTGTATAATGTGTTACATATCCATGGTTAAATTAATATCTTACTATTATCTACAACATAATTGTCTATAATTTCCTAGGATATAAATCCTTATCTATATATAAGAATGTAGATGTGGTGATGGAACATAAGCACCGTCAGGTAATCATATAAAAAATTATTTGTTGAAAATTGTGTCAATCAACAAACTATTGAATGATTACTTGTCCTATGTCCACACACCTTGAATGACCCTCCACGGGGATATGCTTTTTAATATTCAGATTACATTAAAAAATTGGGATGAGGAAATTATCCTACCACTAACATGAAATCTAACTAATGTAATAAACTAAATCTAGTTGTTATATTCCATAGTTCACCTAGAAATTTTTTTACCATATCAACTATATTTCAATGATACAGTTAAAATATGTTAATTAGAAGATACGCTATAACATTCATGTTTATTAAGGTATGTTCTCAGAGATAACCACATTATTATATTTTATGGGGAAATATTTTCCATCAATATTTTTCAATATATGGATTTTAATTTTTTATTCAACAATCCGTTACATAAGAATATATATGAATGTTCATGATGATTGTTATGTGAAATTCATTGGATATATTAAAGGGATAGTTGGGGCCCAATATTATATTTCCCCATGACACATCAACATTTTTGTTGATTAAATATATATTGGGTTTCTGTTTATATAAATTCCCAATATAGGAATTCATATTCAAACACGTCATTGAAAACATGTTTTTAATTTATGAATTCTTGGATTCCATGAGTTTAAGATGAATTATTTTTATTACTCGTGTTTATTTATTTAAATGGATTTTAAATACCCACAACCTCAATTTAATATGTATTCATGTTATCCAATTATTCTTCTTAAAAATTATTCGGTGATTTTATAATGTATGATTCAGTTTTAAGATACACATTACTGAGTATATAAGATCATGTTTAAATGTTTTCTGTTCCCCATACATACTAGAGGATGAATATGGGTAATTTTTAGGGATATTTTGCCACTAAAATAATTTTTCTAAAATATTTACATGTTATATCTCATATTTTAAGGTGAAATATATGTCTGTATCAACTCTATAAGAAATCTATACCTCACTGTCCTTTGTGAATTCTTGTAATGTATACTAATAATGGAAAAAAATTTAGGTTTGGGGATTCATGTGTATTCAATGTTTCAACATTAGGATTTTATTAATTGAAAATATGATATTTATGTTACCATTATGATTTTATTATATTAATTATTATAAAATATTATGGTCCAAAAATGATTATCCTTAAATCAATAGTATAAATTGAGTTAAATATGAGGAAAAGAATACGTTATTTTTTGTAATGGAATTAGAAAAATTCTATTATACATTTTACATTACAATTAATATATATAACAATAATAAACAAAAAATAATAAGATCATGATTATTGTATATGTATTTTACTAATAACCCACATTATAATCTGTCATTAATCTTGGTAGATTTATCATTTGCTCATTCACACTAACTGCATAGAAATATTATTAATTAGCATGAAGAATGACTATTAGAACATGTTTTATAGTATAATATGACAAATATATTTATAAATGAATTTTTATTTATTTGGTAAGATAATACCAACCTTTATCACATCAATTAGAAAATTACATTTCATTTTAGAACATTCAACAAAATATGATCATAAGATATTCCATCTTCACAGTTTGAAATAACAACTATGGTTGAATGGAATATAACCTCTATAAAACACAACATACCACCCTTTCTCTTAAAATAGATGTTTTATTAAATATATACATTTTAAAAAATAATAGATACCTTAACCATTTTATTGAATAATGTTCAAATAATGAATGAAAATATTCTCTTGGTATTGAAAATAAGTAAAAGATAACTAATATTCATATGTATAGAATGGAGGTAAATCAATTGATAAAAATGATATAGTTATGAATATATATCTTATGTGTGTATATAAGGAACATTATTTTATTTTTCATGAATGAGGTTTGGATGATATTTACATATACACTATTCCAAATATTATTTCTTAGTGATACTATATATCGCAACCCTTGGATCAAATATCTGATGATTGTACTATCTTTTTTGAATTAGTTGTTCATGTATTATCCTTTTAAATTTGTTTCTTGAAGACTATACTTATATTGATTAAAGGAATATATTTTATTTAACACATTTATAAATACATTTGTGATTTAATTTTTTAATATATATGTTTTTAATTACTTTGAGTATTACAAATAATCATAATAAATTAACATCAACTTCATTTGGTGATTTCGATAGAAATTGTTAATTTATTTTCTTATTGTCCATGTTTAAATTAGGTTTCTAGACACTATCAATTATAAATTTATAAATCTGTAATATCTCAGGATACTATGTGTCATTGTGGTTCCAATAATCTATGTAATCTTCATCTCAATCAAAAAATTCCATTAAACCATAAAATATCTTGTTTGAAATAAATAATATAAATTAAAAAAATCCAATGTGGTAAAAGAACTCAATCTCATAACATCTATAAATTATGAAACACCCATATGAATCATTTACTTATTCATTAAGATTATTAGTAATTTGATTTTAGAATTTTATAATGATTATTTAATAAAATATGAAAATGAATGAAGAATGAAAATGTTGTTATCCTAATTCACACATGAAAAGTAAATAGAGTTAAATATGGACTAATGATGGATGGGGAACGGGCAGAAGGAAATGTGTTTTAATATCAGAAAATTTATTTAAATAAATTTATATTAAAAAAATTATATGGAATGGATTTTATGTATTAGATACCATTGAAAAAACATATTTGAAGGGAAAAAAATTACATGATTAAAATTTAAAACAAAAAATAATGATCATGAAATTATGAGTGGAGATATGTATAAATTGTTTTAAAAATTGTACATATTTCACACTATGCTTTGGAATTAATAAGATCATGTTAATTCACATCCTTTATTGATGAAGAGTCAAAAAATTACATTGTGACATTGAGTATCTACTTATATCCCATGAGTGTGGAGTGTTTACCATAAGTAAATACCACCAATTAGGATCTATCATTGGTCAATGAACAAAAGTTATTCCTAAGATAATATATTCCAAAAATATTTATAAATGTATGTGAATATAACACATTTTAAATTTGGTGGGTATTAGCGTTTTGGAGAAAATGATTTGGATCATTTCTAAATCCAGGAGATATTTTCTATAATTATCTTAAATTCATAAAATACATTAATGTAATGAATTATTATGTGATGAATATCCCACTATCATAGTAATAATTAAAGTTTTTTAACAATAACTTCCATTTCATGAAGTAAATTTTCATCTCAATTTTTATAGTGGATTAGAATAAAATTCATGAATGATGAGATATTCTTTAATTAAGTGATGAATTGGGTGTTGGACTTTTATAGATCGATTAGTCCACTTTATGGAGGAATGTGGCTTATAAATTATAATAATATTATGATGCAATATAAAAATATGTATTAGTTTCATATAATTTTTTATTATGGAATGAACATAGAAAATAAGACACCATAACTAGTTAAGATTCAGTTCTATTTACACCAGGCATTCTAGTGTGGTCCACATGGACATTAAAATGTTTTAAATAACACGATATATATTTTAATTATTTTTATTAATTTTGATAACGTTCATCAAAAATATAAATATATTAATTTTGATTAGTATGTCGAATGATAGGAACAACATAGTCGACGAAATTTAATTGAAAGAATTCAAAAAATGCTCTTCAAATGAATTCATGATCAAAATAATTACACTCACTCAAAATTAATCATATTCATTGAAAATTTATTTATTAGAGAGACTATATATACTTAATTCTCATCTAATTTTATGTATTCTAAAGGAAATTTTATAAATAATTAGAACTACTTTTATGATTAACATAAATTCATTTATTTGGGAAATATTAGGAATTATTCATAGAATATTGTTATGTAGTTTATATAATCTTTATTTGATATATCAACCCATGGTTTTTTATTAATAAATATATTTGAAGTATAATTCTAATACCACATTTTAAATGAATTTTGAATAATGTGATACTCAAGACATAATGGTTGTATTGGTCTCATTTATGACTCGATGATACATGTTAGAGATAATAAATAGGGTTTCCATTGTATGATGTTCAATTGATATATTATCCAATGAATTTTCAATAAATTATTTACATGTAATTTTTAAGAGTTTTTTGTTCATCCAAATATATTTGATCAAATTTTTACCATAAAAAATACATTTTGGGAACTTCAGTTTTCTTTCATTGAGTTATGGTCATAATCATTAATTTATTTCATATATATTGGTAATATTATACTCATTGATATTATTAGTTGGTATTCTCTAAAAATTTAAATTTTTAAAAAAATAATCAATTTTAAAAATTTCATATTCCTGGTTGACGGTTCCCCATAAGTTATATTGAAAACACAACCCTCTTTCCATTTAGGTGTAATGTTTTATATGGATATTTATTCATCCATGAGTGGCTTCTCCTACACTTCAATTATATAAGGAATAATTATATATAAATATTTATGAAAATAATTTTTTTAAAAAATATGTATTAATTATCCTTTTTACAATAATTTTTCTCAATAGAGGTATTTTCAATGTATTTAGAACAATAATTTTCTTTCATTATCAATTTTTTTCTTTACCAACACATTTCACATAGAATGGAAAATTACATTTTCTTGGAACCATTATTGGAGATTAATTTTTGATCATATTGTTTTTATAATATTTAACATTAACAATTTTAATGTTACAAGTTAATGTGTCTAGATAAATTAATACATAACCAATTCTACTTTTTTATAAAAATAATTATGTTTTAAACTATATGTTTATATTCATATTGAGAATTATATCATAACTTAGTATTTATGTTAAATGGTAAAATCACATAAAAATATTTATAATTTGAATTTATATTATTTATTTAATTACAAAAAATAGAATATTGATCATTTCATTGATGATACAATTTGATACATTCATTACCATGATTTTTTTCATCTATGCAAGCTGCCTTATGAGTTTTCATTCTTAAACTAGAATATTTTCATTTGAAGCTATTATCCTTATTACATATCATGTTTTATGTAATTTTATTCCATTTTGGAGAAATTAACCATCACATTATTTTTGTTGACTTGTAGTTTACAATGTATAACTGTAATTTTTCATCTAACTAATTTCAATTATAAATACACAATTATTGATTACAATTATAAAAAGGGTGTTTAATAAGATTACACACATTGAATTATTGTTTAAAATTATTTGTTTTATCGTATATACATTATATATATTATGTACATAAATTTTTATTAATTATCATTGTTGAATAATATTTACCTAGAATGTTGCTCGATTACATGGAATCACGTTTTATTTCTACAGTTTATTTTAGGTATACAGACTAAAACTCATTTTCATTCCATAAGTTAATTATGAATTATTAAATGAACCAAAATCGATTTAAAAAAAATCTTTTTTATATGATTCATGAAACTTCTCTTCATTCTATGGAATCATTATATTTTTATAAGTGAATAGTTTTATATTATAACACATAAGTATGGATAAAGATATGAGGGGAAATTTATAACCATCCAATGATTTATTTAAAATTATATATCTCATTAAATAATGTATTTATGAGTAACTTTTTTCTCATTACCATGAGTAATGATGTTGTGGATCCTGAATGTGTTGGTCCATGTGACAATATTTTTGCTGAAGATGATGGATGATTCCGAGTTTTATTAAAATTATTTTGAATGTTTCATATTACAATAAATCAATTTTTTCACACAGTCATTCAATTCTTGTCTTATTATATTCCATTATTTATGCAATGAGTTATAGAATATGATTTTGATACATTTCTTGGTTATACCCATATGATTAAATTATGCCCCCTAATGATAATAGATTTTTTCCTCATATGTCTATAAGTAATGGTCTTCTAAGATAACCCAATATTTTAATTTCATAATACTATTATAATAATTAATACATAATTTTTGTCAATAAGGGTTTATATTGAGAATTGTTTAGGCGATATGTTAATGTCTTGTTATGGATAAAGTTGGTTCTACAACAGTAGATAAGAAAAATGCCAATTTTTTTAGAAATAAATTATTTTTATTACATAACTTTTATATAATTTTAAAAATCACATATAAAAATGGTATTTGGAATGTGTTTTAATTAAATATCTTCTCTTATTCACATGATCACTATTCAATTAGATTACGACCTCCATAATTTCTTCCAAATTATTTTGTAGCTCAATCATCTAATTCCTAAGGTAATCCATGCTATTCAACTATATGTTTCTATTCGTGAGTATAGTAACTATATAATAGATATGGATGAAAAATTATTTAATTTCCTTATGAAATATATATTTTTTATACAATTGATTGTGGACTATACAAAGCATCATCACACTTGTGAATTCTAGTGATGTGATTGAACACATGAGAACCCTTCACCAGTGGATGTTGATCTTGGGACTTTTTTTATATATTATAATGGAAAATGAGAACTAGTTATTTATATTATGGATAATAGGAAGAATTTGTTGGGTGTATGATTATTTACCCCATAAATAAGTCTATATATGAGGTTTTTTTATTTAACTGGATAATAATGTTCTTTCATTTTTTGAGGGGAAAATCCTCATGTTTGAATCAAAATATCTTCTAAGAAGGAGACCATTTACTAAGTCTCATATGGTGATGTACAGGGTAGTGAAATTTAAAAAAAGAATCATGGGTGGTGGATTGTGACATTTTTCAAGGAAGGATTCATGGGTGGGATTAAAAATTACAATGACAATCATAAGGGTAACTGGTGGAGCTATCCAATCAAAAGATGGTCATATAATTATTAGGAAAACATATTCATGTGCTCCAAAGATTAGTATCTATGGATAAATTATATAAATAATTATTCTATGTAGTGTATTAAATATGTGGAAATGCATTTTAAATTTATAATTCAATATGTTTTATAATTTTTGAATTCATTATTATGATGATTTTATCTTAATCATATTACATAAATAACTCCCAAAACATATATAATCCTATTAGATTCTTGTATTAGTAATCTAAATAAATATGTGAATATAAATTTACTAGGACGGTTTGATTATATGATATAAATTTCATATCATTTTACATAATCCCAAGGTAATGACACTAGTTTTGTTACAATTTTAGTAGGGAAAATGTTGGTAGAAAAGATAAATTGTGACACAAGGTATCTGAAATGTTATTTTAATGGGGCATAATGGTTTAATATGTTTGTAATCAAAATTATATACTAGGGTTCCCCTACTAAAAATTTGAAAAAAATATATTGTAGAATGTACAATCCAAATTATATAAAGTTTTATGGATTGGTGTGTTATCAAATTTACATTTTACATTTAAAGACAATAATTATGATTCATTATGGTATTATATCCTATATAGGATTAAACGTTATCAGTGTTTTTTTCAATCTATTCAATTAAATTTGAATATCAATATAGATTTTTTATAATTGAGGTGACTCAAAAAAAAATTAAATTGGTGTACTCTATAGAAGTTATTGATTTAATCACGGGTAATACATATCCACATGAGATATATCATATATTGTTATTATTATTAAAATATGAAAAAAAGATTACAACATGGTTCTAGATATAGAATTAGATTTATAAATATTTTTAACATTATAATAAATATGATCTCAACATTGAATTTTTAGTTGCTTTTGAATAAAGAATGAATGTCGGATAACATTTGAAATAATAATTCACAATGTGAAATATACCCATTTAATGTCAAGAATAAAAGTCAACGATGTGAGGTGGACTTCAAAATAACATATAAAATGAGTATTTTGTATAATTTTTTCAGCTAGGTTTCACTACGACACACATGGTATGTGCATGAAATTTTTCCTAACGGATCATTATCCTTTGGGTACTAAGAGTTTATGGCCATATATATTTGACATAAAGGGGATGGAATATTTTTATAGTATAGACCATCTCCTTGACTAAACACATTATATACAAGCTATCTATTTGAAAAGAGACACATTATAGAGATAATTGTAATAGATGTTTTTTAGGAACAAAAAAATTAGAATAAAGTCACACGTAGTAAATTTTTTTGTAATATCACTATTAATAGTTGGTTCAGGCACACAATTAATGAATAAAATGTATGAGTACGAAGGGTGAGCTGAGACCAACACCCATTGTGATCTATGTATGAACCTTATACCAATGAAAAAACATGAAAATTATCAGGTTCATATTTTTTTATATATTTATGGATATAAACTATCCATGATATGGGAAATTTAGGGGAGCATCATGAATTAGAATAAAATAAACATGCACTAGAATTATATAATATAGTTTTGATGAATGGTTTGAGGGAATGGTTTTTAACCATCACATGGTATCATGTAAAAGAAAAATATGTCAATAAATAGTTTTATATAGTGTGTGACATAATCCTAGCACTAAAATGGATATCTGTGTGGATACCAACATTTCACATTAGTTGACTTCATTAGAGGTTAAAATTATGTGAGGTGGTTTCAATTCATGTTACGAGAATTATATTATGGTTTTCAATTACACGTTGTAGGTATATTCCATATAAATAATAACATAGTACATCGAGTATGTCTAAGTGAATCTAAATCCTGGCAATGTGGAAACATATATATAATCCCTATAGAAAAATGTGTAATCAAAAGTGTGATATATAAAGGAAATGGATATCAGAGAAGTTCAGTTTGATAATTCCACCACATTTAATTGTCAATATTTAAATTATTTGTCTCCCAAATAGAATGCTCATGAAGATAATGATACTAATTTTGTTGGAGATCATATAGTGGGTAAATACTATAAATATTTTAAAAGGTTAAACAGAGAAACATTAATAGTGTTAATATTATTCTTTAAAAAAATATAGTTGAAGGATGAAAAATATAACTTCTATCATTAAAATTAAATATAATATGATAGATAGGATATTTTTTTATCTTGAACAATTTCAAACAATATTTCCTCTAACATATAATCATGAAAAGTGGCCAAAAATTGAGCATCCACCACTAAAAATTACTTTGAAACACTAATACCATCTTATAATATCTATGAATCATTGGGGAATTGTACCATATAATAGAGGTAGGATATTGAAGAAGCTTTTTTCCCTAAAATGAAGTGTATTGATAAATTAACGGACAATGTAGAAATAAATATTCTAGGCATTAGAGGTGTGGAGATTAATGAAAATAAATGAAAATGCAGGTTAAAAACACACTTAGTATTCACTATAATATTTTGTATGTATTTATGGGATCATTGGGGCATCGTGGTGTGGTAAACATATAAGGCCATAGGAAATGGGATGGTTTTTATTTAAGTAAGATCAATATTCTCTTTGATTTTTTCTAGAATAATGTCATTTATATAAGGCCACATAGTAATCCTAGTTTTAGGTCACCAATCTGGAGAAAAATCTGATGTGGGTTGTAATGGAACAGAAAAATATAAATAATTACATGATTTTTAGGATTTAATTCTAATAATGATCTCTTTGAGAAGAAATTTCATGCATATTATTGTGATGATAATGAGAAAAATAGGCTAATATATTTCCTTATCATTTGAAAAAAATATTCTTGAATGGGAATTATCAATATTCCCATATGTAGTTTCAATGGAATTATATAAATTTTCTATCCATTATAATTATACTAATGGGAATGATTTTAATATTTTATAATAAGAGGACACCCTATTTAGATTATAATTTGAATTCCACAATATTAAAATGTGAAATGAAATGCACTTGATTTAATGTTGTGATTTTATGACTATGTATTTATTTTCATTTAGTACCATAAAACCACGAATGATACTATGTAGTTTGACGACATGTGGTGAGGGATATGTTGAATCTAGTTTAATTTTATATAGTTGGGTCATAATTGATAATGGGGAAAGTGATTCTAATATAAATTTTCTTATGAAAAATGGTCTATAGAACATAACTGGGATAATGTTGTTGACTAATGGATGACCCCACATGACTTGGGAATTTTTTATTTATTCATTAAAATTATCCAAAAAATTGATAGTGAATAGAATAGAGTGCTTCTTGGGATTCATTATACTTCTTCCATGTCTGCATTTTTAATTTTGCCGCTTCTTTTTCTTTATTATAGAATAACATTTCATATACTCCTTATATACTATATAGGGCATGAGATTACGGTGTCAAATTATATTACGTGATGTCAATCGAGATTATGATCATACAACACTCAAAACATGATAGTATAACCATCCATAAAGAGTATAGGGGTGGACCCAACAAAAAATATTTTTCATGATATAGAGAAGAATTCTATAAATAATTGGTGCATAAGGTTTCAGTACCAAAATTTCTGAATGATGGTAAATCTATATATATAGAATGAAGGTAGGTATTAAATCATTGTGAGTTTAATATGAAAGGATTTAATATAATACATCCTTTAGATAATTCATCCTACTTTAAGTCCACTGAAATCAAGCATGGTTCTAGGTAATATTTATAGTTTTAAAACATCGACATGCACCTTGACAAGATTAAAGACATATATCTCAGACCTAGGATTTGTGTATTTATATATAAATATATTGGGGGAGTATAATATTAATGGTTTATGATAATTTCTATAATTCAAATATGTATTTGGAATTCACACTTTTTATAGTTTGATGCTTAGACTATCAATATTTGAATGGAAAACAACCATGACCTAATAGAAGTGGTAAAATATTGAAAAAAGGGGTGTTGGTCCCTAATATTGATCATGTGTAGATAAAGGTATAAAAATTGATCCAATAAATAATATCAAACAATATTTAATTATATTTTTTAAAAAAAATTCAGGTCACTTGTAATTCTAGAGAAAAGAATCATTTTCATATATCCATCACATATACATAAGAGGGGGAGGGTGCTTAGGTGAAAAAAGAATCTAAAACCATATAATATATAGTTAATGACTCATTACCACTAGTAATTAGTAAAATTAAACATTGGTCCTTAGAAGATATTGGAATAATATTTTTCTTAAATACAAAATATCTCATAATATTATAATAATTTCATATAATGTTCTTGAATGTTTCTTGGAGTGGGACCAACACTAGAACGTAAATATTCTCGAGAGAGTTACTATAATAATATATGTTTTAAAGTCATTTGATGGAATAATATCTAATATAATTAAACATTAAAATATTTTTATATTAAACAGTGTATTTAATTTTGTGTTACAATGGGAAATATTTTATTTATATCTTTCAGTCTCATATATATTTTAATAATGGTGATATTTTATCATTATGGTATAAAGTGCATTGTAATTCCTAAAAAATAAATAGAAGGTTATATAAAAAAATGGAAAAAATATGGTTTTGAAAACAGTTTGATTTCACAAGGCATAAGCCCATGTTGAGTGTCCCTGTTTCAAATAAAGATGGGAACATGAAAAATGTTTTTAGAGTACCAAATAATAAAAATGAATCCTCATGGTGAATAATTCCATTTTTTAAATATTTGAAATCAGAAAATGGTGAAATATTATATAAAATCATTGAATAAGATAATTACTTCATGAAATAATTATTTATATTCAAATATTAATTTTCTTTTGGGTACAAGAATATCAATTTAGGTTATGATGTTTGTTTTTGAATGAGATTGAATCAATTTCCATACATCATATAATGTCTCAATCATAGGGTTATATTTCATCCACACATGTAATAGTAAATAAACACTTGTAATTGATTATAATTAAGTTAGAATTGATAAAAGTGATGGAAATCCAATAATACAATTGATATAGAGGATCTCGACATCACTGTATATCAAGAAATGATTGAATCATTCCCCACATTTTTTAGAAGTTGATGCCATAAAATATCGAAACCAAATGAAAGGAAACCACTAATTATAATATAAAAGGAATCATTCAGTTCAGTGATACACAATGAGTAATAAATTAATTAGTTCTCTAACTTTCGGTTTTCACTTTTTTCTAGAATTTCCAATTTTCATAGTGTGTTTATTGTTGTTATAAAATTTAAATTTATATATAAAAGACTATAATGGTTTGGGATGTTGATCCATCTCTAGATATGCGAATAATCAAATGAAAACATGATAGGTCGATTCTATATATGTTAAATTAGATGGGGAGAATGGGGTTTCAAATTTTAATTTCATAATTATAGGACTGAGGGAACCATTCTTATAAACATAACCCCTCTTGATAATGTTTGGAAATGTTATAGTAAAACCCCTATAAATATTTGACCTAGGAATGATTTTGGAATGTTGGAGAATAAAGGGATCTCCCATGGAACATGATATCAATAAAAATTTGTGGATATTTTTGAGTTGTATTGACATATTATCCATTAGAAAAAATTGAACCACTACTGATTCAAGATAGGGAGGACCCTGTAAAAACTGCATTCTTCACCAATGAGTGTGATTCCACAATGTGATAACAAAGTAGTTGTGAAATTGAACTTGAACAATAATGTGTGGATGAAAAATAAATCAAGATATTTGGGATCTGGATTAGAGGAGACTGCTAAATTGGAGAAATATAAAAAATAACTATAGGTGAAATGTGGGTTCCATTACCATTTATTCAAGTATAGGGTAAAGAAATAAGTTTTTACTATATAACATGACTTGGAAATAGAGGACACATAATTTTGTTTCTAAAATTTATTTGGGATGTGTAATATTTATGTTATTAACGACTTTTAAGTAATTTTATATCAATATTGGAAGTCCATTTATAGAATAATTGTGATGGAGTTTCGTTAATAATGAAGAGCCAACATGTAATAGTATTCTATGGTTGAATTGATATTATATTTTAGTACTATATGTGTTATACCACTGTGAAATTGGAATATAAGATTATGTATATACTCTAAAAGGTGTCTAACCCATATATTGGGAGGAACATTTCCTATATAGAACTTAATTAAATTGATCATGATGTAATGATAATAATAATTTATAGAAGGTGATGATGATGAAATGGATGTAGTAGCTAGGCTTGGGGAAGGACATATTGGTATCCTTACATTTTGTATTGAATGTGGATAAATGAAAACTAATATTATAAGATGGATAGTTATGATACTAGAAACAACTGATGCATTTTAATATAGGCATTGGATAATGATATTTTTCTATACTTATGTCATAGTTAAAATAAATATTATATACATTGATGAAATGTGAAAGTAGTAGTGATATTTTTTACAATAATATTATCATGATCTAACTTTGATTTCATTTTATAATTTTATATGATGATATTGATATTATACATAGTATAATTTTAAAAATAGGGATCATAATAAATTTTTTATATGGCATGTAAATTTTGGAATATTACAAATAGTTTTAATATATTCATCATATATTTGACTATGCTGTATAATAATTATTATTAAAGATATATGAATAAAAAAATTTAATCTTAGCGGACAAAATACATTTATATTTAGTTTAATGGTATACATTGAATATGTGGGGTATATATAATTTAGTAACATAATAATGATACCATTAAAATTTTATTTGATGCTTTTTTATGTGGAACTGTAATTGAGAACCATGTAGTAAGGAGAATTATAATGTAAAATATTATCAAATAATAATGGTGTTTTAAACTGATGTATATTTTATTAAAATACACTACAAGAAAACCACTATGTAGTGGCTATTTTTTTTGCGTTTAGCAGTAGTCTAGACCACTACTAAATGGTTTGGAGGTGTTTTATAGAATCTGCCGCTAAATTTATCGTCAGAAAACTATTAGCGGTTGTTTTTTCAATTTAGCGGCAGTTTAAAAAAACCGTCATAGCTACTGCATTTCACAGTGGTTCACTCCACTTTAGGGGCGGTTTCTATGAAACCCGGATTTTATTTTATTAGTGGCAGTATAACCACTGAAAATAAAATAAAATCGGCATTTCGTAAAAACCACCACTAATGTTCTAATAACCGCTGTGGAATGCCGGCAGGGGATGCATCTCTGTAATGGCGGTTAAAACCGCCTCTACAATTTCTCTTGCATACTATTCGTGGCGGTTAAAACCACTGCGAAAATTTGACCAGAAACAAAATTTGCTGCTTCCACTGCACTATTACCCTGGAAAACAAATCAAACCAGACAAACCAGACACAATCTCATAAAATAACATAAACACTATGATTTGTTGGACCTTTCAAGGATATAAAATAGGAATAAGTGATTTTTTATCAAATCTTTTATGGATAAATGGGTTGTGAGATATCTAAGGGGATAAATAATGAATGGAAAATGTGGGAATATCCATGTTATAAGATGGAATTGAAAATACATAAAATGGTCTATGCTATGAATTAATAGTAAAATAGAATAGTTTTCGAATTACGTTAAGTGCAGTGAAAGTGATAAACTATTTGAATATTGGTGAAATGAAATATGTTCGCCCTTGATATTGTAATTTGTTAAAATGGTCAAGTGTGTTTGACCTTGTGGAAAGTGTATTGATAGATTTGTAAATGTTGAGCTAAACAGTATATCCCAACCATGGGTATGAATTTTTTTACAAGGACTTCCTTACCTTTGATGTTGGATGGATAGACATGAAATTTGACATAATGGACTTGATATGATGTATATGGAGTTTCTTATTCTTGGATGGTGTGTTGAAAGGGATTTTCATGCACTAAAGCCTTTGTGTATGATATGAGTGAACTGATTAGTGCTCCACAATATATGAATTTGAAATGATTAAGGAATTACCATTATTGTTAATGAAAATGTAAAACCCAATTATATTAATGGAATATTATTTTCACATGGCTGAAGATGGTTTGGTGGGATTTGATGTCATTATAAAACTGAAGGATATACAGGGTTAAATGCTTGATATTTAATTATGGAACTTTTTTACCTTTTCTTCCGTGTTCATTTTAAAATTGTAATTATGTATATAGTATTATTGTTATTATAATATTTATTTGTTTAGACACTATTGCTGGTGTCCTATTAACCTATAATCACACCCTTTTTAGGATGCCACTGATACCTGAGTAGATCTCATGGTTGTAGGGAAGTACAAGGGAAAAATCCTTTTGATAGATGGTTGGTTTGGGATAGGGTATGGAGCATGTTTGATGGAACTGGATGGACATCGAGATCCATTTTATGATTTTTATCGTAATTTTTATTTTGTTTTTTCCATAACACATGACACATGTATGAACTGACATGTTTACAATATTAGTTTCGAGATTTACCCAATTTGTGAAATTGAATACATCATGAATGATTTTTCTTATAAAATACTTGGTTTTTATTTAAATTGATTTATTCTATTGTTTTACACTGTTGAAGATGGGATATTATCCCCACATACCTCATTGGAACCTCAATACTAGTAGGAGGCCTCTTGTATATGATTAGGAATTCCTATGGTCATGTGGCACATTGGTTTGGGGAACTAGTTTAGTAGAACCTAGGTAATGGTGTCACAATGTTTTATCAAAGACATTTTATTTTCTATTGAATAATTTTTTTTAAAATTTTATATGATATTAAGGTGTTTTATTCCTTGGTAATATGTTTTTTTGTGGGATTATCTAACCCATATATGGGGGAAACCGAGGTTCTCTGTGTTAGATTTTTGTTCTTGTTGTTTAATGTTATAGTTGGATGTTATTTCACCTTGGGTGATATTCTTGCTGTGAGATATTATTGGTTTCTATGGTTTTATTCATGGAACCAAATCTAATTTTCTATATATTCATGAATAATTTTAGGAAATTAGTATTTATATAATATGAATCATATCAGGATCAAATAGAAAACATGGTTTTGTTTGTGTTATGGAAAATGAAAATCATTTTCTATTGTTTTCATAGAAAATAGTTCCTAATAAATATTTATCATTCAACTTGTTTTTTTGATTCACGGTGTCATAGGATACCAACTCTAGAAGGGTTTAAATTCTTGGATGATGATATAGAATAATAACATATTATAATATTAAGCATAAAAAATTTATTCAACACATCAACAATGGGTTTAACTCATAGTCATCCAAAATCTAGACTACTAATTCAAACACAGGACTAACTAGAATGATGTATACCACACTCGAGAAATCAAGACAGAAAATGAAACATCAAAAAACAATAAAATCCATAAAAGGAAACATGAGAAATCAAGAAAATGTTAGGACATGAGAATGTTTGGTGGGAACTATGTGCCACACATGGTACATGTACAAACCAACTGTTCCTATATTTGTTCAACACCTCAACAATACAACTATACTCACGGTACGACGATGCATCGTCACCCTCTTCACCTATATCTCCACTTTTTTGTCACATGTATGAACATTATATTGATAATTACATAATGTTGCATACTTATATTAAAACATAAAACCAATGAGTCTTTAGAAACTAAATGATTTTGATTTTTTGTGATTTACCTACTGACCGCCAGTTGATGCACTACCATAGGGTGAAATTCTTTTCATCTTCTGATGTATAACAGTCATCGCTTGCTGCAAATCGGATATCTGAGTCCCCTAATCATGAACTATGCTTCATAGAGAAACAATCTCCCTATGAACATCTTTGGGTATGGACTAACTATAACCACGAGTATATGCAGCTAGAATCCCTAGTGGCATGCCAAATACCATATATGGTACGGGTCCGAAACACATCACGCGCACTCTACCAGGATGCTCCTTCCCAAGGACATTAGCAATTGGGTCATCCTGGGATACTGAGTAGGACTACACAAGATTGGCATCCCATTGTTCTTTAATTTTTACCTATAAATCAATTATCAATATATATTAACAAAGTAAAAACTGATAATAAGTTATTATAATAAAAAATTGACTTTTTACCCCAACTTAATTAGCAGGATCATTACCAAAACTTCCATCTGGTTTTTTGTGAACATCCAACCACAGTTCAGTTCAGGATGATTCGTGCCCTAAATTCTGTGACTGCATTAAGAAAAGATAAATCAACAATTCAATATATTAAATAGATAGTAATGTATTTTAAATATTTAAAATAATTAAATGATTTCCAATGTCGTTCGGCATCTAGAAAATCTATTTCATCCCGTAGTCTAAGAGATAAATTACATAGCCCAGTTTGATGCATTATGTCTTGACAGATCTTGAAAAAAATAAAATTCAATTTAATAGTAATGTATTAAATGTAATATCCTCTTCATATACATGTATAAATGTAAAATGATGATAATATAATAATATATATATTGCAATACCATCCGCTTCTCATCATGACGCCTATCAACAAAAACTTTCCACTGTTCTTTTCTTACCCCACTGGGTAGCCTCTCATATATTTGTTGCACAACCAACGAATTATAGTTAACATCAAACCACAATCTCCATTTTAAATCTTTCAATTTCATACCAAGATTTTTCAACATCCACTTTTGTGCTATCACATCAACAACTGTAAAGTGGATGAACATCAGTATACAGAAATTCATTTTGAACATATTAGTTACATGACATTCAATTAAAACATAATATAATAAAATTACCTTTATTTGGGAATCGAAAACTTCATTTTTATAGCTTGGAGGAATATGTCTCCAATTATTATAATATATAGGATAGGAAATGGGCTCCGATTCCAGCTGGCCTAGAATATGGCCATGTAACCTCGCGGCGTCATCCGTAGGGACCCCATAAGAATAGAATGACACAACTATCCTCTAGGAATTTATAGTCAAAACATCTGGGATTTTTTTTCTTCATGGTTGCATTTTTTTCATCATTAATGAGAAAACAATTAGTTTAAACAAAACGCAATAAATTTATTTAATTAATATTTGTACCTATGACATTGACACTCTAGTATGTCCGTGATGAACATGAATGGGCGTGTCGCTGCCACACTACTGAGGCTTTTAAAGGGGGAGTCAACGACTCAGCCTCAAATGGTACACCCACAGATGATGTGAGAGATGGTGTAGGGGAAGATGGTGCAGTGTTGTAGGAAACAGGTGCCTCAGATGCCATGGGGAGGGAGCCAGATGGATCTTCATCTGTCGTAGAACTAGATGAAATAGTGTACCACTTTTTCCTTGGAATTCCTGTAATTTAATCAAATAAAATTTATTTTAGAATATATATTTAAAATAAATTATGCAGAAAAAAATTTAAAAATTATAACAGATGTTAGTACTAACAGAAAAAATATATATAACAATGTTAATGAATGACTACAAAAATAAAAATAGTGGTTGCTTAATGAATAAATAATTGTACATAAAAACATTTTCCCCTTCAATCATGTCAGTTTCCTACTCCATTTCTTCATCCAATTCATTCACCCTTGCTAGACTAATATTTTCAATATCATGATGGAAAAATAATTATGATTCCTCTTGCTGATGAAATTCAATTTCATAGGTCAAATCTTCCACATCATCACCCATATCATACAAATATTTTTGTATTACGTGAAAAACTACACTACACACTTCATCCTCTTCATTCATCCTTGACTTTTTAAATACATTATGGCATCAAAATATAATATTAGATAATAAAAAGTAACATAATCATAACTTGGTTGGAATCATAGTTCATATGGAAAAAAATAATGTTTCCAATCTTGATGAAGAAGCATAAAAATAACAGGATGTAACCCTAAATTGGTCTTGATTTTGTGACTCTAAATCACAAATAAATTGGTATGTGCTTCATGACCATAAACTAAATGACCCATGTTCCATGACCGTATCTACACCTTCATTTTTTTGGAATTGTTGGGAAATTTGAACTGTTTTCCAATTTATTATAAAAATTCATTAATGATTATCAGGGAATTATTACATTAAAATGAGAATACTACTATTATTTTACAGAGAGATATTCTAGAACACTTAGGTGAGATCCTACATATTCTACTATCTAATACCCTATTCCCCACAAATGTGTTCATTATGATATGTTCTATTGAGTTATAATTAATTTTGAGATCATCCATATTCATGATACCTTATTTTACCAATTCATATTAGGTTAACTTGAAACATCGCTTCATGTAGGTACCCCAACTTTTGGTCCACACATCATAAACTTAAACAATGTTCACCAATTGTAAAGAGAAACCAAAAACATCATCTATATCAGTACAACATGCATGAACTAAAACTATATAAGTAAATAGACGCACAACACATCATGGTGAACAACTGTAAAGAGAAACCTAAGTGAAAAATTGAGTCTCCGCTAACGGGATATGACGCTAACCTAATCTATGTAAAGCATTTGGAATTGAAAAATGTAATAAATCCTGTTAGGTTGAAAATACATAATGGGAAACCTAATAAGAAGACAATTCCTTGTGGACTAGGCCTCCCCGATGTGAGGATCAAGAAAAAATTAAGGTGATAAATTAATTAACATAAAGCTTGTGGGGTTCACGATATTAATCTAGAACAAATCAGGTTGTACTCGCTAGGCCCTTTTTTCTGTAATTTTTTTAAGCATTCACTTGTTCTCTCATCCCCATTTTATCAGTCCAGAGGTATATTTAATAGAACAAGGCTATATTATAGGACTACCTTTTCCTCTCAGGAAGGGAGAAAATGATGGATAAGAGAATATAAGTTCCATTAATTGAGCCTAATTGTGCCCAAGCCATAAAATAGTTAGAGAATAAACTCAAATTTATAAATATTCTCCTCTATCCCCGTTATTATAAAATAATTATCCCCAAACACATTTTATCAGAGCTTAGTTTTTTATAGTGATGTTGGAATCCAAATACTATTTACATGATTCTGTAAGTAAGAAAAAACTATACTATAGAAGCCTCCCTATTTTATCCCCCCATGAAGCCACTATAACCAAAAAATATAAAAACTAAGAATATAGATGCTCTAGGACGACAAGTAAACTAGGATATTGTTTAGAGTGTAGAACATGATTTTGTGGAAGTTGTTAAGGGACCTGTAAATGTAGAACTTCATTTAGGTAAATCATTTAATTGAACTTCTAAAATATAATCCAATGACATTTTAAGGGGATTTTTGACCCAATAAATTAGATGTGTTTTCATATAGGAGGTCAATTTTTTTAAAATTGATGGGAAACATGATGAGATAAACATCAAAGTTGGAATGAATATTCTTGAGTACCCAATGCTAGAGTGATTAGACCTTGTTGTTTTGGATATATTGTTTCAATACCTCACTTGAAAAGGATTTGTATACTTGTAATATAAAATAATTCTTCTTGAAAACCATTAGGGTAATAAATGTAGAATAATTTGTTAAATTTTAACATGTATGTGTATAAGAGATTAAATATACTTCAAAATTCACTCACTTTTTCACTGTTCATGTGAGGAAACACCTAGAAAGGGACTGAATGAATATATCATTATTTAAGGTATCCAAACTAAGGATTTATCAAAATTTTAATGTTGTATATTACATGCCACCTAGAAATTGATAATAAGGAGTTTGTTGGAGGAAGAGACTTTGGGTGGAATATTAGAGTATGAGACACCATTGTTCAGCTATGTGATACTAGAAGCATCAACATGGGATTTAAACACAATATGTAGAGCCAGTCCTATGATAGTAATGTAAGAGAAAATCAATCAATGGGATGAGTTTCTTATAATCCATATCACATCAATTGACCAAGTTTTTTTACAGTGCATCTTGAATTTACATTTGAATAATTAATTCATATCACCACTATCGAATTTACAACATTGTTCCATGAATGTGAATCTTAAAAAATATTTTCATAAAATTCTATGACCAGTTGGTGAAACAAGATCAAATATATCTCTATTTTTGTATGCTCAGATGGAATAGTTATATTAGACTTGTTCTTAACAAAAGACATACGAAAACTAAGAGGCATATAAGAACAATTAATTTTATTAGGATGGGCCTCCTTAGAGAAGTAATAACTATCTTGTTACATTTAAGAAGTAGTTTTATACATAAGTGAAGGATATCATGGACAAGAAACATAATTACTATATGGTTTGGGGTACAATTTGTCTAAATATGGAAATTATGGATATCATATATGATATTTTTGTATTGGATACATCCATCATTCTTCTATTGTTAATCAACACGTAGAAACTATTCCTCATACCATCAGTGTCAACACACCTCATAGATAGTTGTAGTGAGGATGATTGAAATGGATATAATTCTACATGACTATTATTACAGTATAATTTATCTAGTTTATTCATAGCATATACATGTATTTCTTTGATTTAATATTTGTATGAACTACATGGTGGGATTTAAAGCTGGTATAGTCCACCAATATTATTAGGTACTTTTCACATCTCTATATAGATATCTTCATGAATTCACATGGGATTTAGTTCAAAATATAGTTAGAATTAAAGATATACTAATTGGGGTTTCAAAAATCAAGGACAATTTAGTGTTAAAAAAATTGATTGGTGCTAATGAAACATGAAATGTAACTCTTCCTATCATAGTAGAATGCCACACCAACATCTTTCCAAATGATTTCTCAAGGTTACCATCAAAGAATGAAATAATATATTATATCAATCTACATCAATGATAATTCCCATAACTTACTATTTATATCCCATTTATAATGAATAACCCATTAACATATATTCCATTTACAATCACAACTCATTTATCACATATATCAATTCCATAACTTAACCAATTTAACACAATGACATTATATCATTTTCCACTTATGTTATGTCATCAAAAAAAAACATTTATCACTTATTTAATTTAATAAAACAATTTATCATACCAACCTAATTGTCAGGGGTTCTATATCACTAACCCATTTCTCATTTAAATGATTATGTTCTAAACATATCGTTAAAATGAAATCATGGAATAAAACAAAATTCAAGATATTCAATTGAAATATTCTTGAATCCACCCTTCATAAAACGAGTCTTCCTCTTTTAAAAACTCAACATGTCTGAAAAATATCATTTCTATTTACAACCATAAAAGGAGATTTTAAACCATTTTCCAAAAAGGGGAACCACACCCTCATTTCTAATCACCATTTGAAATCTATTAATATAACCCCCTTTTTCCTATAACAATGAGGTCAACACCTCCTTTTCAAAACAATACCCACTTCCAAAACATAGTTGTCCTTTAGGGAAACCCATAACCAAATCAAAGTAAAAAATGCTTATTTTAATCCATTTCAGAATCCAACTATCCATTTCAAAAAAATACCAATTTTATATTTTAAATATCCCATTAACCTTGATTACATACCAACATACAATTATCTACCCATTCACATTCATAATTATATTATTGCAACATTTTATAAAATATATCACCAACCATAAGGGGTTTTCATAACCCAAGGGTAGACCTAGGTACGATCTCAAACATCAACGGACCCAAAAAAGTCCTTAAATGGTTTAAAACATCAATATAAGTCCTAATCTCACTTTTCTAACTCAGTAACACAAAACATAGTAAAGATTTAAATTAGAACAACCACATAGGCATATAATACATAAATTTTATGAGAAAAATCATCAACACCACCTGGGGTCGCGGGGTCACTGGGTTCTCGGGGGGCTGGGGTCGTTGGGGTCACGGGGTCGCCGGAGTCATGGGGTCGTCGGGCTCCTGGGGGGCTGGGGTCGCAGGGTATCTGATGTCACGGGGTCGCGGGGGTAACAGGGGGGGAGGGTCACGAGGGAAGCGAGGATAGCGGGAAGAAGCAGGGTCAAAGTGGGTGGGGGGGGGAGGGTTGGATGTGTGAAGATAAAAAAAAATTCTCACGGTTTATAATATACAGCCGCAAAAGTATTTCAAAAAAACTTTTAGCAGCAGTTACCAGAACCGACGCTAATAAACCGCCTTTAAGACCAATTTTTTTGTAGTGAGACATTGTAATTATTTTTACTACATTTAGTGGTGAGGAACTCCCCATTAATGATGTCCAATTGTTACAATCATTTAGAGAAAAATTGTTGAATGGAAATGAAAACAATATTTTTGATCTATAATATTTGAGGGTTCCTTCTAGGTGTCAGTAATTTTCATAGAAACAACACCATGTCACAATGCGTGATTGATAAAAGTTTTTCCTTCAAATTGGGTTCTCATTCAATATGGTTCGGATATCCCATGATATGTTCTACTTCAAGAATCGAATTCAAAAAAATTAATTTTAAATTATCTATATATATTTTGGATATTCTATTGTTTTTAAATTTTCAATAATGAAAGTCTAGAGTTAGGGAATGTGATCCTCCATGGAAAGTACTTCATTTATTGTTTAAACCTTGGAGTTAAGAAGTACATGGGTAGATATCGATGTCATTTGATGATATCCCCTTATTGTATTTGATAAAATTTAATGAAAAGTATTATTACTATATTATACCATTTTCTATGGGATTTATTAGATATTTTTTTTATAAAAAATCATAATTATTTTCATTTTTTATGAATTATATTGGTATATATCTTAAAATATCTTCTATTTGGAGGCTCACATATGGATATTTTTTCGATGATATTCATGATAATGATTTCAATCAAATGGACTCTATTATATTTTCCAAAAACCATAATAGATTATATCTAGAAATATCTTTAAGGAATGATCACAACAAAAATCAAAGGTAAATTAGTGGTTGTATAGATGAAACTACACTATATTTCCATATTCAATAGGTGTAGAATCATGAAATTTATTTACCCTGTAGATACTTCCAATGACTATATAATATCATGGTAATTATGTATTGACCAATACACAAATATACAATGAATTTTTAATGAATGAAACAACATTGTAACTTTCATATAGTCTGAAATCATAGTAGCCAAAAAATCGAACAATCAATAAATATTATAGGAGACCATTGGACCTAGTGTGGGAATATTTCCTGACACAACATAGAAATAATTAAAATTTAATTTGTTTTCCATTTAATAAATAAAAAATATATAAAACCTATTAATATAAATGAAATATTTTGAGTTTAGTCTTTTACTGAGGATGTAATTATCCACACCATAGATCATTTTACCTCACAAAGATCATCCAGATATTGTAGTCCATTATTATTGGTTGTCAAATAGAAAAAAATTATTACAAATTCATCCTTTTTAAGTGGGAATTTGAATGTGTTCCATATTTTTCTCCAGAGGTGATTAAATTTACATTATAGGTTCCTCGATTATGGTTCATAAATCATTTAATTATTTTATAAACCCCATTAACAATGATGTCATATATTATTTGGTTTAATAAGTGAAGAACCAAACATACATGATTCTTTGAATAACCATTTTATTATTATTTGAAAATATTCACCTTAAGATAATATATAAATTTATCCAAAAACACTATAGTTCACCAAATCATCGAAACGTTAACCTATTTTTTAATAGTGTAGGTATTATTGATTTTTTTCCACATAAAACATAAGGTAACCCCTTTCATGAAATTTTTCAACATAATTATATATGGATTGATTTTAATGGGGATGATACACATTTATAGTTCTTCCGCATGAGTTCAAGGATGTGTATGAAATGAAGTGCTTTAAGGGAGTGATGAAAACAACTCCATGGATAACCATTTTGAGAATATATTTTCTAATACTTATTCTATATCAGATCAATGAAAAACTATTAAAGTTAATTTTACAAATTTTTATTTAAAAAATGACCTATTGATTGGGATTATTTTGAATATATATTCCTAGGGGAAATTATTAATGGATAGATGTGTGAAAATAAAATATTGTAACTCTTATAACTTTTCATACTTTTGAGAGATAAACCAAATTATATAATTGTTGAGAATCCAAATCTAGAATTTCTTTTTATATTATGATCTATTAAGTATTCTTATGTTATAATCTTGTATCATTAACACATCTAAATAAAATGGGTTCCATGATTTAATTGAATTCAAAGATTACCATAATGATCTAAATGGTGTGTTTTTTTATTTTTTAATGCTAACCAACTGGTTGGATTCATCATCTAATATCTAAAAGAAATTGTTTTGGCATAGTAATTATAAATTTAATGAAGAGAAAAATTTGCATTAAAAACCTATCATATTACATGAATGGTTCAAAAAATAGGACAAATTTCTGAACATTGTATTATAATAATAAATATCAATCACCAAAAATAAAATCCAAGATGAAAGAAGAATAACATATAATGGTTTTATATTAAAGGAATAAGGTTTGAGAATTTTTTAATTAGTTGTTAAATATTAATCATATGTATTAATTTATAAAGTAATGATATATATTATATATAAAAACTGAATGTTTTTATTACACTTTTGGATTATTTTTGGGCTTTTTTAAAATGATCTACTTTTTAAATAGTTTTAATCTCTATAAATAAGAGTGTATTAAAACAACTTCAATGGTGTTTTCTTTCATTATTATGTTTTATGTTTATCCTGACACATTATTGTGCATGTTGGTTAAATAATTTTAATTATAGGATATGATTAACTAGTTTTATCATCATTTGAGGAATTTAGTGAGGTATTCATATAGGACCTCATGATTAAAAACAAGATTTCATCATGAAAATGCTCCTACTCTTACCTTCAATATTTCAAAATAATTGAATGGATGGGTGATTCTTAAATTATCTCTTGAAATTCTATTGTATCCTAGTTATATAATTTTATTGGTTTCTATAGACAATAGAATTAATATGTTTCTATTTTATTTTTTTCTAAGGGTTCTAAATGATGAATAACATTTGGGTTTCTTCCAAATGTTGGAATAATGACCCATATATGTTTTCTCTCTATATTTTTAGAGATGTTTTTGTATTGATATAAACTAAAAAAATGATACTCGATATCTTATTTGTGATACTCCATATAGAGAAGTGGACATCTTGAGTTTATTCAATCATTATTTCATCACTACGATTTATGAAAAAAATTTCTTGTTCTATCAATTTGGTAAAATAAATACAACGAGTTTTCACATACAATTATATATATGGGGATTCATGGGTGTTTGAATGGGTAACTAGGCTTCTTTTTTTGGAAGGGACAAAGATTATAATATTGTTTTTATGTTATAAGTGAGAATGTGTAGCTATAGGGTTAAATCATCCTAAAATAAGTTACCATTAATCAAGTCATATAACCCAATACAAGGAAAAGAAATTTATGTGAAGTGGTTTTTTCATTTGATCCTTAAATTGGTTTTTTTAAACATGAAAGTACAAGTGTTCCACAATATCTATTTTTAATGGCAATTTTGGTGGGTTTATCCAATGTTAAATCAATACATTCTGGGGTATGATATCTTTTAATCAACCTAATCTATTTATTATTTTAGATGCATAATGTCATAGTGTTTTTACCTTTTTGTGAATAGAAGTCACATGAGTATCATTTTAATGAAATTTGATACATAATTTTTCTTGTTTATTGAATCTCTTATTGATGTTGTTTCTTATTTCCATAGTATTTTAATCTTATTAAAATGACATGGATATCAATGTTAGGTCCATATTATCCTTAGAGACTAATTTTGAATGATTTATCACATGGAAATATTTTCAATGGATATAATTATGGTAAACATGATATTAGTGTATTTTCATTCTATTATATATTAGTCCTAAGAAATTTTACTATTAAAACTTATTCATAGAGTTAGGATATATCTTCTTGTTAGAAAATGTGTGATGATGTTAGGGTTTTTCAAACTAATCCCTAAATGAATAAAAAAAAATGACTATTCTGTTAATTTTATATGATTTTTTCATTCTATTAGAACATGGTAATGATAACCCATATGATAGAAGTATATAATATATTATGATAATTGAATCTATAATTACACTTTTTCCCATATGAATTTAATCCCATGATAAAAAATTTATGATAAGTAATTTTAGAAATGTTATCTATATTCGATATAAACTCTCATGATAAGAGGGGTGGAATCTAATGCCTCATTTAGTTTTTTTTCAAAATAGTCAATGAAGAATATATGGAGGATGTATCCTTATGAACAAATTGGGAGAAATAGTGTGGGTCATTTGTTAGGCTTTAATGAATTTTATTACTACCATGTTTGTAAGATTAATCAACCATATGTAATCATTTTAAATTCATGAAATAAAATAATATTAGTTGGTTGTATTTTGATGAAGCAAATAATTGTATCTATTCCCCAGGTTCATATTTCAGCCTCATGATGGTGCTCCATGCCTTTATAGACATGTGGTTGTTTTAGTTATTCTGGTTCAAGGGTTGATAGATCAAAAACATATGTTCCATTGGTTTCTGTACTTAGGGGTTACAATGATATGTCCTTTTCTTGGATATCAAGGTCAGTATCCTATAATATATCATCCAATTGTAGTGTTAATTTCATGATTCCTTATATTCATGAATGGTGATCTAGAATAGTGTAAAATAACTTATTTTTTGAATCCTACTCCATTTTTAATCCAATTTTGAGGAAGAGACCATATACCACATAAAAAAACTATTGTATACTCCCAGAGGAGTGGAAGATGTGATATTGACTATCAACTAACATATTAATTAAATTAATGATCTCCATTCCTTCCATGGAGGTTATTATTGTTTCAATAAATGGACATTTATATTATTTAAACATTCATGTTTTTATATGGGTTTTTTGATTTATAATCTATATGATTCATTTATTATGTATACACAATTTCAAATATTTCATGACAATCAATTTGTATTTCCTTGATTTTAGGAATAGATAGGTTATTAGTAACTTAAAGGATATATTTTCGACAAAGGATATCATAGATAGTGTTTTTATCTTGAGACAAGGCATTTTAGTAGTTCTGATTCACAAGGAATATGATGAAGACAATCATATTTATATGTTGGAATTTCATTTGGGTGACTATGTCTCTAGTGTAGAATCCCATTTTAATGGGACATCATCATTTGTGTAAACATGGTATGTTGTCAGAGTTGATTGTTAGGATTTTTAGGATAATCAATTGAATTGTGTAGGAGGCTTATCCCATGGAATTTTCATATATCAAGGAATCTATTCACAATGTGTATCATCATTTATTTAGATGGTGCATCATCTTGAACCTTCCAATATGATTTAATGTGAATTTTTTTTAAAAACTCAAAACTATGTGTTTGAGTATCTAGTTTATTTTAGGTAAATCAATGATAAGTATTTTCTGGGTAAATCACTTCCCTAAAACCATGTATTGTGGTAATGAATATGTGACAAATATGATATATGGGAGTGGGAATTTTTGATTATTTAAAAGTGGTCAAATATTGATGTGAGTCTAAAATATTGGGCTCATTTAGGGACATAATGAATTTTTATAGGACTGATTATGAATCTGTTTCAGTTAATATTATGTTTAATATTAATATATTATCACAACATGTATGGTCCTGGATGTTTTGAACTATCAGGAGTTAAAATTTTGTAGTTTCTTGATTTATAGGTCTATCATACAGTCTAGCCAAATGGTAATTTCTAATCATGAATCAATAAGGTGTTATACAAATATGAGTTAAAATGATATTTTTTCATTGGTTGAGATGTGTTTTCCAAATAGTGTGATACATTAGAAACAACTATATGGGTATATTTGTGTTGGTAAAGTGGACATGACACTAATTTTTTGGGGTATTATAAAACTATGCATCTATCCCTAGAAAAATGTTTTCATTAATTTTCTATGATTAAATTCCACCACATTGTTGGTTCCCTGTTTTTAAATGGTTTGTGATAAAAATTCACGAATATCAGAAAATCATGACATAGAAAATCACTAATATTACATTTTATGAAATCTATTATCCAATAATTTTTCATTAGCCTAAACCGGCCCCATATGTATTATTTAAGTGGATTTCCACTTAGTATTATGGTCAATATGCACTGATCTAGATGAATCTCTTTGAGAGGTGCGTGGTTTCCATTTTATTTATTCTCCTTATTTTAGATCTACCACGATCACATAAAATTATAAATTAAGTAGAAAACAATATTTTATTGGATGGCCAGATGTATGGGTTATAAAAATAAATGACAATGTTTCTCTTAGATCTAGGACTTTTGGGCACATATATTCTCATTCCGAATCTTTTATTAATAAGTCCAATTTTCCTTCAGCAATCAGGTATTTGTCTCCATAAAATTCTACTGTAAAATGAAATTAATTTTTTTAGTTTTTTATATTTATTTATTTGATATAAAGAAATGTTTTTTAATAAATAATCATATGAAATAGTGTTAAGAATATTGGTTTTAAAGGTGTTTCTCATTAAAAAATATTTTATGCACTTTATGTGTTTGATGAAATACTGTTAATGTGATTTTGAACATAAAATGTTTTTTGAAGACCGAGAGTATTAATTATTTGTTCTAAAAATGATTGATAAATTCATTGTTGTTTTTTATCAAAAATTAATATCCAACATATCACATTATTAACCCTATGTGTGTTCGTTAATGTAAATATGGTCACTGTAGTGTGTGTGTTGCCACTAGTGGTACAATTTTGATATATATATATATACACTACATCATGATTAAATATTTTATGAATTAAAAATATTATAGTATTAGTTTTCTATCAATTTTTTTAATATATATTCACACATTATGTAGCCCAACTTGTTCTTGGTTTTATATATTATAGTGATATTTTTTCCTTTGTAACATGTTTATCATACTGAATTCTAAGGAATGATTTTAATTTTATATCATGTACTATATTTCTTATATTTTTTTAATTCTTGGTTTATATGAATAATAAAATTTGTAAATGAATCAATGAATGTTTTTTATGTTTTTTTTCATTTCAGACAATGTTAATAAATTTAAAAATTACAAACTAATGGTTTCATGGTGATAAAAATTATATAAATTTATTGATTGTATCCAACAATGTTTTTTATAGAGTATACATTGACTATAGTAATTGGATATTATGATTTCATAGGAAAATAGTAATAGGTATGAGTGAAAAATATTATGGAATATTGTCTCAGTTTTTATCAAATATAAAGTGGTTTGGGATAGTGGTGATTTCTAGTTACTATGATTAATTATAAATTATTATACTTGAGAAATATTTAGCTTTGTTTCCTGGTTGAAAGCATTCCCTTGTTTGTTTATGTTAATACCGAATTTCTTTTCAGTATCACATACTTACTAAAAACGCGTGTCAGACGAAATGTTTTGTGATATTTGGACAATTGTATGGTTGACATTTTTTTGGGTTCAGTACATTTTATCTCTATTAAAATTTTTTTAGAGTAATTAAATAAAAAATTTAAGAAGAAACATTTCATAGAAGTTTATATATTTAGACCTTGATATTTAAATATGTATTTATCCTTAAAATTAGTATTGTGTTTCTTATCTTTTGATTCCTGAAACATAAAAATAAAAATAACCATTATTGATTTATTGCGATAAATTATGTTTCTTATACATATAAATTAAAATATTATGAGGAGGATGTAATAATCAATATTATGAATAATAAAATTGACATAAATGAATTTTTTTTAAAATTCATAGACAACATAAAATATTATTCTAATAGAATTCAAAAATGTCAATAATCTAGATCAAAACTAAAAATAAATGGACACTTCATGTAACTTATTTTCTATACTAATATATAAGAATGGATTTTACTCATTTATATGAGAGTATATTGGACATTAATATATATTTGAGCATATATAGTCATTGGTATCATTAATAAATTTGTAAAATATAGTCATTAGAACTATATAACGATTAAAATTTTATAGTCATTGAGAATAATTACATTACTTTTTTACAATAAGAACATAATTTATATGAATAAAATTATAATTTTAAAAAATTATTTTAAATTGTTATTTCGAGTGATAAATGAATAACTTTTAAAATATGATTTTGAAAATATGGTGTATTGGAATAAAAAACTAATATGTTAATATTTATGTAATGGTTGTTACTAGAAAAAGAATTGGTATAAATTAATTTGATACCTAAAAATGAAATGTCATTAAAAAATGGGTTTTAATGGATTTTATTTATGGGTGTCCTAATTAATTTAAACCTATTTAATTAATTATAACTGATATAAAGGATTTTTTATATATTAATTTCATGAAATGATTAAGAAGAATTTATTTATTTTTATAATAATATTTTTTATTTGACTGGTGAAAACAACATTTTTATAAAATTAATAATACTTTCATTAGTGAAATTGATATAAAATTTTCATTACATTTAAAATTTTGTTTTGACATATTATTATATCAATTTCCCTAAAAAAATTAACTAATTCCATAGAAATAAAAATAATAATTTATTTTGGTTTAAATTTATTTTTATACAAGTAAAAATATTTTTCTAATATCAATTTTCTATAGCATTTTCCACACATATGTTAATCTTAATTTCATTCTTATTTACCAAATGATCCATTAAAATATTATTCCACATTTGGAATCATAATTTATTAATATAATAATATTCCCAATTCCATTTGTGGTCATTAAGAATAGTAAGCATTGTAAATACTTTTCACCTTAGTAATGGGTAAATCATTTTATTATGGTCAAAATAATATGATAAGGCATTAAATTTATATCTCAAACATTTAATATTTCTACTAGATGTTTTTTTCTCCCGTCCTCATCTACATTTGATGACAAGGATATTTTGAGTCATTTTTTCTGATAATGACCTATATATTATTGAATATGATTATTTTTTTAAAATTTCAGATTTTTAAAATTTCAATATCTATTATATATTATAGAAAGGATGAATTTATGTAATGAAAAAATAAAAAAAATTACCAATTAAATATTATTCTTATGATACTTGTTTTGTTAATATATAGCTATGATATAATTAACATCAATAATTATTCAATGTTGATAGTGTGTGTGTGATAATAGTAGAATAATCTTGGTAAATCATTTTAAAAAGAATAAAATAATATTATATTGATTAATTATGGGATTACATGAATTTAATAAGTATCAAAAATTATATGTATGTTAAACATGGTATGATTCTAATTCCATTTTTTTCGAATGGTCATAAATGATAGATTAAATTAAAATTCCTAGAAATGAAATAATTATATTTTATGATATGAAATAAAAAAATAAATGACTTATAAATAAAAAATAAAAAATAAAAACAAGCCTATTAATTTGTCTAAAATATAATTTCTATTTTATTTTATATCCATTTGTCTCATTAGATTTATATTTATGACCCATAAAACCTAAAAAATGGTATTTTAGTTGTCGTTAAAAATGATTAATTATGCGGTTAAACTAAAAGATATGTTTTAGAAAGTTACAGGAACAACCATAAATTATATTGGTTGATGTTATATAGAACCTATCCTGTCATCACATAAAAATTATGGTTATTTGGTTCAAATTTTCATGATTAAGAAATATATAATATTAAAATAGTTATGTAATTCCTTACGTGTAATGAACAATGTATTTGGGGAGTACGATAACTAGAGTGGGTAGGTTATCAATTACTACCAGAGTACCTTATATCTCTATAGCAGGTGTAACTCCTTGTGGATCTTCCCAGTGAGAACTATTTTGGGAATGCATATTGTGTCTCTTCCCATGGATTTCTTGGGTTCTAACATATCATCAGGAAGGCTCTATATCTATTACATTGACCCCCTTTTAAATAGGATTAATGATCGATTGCTTAACTGGGAGAATAGTTTTCTGTCTTTTGGAGGACGGATCACACCGGTCAATACTGTTATTTTTTATACAATAGTACACGCCCTATTGATGCTTAATATCTTGAAAGGATTCAAAAAAAACATTGATATGATCTTGGATATATTCAATTGTGACCTACACTCTAATGGAAAAAAGTAATATGAATCTAGTAAAATGACTGCACGATCGGTTAGTGAAAGAGGTGTTAATGTAGGAAATCATGAGGATACACATTAAAGTATGCATTCTCACCTCACATAGAGTGTTTTCAAATCACATACTCTAGGTATTTTCATGAAAAACTATTTGGGGAACCAAGATTCAACAATATGAAATTCCTCCCATTTATGGTCAGTCACCGATTCCTTACTATCCATTCTCTACCTACACTCCCACTAGATGGTTGGAATTGGAGATCCCTCCTTATGGAACCAAAATAGGTGTAGATGTATTCTTGGTTTGTCTTGGTGCCTAGAAACCCACATATATATTAGTGAACCAAGTTTATTAGCCCCCATCATCATTTCAGTTTTGAACAAGGACATGATAAAGTCGTTCAATCTAAGTGATATTAACTCAAACCCCTGATAAATATGTTTTTACCAAGTCTCTCTCGGGATACTTCACCTTGCAGGATTTTGAATGCAACAATAACATGAATATTCATGAAAATGATTGAGATGAGGTTATCTGGGATAAAAGTATTCCAACCATGATTAATTTTCTTACCTAGCGGATTAGTAAAGGTGTTATTCCAAAGGAGGAGAACATTAAACATTGTGGGATCAACCTTACCTCTAGAGTTCTCTGTTAGGTAATGTCTGTAGAAAGGATAGTGTATGTCACATTGTCTTTAAATGTGAGTGGGCACATATGGTGTATAATTTTTTTGGCTAGTTTACTGGTATCTCTACCTTTATCGGAGTGGACATCCCCTTACATTATAGGTGGTACCAAGGATCTGGTGAAGGTGGTTCCGAAAACTTTTCCCACACAATGATGTTGCATGTATGATGATGGTGTCTCTATAAGGGGAGGAATAATTTATTTCAAGAAGGATTTTACACATATATTCAATAAATCATTGTTGGAACTAGAAATCTTCTTATCGACCTGGTATTGGTCATTCACAATGGGGGGGGGGAATCCCGTTCATTGTTCCATCTTCTAGTCGGTGCTTACACCATTCATTCGACATGCAGCTGCTATACAAATAACTGGGAGTAGTGGCTCCCAACATTGAAATTATTGATGCTTAGTATGGATGTCTCGTGTGGCCTATGATTCATGAGTAGATGGGTAGTGGTGTGGGATTCCATCTGATTGGTCTACATGTATTTCTCTATCAGGCCCAGTCAGGGGTCTTATCCCTACTAAGATGTCGTGCTGGTGTTCAAAGGTCTCAGTCTATGCTGCTAGAGGGGTTAGGATATTTCCAAACCCAAACCGATTCTTTATTAGTCCACATCACCATGCATTTCTCTGGTGCCTCTCATTGTTCGATCAACTCCATCATTATACAATTTCAGATAATCCTTAACAACACCACTAATGTGGATCACATAAGGATAGGGGGGGATACAAAGTAGAAGATCACATGACATCATTAGACGTCTTGGGTTATAAAGATATTATTATTTATACGTTGCATAGCTTGATTCCTAAGGTGGTCAATCTGATTAGAGGGGATTCCCTTTGGGATTCATTAATTTAGGAATCCTTAGTTCAGACTCATGGTGATAAGGGCCACAAGGGCCAGGTTTCATTTCCCTTTTGTATCTTCTATTCATTGAATAAAAATATACATATGATGATGATAATCACTATATCATTGAAAATATCTTCATAAATTCCATACTACATTCATGTAATTAATTCGAGATTATTGATTATTTATCTACGATCACTATAGTATGGATTATTTTTTAATCCAAAAGTGGTATCTCAAAGAATAGTTAATCATCCGAACTTATTTGTTAATATAATATTTCTATATTTTACATAATATAAATTTTTAGTATCAATACTTTAATAATGAATCAGATATAATAAATATATAGATATTTTATTCTTATTTTTGGATATCCTTTTTAATCCTTTCCATCAAATGTGATATAAATGTATAACACTAATATATATGTGGACTACATACATCATGCATTGATATGATCATTTTACATAATTATCAATCATGACTGGTAATTATGATAGATTTCATTATATATATCATTTTTATGATATAAAATCATTTCAGGAATTATATATTTTTAACTAACATAATACCTTCCAATCTAATGGTAAATAATTAAGACGCTCATTCATAAGTATGGACTAACACCTCCATAAAGTGATGCTGTTTTTTTCGTTTTTTGTTTAAATTGATGGGAATAATTATAGAGATAATGAACAAATAATAAATTTATGGTAAAATATTGATTAATTAATTTTGATTTTTAATATAACAATATATCATTCAATCCATCAAAAAGTGGATATATTACTTGTCTGTACTTATAGAATATCATCTTAACAAGGTGATTCATTTTTTATCTCATATTTATTTGAATAGTTTTTAATGTGTAAATAATTATTTAAATGTTATTTATGAAATAATTGCAATTTATACATGACATAACCAGTAAATATATTAAATCTTTGGAACATCAGAACCAGAAGATGTTTGAAAAATAAAAAATATAATCACTCTTAATGTATATTTTATTAAATAATTGTTCATAATGTAGTGATAAAATGATATAATTAAATCATTTAAAGTATGATGTATATGAATTTATTTATAGTATATATTTATAATTAATATATATTTATTATACCATTTTTTGAACCACTTTGATGAACACATGACATATAGTAAGGCATTCCTATATAACTATTATTAATGTAAGTCATTTCCAATATTCATCACTTTTTCATTAATGGGGTGTGTAGGGTATCAACTAATATATTACACATACCTTCTAATTAATGTTATGTGGATTTATGAATCCATTATTTTTTCTATCATTCATGTGGTTTTATTTATCGATTACCAAAATAGTAAGCCATTATGATATAATATGGTTTAATTTTAGGATTTTATATGCTATATTTTCCTAAAGGGAACTTATATAGATATTATCTATTAAAATCCTTATATATTAAGTCACACAAGGTATTCATATAATTTTTGTGTATTAATTCAATTTTTCTACATTATTAAATAAAATGGTTGATATGATTTATTAAATAAAATCAAAACATCATTTCCTTATAGTTCAATATAATTTTATTCCATGTCCACAGACTTATAATCTGTTTTATTGAAGTCGTTACATATATGATAAATTTTTATAAAACATAAACGTTAATATATTTAACATTATTTATAAAATTTGAAAATATTTATTTAAATGAAACAGTTCATGAATAATTCATTCAGGGAATCATTCAAAACACTGAAACAATTATTGTCCCTTAATTAATATAGTTTGAAAATATTTTTAAAAAATATGTTTTTCCCAATAGTTGATGAATCCATTACAATATTCTAATAAAAATTTCAATTAATTTCATTTCCCTAAAAAATTGGGAAATTTTAATACTTTTTATATATGATTTCAAAATTAAAATAATAATTTATTGGGAAATATTATAGTGGTCTTTTAATGGAATTAGTAATCTATTATAAAATCCTTTAATGTTACATATTTATTGTATTTTTGTATAATGCAATGATTTTATAGATGGTGCATAGTTATAAAGATTAGAAATTTTGGAAACCACTTTATTTTCCATGTGTTATTGAATAATTATATGATGAATACATGTTGGTTATGTGAAACACATGTCATTGGTTTTCATTCTATGTTTGGTGGTTATGTAATAAAAATTGGATGGGTGGTTATTTCATAAACTAATTAAGTTATATTTTGTTATAAAATAAGTACATGTGGTAATGTTATAAAATATTTATGGTGTGTGAATAGTAGACCTAAAAGTCATCGGGTAAAGAACAATATCCCATGAGATAAAACAGATTGAAAATTGTAGTTATCCTAATTCATTATGTGTCTATGTCCTGATTGATAGAATTGGATGTTATCCTTGAAAATGTAAACTGTTTTCTATTTTCAAGGGAATTCCAAAAACATGTGATATATTAAATGATATTTTCTAAATGATTATTTCATATTATTTATCAACTCAAACTCCTATGTATTTTATCACATAGAAAAATACACACTATGTTTCATTATTAACGATATTTGACTGATTGGGTAATAATTTACCCTTTTCTGAAATTGTTTTCATTCCTTTATTCGTATTATTTCTTGTTATCTTTGATTGATATCACTTCTATTAAATCATACTAATTATTGGATCACACCATTATTTTTTTCCTTTCACCATTATTCTATAAATCGATTTATGAATTATTCCATGGATATACATGACGAAATAATTATATTTTGACTAAAATATTATATTTTAATTCATGATTTAAAATTTATTTCCAACTCATATACGATTCTAGTATTCAATGAGTACAAAATTATATGATTTTTAAGGATTTGACCTATTATATATTATTACTATTAATAAGAAAACAATTTACACTTCATTAAATAATTCATGTAGTTACAAACATGAATGCGGGATAATATCATTTTTATCCATAAAAATTAATTCCTTCCAAAAAAATTTCTTTTTGGTGTTTATCATATATATATATATATATATATATATTAAAATATCATAAAACTAGTTTAAATTATCTTTGAGTGGTGGATTTTGGATCATGATCATTCTAACCTGGAAATATGTCATTTTGGTGCAAGATTCCATTAATAAAATAACATGATATATTAAAATATTTTATGTATTTACAAGTATAGTGCTACACTCACATATAAATTTATACCCCTTGTCCCATTTTATTCCCCCAATATGATCCTTTTGACTAGAAAATCCATTATAAAATCCCTTCCTAAAACTCATACTCATATCCTTGTTGTCTGGGTGTCCCAAAAATTCATTCTAATGATGTTTGAAATTTTAGCATAAGGAGGCCTTCCAAATAGGGTGGTCAAAGAACATAAAAATCAAGACAGATCTCAATGTAAGGAGGGTTTATTTAAAAATATTTTTCGATATATTGATTTCAATATTTTATCCTCTATAACATTGTTTTTCATAAAATATTTGATATCTTTATATATATATATATATATTATATTTTTTCAAAATTATATTCAACTAATATTTCTAATTTATTGGATTGATAATGAGCCCTTTAATTGTTTTAGTAAATTTCTTTTTTTCTTTTTTTAAAAAATGTGTGAATGAATGATTCTTTAAATATATGGTTTGCCCTCCATTTATATCTATCTTATACATTATTAAATTTCATGTTTTTACTATAATTTAACATGGATTCTCAATTTTGATCATATTCTCTCTATTCTAGGAATTTATAATTTTTAGTTTCTTGAAAGAATAATAAAATTTCTCATTATAATTTTCCTAAAATATATTTTTTTGTAGAATAAAATTAGTTTTCATAGGGTTTTAGGGTGAAATTTTGTGTTAGTAAAAATAATTTAATAATTTTACGATACTTAATCATTAAAAATTATGAAGGTTGATCCAAAAATATCTCAAGATGATGGGTGATTATGATATATCGCACCAATGCATTTTTTTCTAATAATGTGATCGATGGAGAACAACTAGAGAAAAAAATATTGGTTTTTGTAAAGGAATAAACCTAGATTCTATTATTCTAATCTAGTTTAAACAAAAAAGAACATTGATTATGAATATGGCTCTCCACGATGCTGATATTTTTAATTCATAAATAGTCCTTATGGTAGTATTCTTATTTAATAAAGAATGAAATTTGAATAAAATTATAATATGAAATATGGTTTTTTCAAAAATAATATTTGAGATCATATGTGTCACAATATGCATTTATAGTTTTATGCATTCTTTATAATGGGTTTTAAATATTTTTCATTCCATAACCAATCTATTACATTTTCATTTTTTATATCATAGGTATTATGGAGGAGGATTATAGAGGTTCAATAATCGTTTGACATGTACCAGTTCTTCTAGAAGATATTTACATCATGAATGGCATTCATAATTCGAAATATTTATTGAATGATTATGTAGTTTTCTATTTTGATGGATTTTGTATGTCTGAGCTAGATCCCATGAAATAGATTCATGTTGTGATGTAAAATGACATCATATAATTAAATAAAGGCTAATACATTTTTATTTATTGTGAATGTTGGGATTCTCAAAAAACCCATAGATTTCACTTCATGAATACAAGACAAGACTTGAAAATAATGGTATATAGGTTATTTTATAACATAATCTACTAAAAAAATTCATTCAACCTTATCTCTTAAACTCTGTATCTCTCATTATGGAGAAATCATATGTGTCTCTAGAGGTTCATATATCCCTTATCTACCATATTCAATTCATCATGTTCCATAGTCTATTAATTGATGATAAATAATGAGTTCTCACATCTATCCACTTGTTCCCCTTAAGATATTTATCTGGGATTCCATATGGTTGTGTTGTATTGGTTTGGTCTGTTGTTGGACTATGTTCTTATGAATACCTTAATATGATGTAGGTTAATACTTGATCCTAAGGAGCAGTTATGTTTTTTGAGTAGTTCTTTTTCACTCTACTATGTGATGTTAGATTGGAAAGATTCTTAAATTTACAGGATCCCTGGTCTATCACTTTTATGTATCATGAGGAAGAGGATTTATTTTTTTTAAATTTGGATGGTGTTTTTTCATTGGTAAAAAATTTTATATAAATAACTAACTACAATTGAATGTTAATGTGTAGTTAATCACATAATTTTATAAAATATATATTATTATGAGATTGGGTTTGTACAGGCTGATTGCCCTGTTGAAAATCATGTCTATTGGAAGCCTTTACATTCTATGTTGTTGTTTTTATACAGAATCTATAATTAATGTTGTTGCGATATTACCTCAAATTATAAATTGAATAACAAAATATATTTACATAAAGAAATGGTTTCCCCTGGATTGGTGTCATACTTGATAATTTCCCTAAAAAATTTATTGTTACTAAAATCCCCATTATTTAACATATAAAGTGATATTTTCCATGTTGGGATGTGTGAAAATGTTGTGGGAAAATGATATGTAGTTTTTATACTATGATTGATGATGTGTGGCCTATTTGGACATGATTTTAGGGTAGAATGATGATGGTTTTTCTGTGATTTTGGCATGGTAGGTTGATGGATGATTTGGTTGTGAATTTATAGTGTTTGAGTCATGGTTTTCTTATCCATCATCATGGGGCACTGGGGTTATGGTTTGTTTTCATTATTTTTTGGAAGATATGAATTATTATTATTAGAATGATTATATGTTAGTTAAGTAGGTTTTTTTGACCATGAATACCGTTAGTGATCAAATAAATATTTAATAATGACAGAAAATTATAGGGTTTGGTTAGGGTATTGGGATTAAAATGAATCAAGAGAATATAAAATATTGGTTGTGTTGATAAATCTATTTTTAATGAATTTACATGATATTGGAATTATTTTTAGTGGTGAAATATAGCATGTGATACATGTGGTGTTATTCTTATAGAGGTGGTAGAAAAATTGGGTTGTTGTTAGTTGGTTCGTATTTTTTAATCCATAATTTCTTCGAGCATGTGGATTACATAAATAATTGTTTATTACATTTGATTCCAATATTCACCATACATGCATCGAGCACGATGTTTCGACACAACCATCTTTATAGGGAGGGTGTTTTTTGAAACAACTCCATTATAAGGATATATGGCTAGATACCATTTCTTCCCCACACTCAGATCCTTGTGAGTAGATATCAACTCAATATGATGGTTTGAAGTCTACTAATGCACTATGTGATGGACCATTTGTCTTTGAGTAGTCAGTGAACTGACTGTGCTATGGGGTGACTTGTGGGGGGTGTAGTTCTCGGTTGTAGGGGCCTAAGGTTTATGTCATCCATGTTCACCAGACCCTATTACTTTAGTTAAGACAATGGTAGTGATGGTATGGACTAGGTGCCTTCATTGAATATGATAAGTGATTGTGATGCTGGGTGATGTCTCATCTATTTTTCTGAATGATGTCATGTGTCTGGTATATGGTGTAGTGGTATATGTTATTTGAAAGATATGGGAGTTCATAACATATGAAACGGGGGTGTGAAAACAAAAAATTAGTGGTAAAGTGGTGTAGGGTATCCATTATTGATATTATTTTTATTATATTATTATACATGGAATTTTCTATTCGGTGATCATGTCACATTGAGGATGGGATTGAGGTTTTTCATATTTCGAAGCTTTTGATTCTACTTTGTTCTCACAGTTTCATTAGTATCATTCTTTCACATGTGCATGAGAGACTTTGGGTTTCTTACTATGTTTACATCTATGATCACCCTATAAATATATAATTATTTTGATATTTTTTTGTTGGATTTCATGGATCATTATGGATAGTACTATAACATATCTTTTAATAAAATTTTCATTTTGCTGGATTAACATTTTTTGTGTGTGTTACATTTTAGTCTTTTACCAACATCATTTTTATTAACCCATGCATTGTGAGATTTATTTGGTTTACTATTATTTAATGTCATAGATTTTCATGTGGGAAAAACATCTTATCACACGTTCCTTTAAAATTATAAATGGTAATTCCCTACATTTCATGATATTTTTATACCCTTGGTGATAATCACCAATATGGGGCCTTCTAGTGGTGGGACTCAAGCGTCACTATCTCTCTCCACTCATTTTGGTATATTTGGTGGGAGTGGGTTGTGACAAAGTGGTATTAGATATGATGATTGTGTGATAAGATGAATTTTGGAGTTAGAAACTATGGGGATTTCTTGTGTTCGTATGAAAAAAGTTCATGTTGAAATTTGTGCATGACATAGGATATATAAACTTTTTAGGGCATTAGATTTTATGACCCTTGTGATTCAGTTCATCGACATTGATCCGATTTAATAATTATGTGAGGTAGACATGTTTATAGGTTAGAGACTTAGAGCGGTACATTAATCAAGATTACATGTCTTCATTTTATAAATTTCTTGTACAAGGTTGGTTAATGTGAATAATTATAATTGACTTTAATTTATATAAAATCCAATTATTCTAGGAATAGGATATTCTTGTCTTTTTAGCTTTTAATAATGAACATTATCCACATATGCCTCAAAAAATTGAGGTTTAACATTCCAATCCTATTGATTGTCATTGGATTCATTCGAAATAGGAGTATGGGGCCTTGTAGAGGGAATTGTCTACTTTTCAATAGTATCTATTTTGAAAAATGTAGGTAATGTATCCGATATATAGAATGTGGGATGGATGGTGAAGTTTGAGAATTATTTCAATTTGATCAAAATACTAGTCGGATACTGGGTCCCGTTGTTATGATATTAGATATAGGGATCTGTGTGTTAGTGGTTTACATTTCATTTGGTTGAGTGGATGGAGGTGGGTGATTCGATGGTCTACAATTAGAAATCATTTTGTGATAATATCCTTTGAAAACTTTAAAGTATGTGCAGAAGATGGATGTGTCCCTTTATTTGAAGAGTATGTTAGTTTAAGTGTTGTGAATCATGTTCAAGGAACTTCTATGATTTTACCAATATCTTTTCCACAATGAGGATTTATGTCTGAGACATCATGATAGGGAACATTGTTCTACTATCTAGTATGTTGTTACTCGTTTTTTGTTTCCAATGTAAATAAAGGATTAGACTGAGGTAGATCTGATAAAGTGAATTATCTCCAGTGGATGTTTACCCTGATATGGAATCAATAGTTTTATTTGAAAAGTATGAATGTCAATGGAATGTCATAAGCACCATGTCCTTCTTTGTATTGTACAATGGGGATTCAAACTTAGAATCTTTTCTTTTGGCCTTCTGGGGATGGTGGATTTCATTATACTATAAGGAAAATCAATTTATTGTGAGTTTTAATTAATTTTTTGGACATCAACATAATAATTTTCCATTGGCTCTTTGATTTTACTTTGGTAGAGGTAGACAGGTTCAACACCATCCTTAGTATAAGTTTACAATTTCATTATTTTAATAGTTCGAGCAACATGCTTATGATCTCTTAAGGGATATATAGTATGAATAATTCGACCACATGATGATCCCCATGTAGAGGGACTTCAACCCCATCATACTCATCGTGGTGGTCTTTAGTAGAGAATTAGACGATCTAGATATGGTTTGTTTCATACAGTTGAGGCATAAACACTTTAGGGGATATAGATTGTTTAAGGTACTCACATTTATTATTCTACCATTGTCTGTGATTTTTTCTGATTATAGATATTCAAAATACTTTTTTTCTCCCAATATAATATGTGTTACAGGATAAGACATTGATAAGCCTCATGTTTTACCAATTTTTTCTATTCTAGTTAGAATCCAAACCATTATGTTTGATTTTTTCAAGGGAAGAGACTGATTATGACTCAACATCAGTCTCATTATGATATTCACTTTCTACATATGATTTCATAAGATGTAATTCTACCCGCCAATGGGTTTCACTCTATATATTATATTATTGAAATTTTTTGTTGTAGACTCATGTTCTCAGATGTGGATAACCAGCGTGTGATTTCTATTTGGGAGTTGGGAATTCAAGTGGGAAATTGGAGTTTGGATACATTTATAATCTTTATTCTTCACATATCGATGAATAATTGGATTATGTGATAGTGGGGTCCACCTGATTATTAGGGTGTTTCTAGATATTTTCCATCATGAGGTTGTGCTGCATCTCACACATTAATATGATGAGTTCAAGATAGAATATCATCATGATGCTTCAATGATTTGGATAGATCATTATCAGATTAAAATATATGAGTTGTGTGAGATAAGGATTCATAAGGGAGATTTGATTAAATATGTGTTTATCTCATCCATAGTGCTTCAATTACAAGTGGAGGGTTTAATGTTTGAGGTGTTTTATGAAATTTCCCTTTAGGGATTGGGATGTAGGTGGATGCATAAAGAAGATTTGGTCTATTATTGTTCTTGGAATTTATATACCCATGATCATAAATACAACACCCATGATATTGAGTATGCCATGGTTTTTTTACATTGTATTTGTGGAGTCATTACCACATTTGGGTGATATTTGAGGTCTTCATGAATCACATGTGTCTGAATTATGTTTTTTCTTTACAAGATCTAAATTTTTTGAAAGTGGTTGTGGATGTATTTTCATCAATATTATGGTTTTAATATATCATTAAACTCAATAAAATGGATTTTTATAGAAAAATACATGAACAAAATTTCATGGAAGGTTATTGTTTAGGGGTCTCAGGATATTTGGAGAGATATGTAGGTGTTGGAAGGACTTCACATAAATAAAGTTTCAGTTAATTGTATATGTTTGTTATTTAATATTATAATGTTGTGTAATTTGATGTAGCTCATGGAGGAGTCTTAGGGGGATACTAATATAAATAGATAATTCATAAACATATTGTCTATGGTGATGCTTTAGAGGGATGGTCTGAGGATTGTTGGAACGAAATGATGTTTCTGAGTGATTTTATTTTGCAATAATGATTCATAATTGAGTCATTTATTATTTTTATAGTTTAAATTTGGTTGTACAACAATTTTTTTCATAGATATATCTTGTATTGAGGTTACTATGTTGGAGGCCCTATATGAAATGGAATTTAATGGAGTTTAGGGAATGATGATTTATTATACAGTAGGTAATGGATATGAATCACATTCCTAATTGTTTATTATAGCATATCGATCTTCCTATGTTGAAATGTGATTACATGTCGATGGAGTTCGTCACAATGTTACCCTAATAATTGGGATGTGGTTTTACTATCTATGTGATCATGGATAAACTTATGAAATCATCCCACTTTTTAGTGATTGAGGAGTCTAGGATCATTAAAGATTTAGTTAACCGTTTTGTGGATGAGGTGGTGTGGTTAGGAAGAGTAACAATGCCTTTTTTTGTAAAATCATGAATTATTTCTTACATAAAAAGTCTATAGGTTATTAAAGCTTTCCATTGGTACTCACTTATGACTCAACACTCCATTGTACCTGTAGAAATATGGGGAGTTAGATAAAAATCTCTAGACATGTAAGGATATTGTGTTGTCTTGCATCATTGAATTTAGAGGTTTCTATGAATAAAATCAATTTCATGAGATTTATAATAAGAAAATAATAATAAATCACCCATCAGTATGGCCCCATTTGAGTCTTTGTATTAGTGATTGTTACGTTCTCTATCATTCTAGATAGAGGTTTTTATGGTATCAATTCTTGTTCTTAATGTTGTTTAGGTTAAAATAGAAATGTTTTTTTTGTTTCTAGATATGATTAAAGAAGTTATGGATTAGTAGTTTTATTATGTTTAATTCTTGAGGTTATCCATGGAGTTTATGGTGGTGTTCCATTTTTTCATGATTTTTTCTACTAAATTTGAGAATTGGAGGTTTTGCAAGATGAGTAATCTTTCTCGTATGTTTTAAGGATATTTTTTGTGCTTGGGATAAATTTGAGAGGTGGTGTCTAGGATGGAATTTCAACAATGTTTAGAGAGGATCCTCTATGTCTATCATGTGGCTTATCATCATCAGTATCTGTATGATGACTCTCATTTCATTGACCATGGATTGGTGGATATCACAGTTGCAATAACGTTCATGGAGATTCCATTGGAGATCATGGATTGATAATAAACGTTTTTTCATAGATGGATAAATACATTGTTTGTTGTAATGGAGGTATCATGGCCTAAAATATAGTATATGAGACCAAAATAAACTTTTTTATTCCCAGTACCATGTTCATTTTCATGTTTTCATCACTTTATTTATAGTGTAATGTGATGTTTTGATCATATTTTGTTATTATATTTGTTGTTTTTGACATAGATGATTTGTGATAAAGATCAATCATATGATAATTTTAGTAACATATTCCCATTTGAGACAATATATACTATAATTTGAATAAACCCATGCATGTGATCAAATGCATCCTATTGGATATGGTATCATGACATGGAGGATGAAATTACCTCATTTGTGTGTTTGAGGTGGTGTGGTTTTTCATTTTTGGCTGGTTGTTGGTTTGGTTTGTGTAACAGTTTTGATGGTTTGTAGTGGTTGTGTGGTTTCGTGTCTTAGTATGAGGTTGTGGTTTGTGGCTGTATAGTTTATTTATCGAGTCTATTTATTGGAATGTTTGGATGGTGGTTGAATTTATGAGAAATGAGAAGCCTGGTAGGTATTTCAGGGAATTGTTTATCAGATCCCTTTCCTTTTGGGATTTTATTTCCTTTATAAGGGGAAAGAATCAATTTAGGGGGGATATTAACTAAATACATATGAATTATTGGCCTATTACATTGTATGTTATGGGTGTTGGAGGTGTTTTAGAGTAATTTTCATCAGGTTCAGTAGTTGTCAGATGTGAAAAAAGGTTGATATAGGAAATTCATGTCATGAACGGTGTACACAATGTGAGTTGGTGGTCAAAGGATTCTTTATTTGTCCTATTTCATAACATTTATATATTTCAGGGAGATCCCAAGAAAAAAATAACATTGTTAAAGGAACTCATGATGTGTAATTAAATAAATTCTGGGGGGATGCGAGTTTGAGTGATAGCTAAAATTTCTACCAATCCTTTTGATTTCTCATCATGAATGGAATACGTGACATGATACTAGTGGATATTTTGACATTTTATAACTATTTCTACCATTTAATTTCATTCAGATGAATATCTCCATCTCTCTCTTTAGAGGATCTATTGGTTTCTATAGTGATTCATTAGTACGTTTTCCTTCTAATTTTATTCTAGGGGAATTTGTGGTCATTAATTCATGACCGGTGCTGATTTCTCCAGTTCTACCCCTTATTTACCATCTGATATTAATTATAAAATTATATGTATGTGCAGTTTGGTTTTTTGGTGTGTGTGGGATGTGTTATGATATATACCTTGATGTATTGTAGGATGATCCAAGATCTTGTGGTGTGATTGTGGTTTCAAAGATGTTATAAAATGTCATATGGTTTAATTAAAGATCCAAAACCATTATTAATTTAAGGTATAAATACTTTCTCATTATTTTGTATCATGATGGTGGAGTTATCTTTTATTTATTAATGGGGGATAGTTTCACTAGATTAATTATTGATAAATAATTGAAAATTTTAAATTGAAGTGGATGGAGGAATGATTCAAAATATTTTATTTATTTTTCATTTTTATGATTTAATGTTTTTATTTCCTAATTTCCCCACAAAAAATGTTTAATATTGGAATCAATTGATTGTATTGTATTTGTTTGGATATGGGAAACGTACTCCACTATTTTTTCATATAACTGACAAATGGAGATTGGCTAATCATATATATATTTTGGACATGGAAATGATTTCCCTATATTTATTTCATGTTTTATAATTCCCATAAAATAAAGATAATTGTAATAAAATACAATTTTTAAGGAGGTAAAATTTAAATTAATGTGTTTGGATGTGTGTATATTATTTAGAGAATAGATATGTGGTTTGGATGAGGTTTGGGGAGATGTGTGGTCTATTTGGAAATTAATTTTTTAGTGTGTAAGGTTGATTGTTTTTGATCCTTAATTTTTAGGAATTGAGGTCCTAGTTTGATCGGGCGTACATTTGGGGAGGTAGGGTTATAGTTTTGTTATATTCATTTAGGGTTATATGGCGATTGTTGGTTTTTCCATCATTTTTTCGGTGGACATGTGATGTATTATGGTAATTAGGGAATTTTTCTAATGTATGTTTATTTTCTTCTACATGTCTAGGTAGTTTTATAATTATAATACAATAATGATTGAAATGAATTGGGTTTGGTTTGGTCAATGGGATGAAAAAAATAATAAATAAATAAATAATGGTGTTTGAGTTTAAACATGGTTGTCGGTAAAAAATGTAATTAATGTACATGTTACTATATTGGGGTAGTAGTGTGAGGTATTATTGTGGTATTTGTGGTGTTATGCATCAAAGATCAATGTAAATGTGGGGATTACATGATTTATTTTTTTGAATCCACATATTGGTCTTTTATGTTGCATATATATATATATATAACCTTAACATTGCATGTTATTTCTATTATCTCGCAATCTATGTTGAGTACTATATGGAGACATCCATTTTCACATAGAGTGTGTTTCTTCCAGCATCTAGGTGATGGGGATAGATGGATGGATACCCAATCATCCTCTTTATCTCATCCATGTGGGTTGATATGGATAGGTTATGATGGTTGGTTATTTGTTAGGGAACTAGATGATGGACTACTATATTTAGGTACGATGTGATATGATGGCTCGATGGGGTGTTTAATGGAAGTGTTTGTTCTTGATAGGAGGAAGGAAAAAGGTTGATACCCTTCATGTTTATAATATCCCACTACTCTATTAATGACATTGGTTCAGATATGATAGTCCAGGTTTCATCGATCAGTATGAGTTATGACTATGTGCTGGGTTGGTGTCCTAGGTGTTTAGGAGTAGGATGTAAGGTTTATGTGGTATGATACATAGTTATATGTTACTAAGAAAATATAGGAGCTGTCAGACATACGACATTAGGGTGTGACTGTGTAGAATCTGGGGAAAATATATGAGGGGTTTCCTTTATCAATATTCTTCTTATTATTTTGTTATACAAATATTTCATTATTTTTTAAAAATCAATGGGGAGGTTTAGATGGATATATAATCTATTTAGTGGCTATTGTCTATGCTTTTTATCAAGGGTTTATTTTTATTCTCAATTATCTTGTGTATCGTAAAATTTTTATTTATAATGAGTATACTCATATGATCACCCTATGTATATAAAATGTTTTTTAGTTTTCCAAGAGGAATAAGTGGATTTCTCTAGACAATACTATCTCAAAACTTTTGGGATGTTTTTATGACACTTATTTTTAATTGATTTAGTTTTTATATGACAGAGTTTTACCTCTATCTGTTTAATTTATTCTTGTATTATATCTTTTTTTGTTACTTTTTTTACATTAATTCATGTATTGTTTATGTATAATTCATATTATATACTAAACATATATTACTATATAGGGAAATGCTTCTCATTTCATGATGTTTTTATACCCTTGGTTTTAATGTCCATTTTCAATGTTACTGGAGGAAAATCAAGGGGTTCATTACCTCTCTCCCCTCATTGTGATATATTTAGAGGGAGGGGGATGTGTAATTTTAAATGATATCATTATGTAATGAATTATTTTTAAAGGTTGAAATATTTCATTTATATGATCAATTTTTTATTGTGAGGAATGAAAATTTCATCATAAGTTATTTTAATTGTCAGTACCCAAATTAGATTACATTATTTTCAAACCCTTGATGATATTTTATCACTTAAATTAGATTAAAATTGTTTCCAAATGATATAAGGATTCATATAAAATATATAATAATTAAATTTTACAAATTGTGCCAATTGGTGAACAAGAAAATGTACCTTGAATAAAATAGAGGTTTAATATTTTAGCCTTGTTTTTATGGAAACAAGATCCTTCTATGGTAGTATCAACTTTTTAATGTTATGTTCTTTATGAAATCATTACAACAATAAATATTGGAGATTAATGTAATCTGGAAATTAGAATAATTGATAATAATATAAAAATATATGTTTTGAAAATAAAAGTTCATCACAAATTTCATAATTATAGGGAATGAGAATTCATTTGAAAATTATATAATAGAAGTATGAATATTATAAAAAATAATATATATCTATAATTTAATATAATTAATAAAAATAATTTTATGTTGTGTGAATATTGATATTGATATGTAAGAGCTCCTTTGGAGAGAAATAAATTATTTTTCGCATAATTAAATATTATTATGAAATAATGGAATGAATTTAATTAAGAGTAAATATGAACTGTCATAATTATAATATTATCATGGAATATAAGAATTACAACTTTTATAAAAATTGTAAAAATAAATTATTTATTCAAAAAAAATTAGTTAAGTTTAGAAAAATATCATCCACATTAAGAAATTATTTTATAGAATCCAGTTGATGGTGAGTTATAGAAATTTAAATTAAGAAACCATGAATAAGTGATAGTTCCAAATATTATATTTCTAAAATTTGTTATATACTACACATAAATTTAATTATTATTATAAAAACATGTATCTATGATTGTAAAATAAGAGAAAATATTATTACAAATTAATCCCAACATTTATGAATTCTCTTAAATCTCTATAATGCATGCAAAAGTTCTAATAATAATTGGATCAATGATTATATAGATTTTATTATGTAATATAAATGGCCTCTATGATGTTTATTATCCTACTGGGGACTAATTTGGGATGATGTTGGTGGAATCCAAGAAATATGTGTTTTGATGAAAAATATGATTTTGGTGGATCATTTTATAAGATAGAGGATTTGAATTTTTAAAACAATTTAAAATGAAATTCCACTATTACAGGGTCTTATAAATCCATTAATTGATAATAATATAGTGTGGGAATGTGTATGGTCATGTTACCCTTACACAAAAAATTTCCACACGTGTTTGTTACATGTTTTTATGACTTTCGCTAATTTATATTTCATTTTAACCAATTATGTTTACAATAATATCTATTATCAAAATAAGTAATTTACATTAAATGTATTAAAGTTAAAATAGACTTTTTAAAACATTAGAACACAATTATTTTTAATATAAAATAATATTTTATAATTAATAATTTAATATGTGATGAAAATTAATTTTAATTTTAGAAAACATAATTCATAGGAATCAATTTAATAATAATTATATTTTATTTTGGAACATATTAAAGGAAAAAAAATTTTTTTTCTTGATTTCTATAAATCTAATTGGGGAATAAAAAATCGATTTAGTATTGTGAGACTTTCAAAACAATCTAAAACCAAATATCAGTCAATCAAAAATATTTTAAAAGAAATAGAAAAATAATATAAATTTTTTAGATTAATATTACTCATTTTTTGGGAAATACTATAAATAGAATTTAAAAATTCAATATTTTTTAAATACTTTTGTAATACATACAATTATTTATCTGGTAAATCCAAAAAATTCATAAATATTGAAATCATTCGTTGATTGTGAGAAGGAAATAATCATGAAAATAATTTCAAATTCCATAATTTCAAATATTCATCAAAGATGAAAACATTTCATAAAAATAAAATAAATTTATAAAATGAAAATTTTGAAATGATGTATTCAAAAGTGATGTCCATTTTAAAAAAACCAAAATGAAAAATCTAGAATTTAGAAATTTTTAATAGATTCCAAAATATTCAAAATATAATGAAATGATGTTTTTAATAAAAAATACATTCTTAGTTGTTATTACTATTATTTAATAAGAAATTTAAAATTATTGAATTTTATTACATGTATGTTTACTTCAGTAGGATAAAATTTAATCACATTTTGGATAATATTTTTTGAGAAAGAAGAATAATTTATCATTTAATTCAAAATAATTATTTAACCACTAAATATAATATAAATTTTTAGTTTTAATATATTTTTATTTAAAAATGTTTTTAAATTTCATATTATTTTCATAATTATTTTATATAATATGTTATAACATTTTTATGTTCTCTTTTTTTTCTATATTAACATATTAAAAATTATAATTATTCGATTAAAAATATATTCAAAAATATCAATGTATTGCACTATATCCTATTATTAAATTTATTCTCCACAATTGTAATTATCTAATAAAGATGAAAATATATTTTTGTATCGAAATGATTTAAATGAATCATTATATTTTTTTTAAGGAGATATAATATATTCACACATATAAGCTTTATCATTTCCCTCATAAGGGGAATGCCCCTATTTTGAGTTTTGCTCAATTAATATGAGGAATGTATTTGTTGTTATTCTATATAATGCCGCATACTAAATATTCTTTTAGAAGTATATTAATGAATAATATGTTGATTTAGAAAAACTTAAGGGATCATATGAAATGTGATTTCCCTATTCAAATATATAAATTTTATTCTATAAAGGGAGAAATTTTTCTTTATAAATTTAGATTAAATCCATATAAATTATTGATTACAAGGATATACAAAAGAATTTTATCATAAATATAATTATGATTTATAATAATCATACCACTAGAATCAGTTATTAATAAATAAATATATACTAATGTAGGTGGTTATTTTATGTAATTAACCTGCATTATTTACAAAAAAAATCGGTTTTTTTAGACAAAAATATTGCACTCATACTTTTTTTGAGCATTATTAGTATTCCTCACTCCATATATTTTATCAATACCAATTAAGTTCCATACCATAAATGTTATCATATATTTTTTTTATAGAAAATATAGATTATTTGAAATGAATTTTTTATAATTTATCATTTATCGAAAATATAATTTAATAATTTTTTAATGATGCTCTTTTTTTTTCAATAATGTTATTTCAATGTAATCTAATTTTTTCATGAATTAAAAATAAAAGAATTTATCTCCTATGACACATTTCTATTCGATATGCCTAGTTCATTTTTCCATAATTAATGAACCAATTTAAAAATAATATTTTTCACATTATTTATAGATTCCCTTTATGAAACAATTAATTCCTATATTAATTATCCAATTATTAAATATTCTTTTTAAGAATAAAATGATATATTTTATTTCAGTTCCCACTTTTTGACATCATTATAACTTGTCTTTTAAGAGTTTATTTTTTAAATGTATCTTCTCCTCACCACTATGGAAACTTCATGGATTTAGTGGTTATTTAATTTATAACTCCTTATAAAATGGTATAGAAAAGTATTCCCCTTCCATTGATCCATAAATTACAACATCTATAATAGAATATGTATCTAAAACTATTTTATTGAAGTTATATTGTTTCATATTTAAAATTTTATTTCACTAGACATTCTTTATTAATTCATGTGACCATTGTATATTCTAGGGAAAAGTATTTTTGATCTAATTCCATTTCAATAAAAATAATTCCTTTATTTCTTATTCATAAAAATGGATACATTTGTTAAATAAACTCGTAACTATATCATTAAACAATTGAATACATATTTTTTCCAATATGATATTCATATTATTTTTTATTATCTAAAAATTATCTATCCCCATATGAGATATATTTCAGGAAAAAAACTATATTATATTGTTATTATGTAATTATATGGGGTGATTAAGTTGTTTTCTACATGATATTTAATTTATAATTATATTGGGATTTTTTATGTTGAACTTTTTTTAATGGGTTATTTATTGATATAGAACAATATATATTTGATAATTTCATGAAATAGAATATATTTTAATTGATTAATTCGGTGTTATTTTGTATATCTCATGCAAACAATTTTCTTTTTATTGATTACTTTATGATGTGAAAAACGGTTTCTTGATAAACATAAATATATAGATTATGAAATAGTTGTGATCTATATCTCCAACTAATGTATTCAGTAAATACTTATATATAATGATATGGAAATTTTATATTAACTGGGTTGTAAGTAGCTTGATTCACAAAGGGTGTAATCTATATAATTACTTTATTATCAAAATTTTATGTGTGAATAAGTTAAAAAATAACTAGGTTCATAGTTGGTTTCTGGGAATAAATTATTCCCTACTCATCATATTACATATGAAGGGATTATAAAGTCACTAGGTTCAAAAAAGATGAGTGTTATGGCATTAATCTCTACTCCCAATTTTGTGTGTGAATAGGTTGTTGAGTACCCAGGTTCTTAAGGATAAGAAATTTTCTATTTTTGACAGTGTTTCCTATTAATTTTATTTATCATTTTTGTTTCATAGTATTTTGATAACTATAAATAATGGGGCCGAATTAGTTTTGAACTTTAACAATTTAACATCTCATGAAATTATGCACTATAAGATGATAGAGATTTTATAAATTTCATTTTTACCTAAAAATATATAATGAATAAAATTAAAGGAATGAAATGTAATTTATAGAAAACCATTAATTTTCTCCCTGAGTGTTGTTTATTATATCATTTCCATGATGACTTCCTGTGGTTCATGAATCTCTCTAGAATAGGTATGTAAATAGATTTTGTCAACAATATATAAAATCATTTTATATCCAAATTAAAATTTGTAATTTCATATATATCCTATAAGACTCCTTATATCTCATGATAATAAATTTTATATAGACCCATATGATATATAATATATTCTCGATGAAACTAAATCACATCCAATGAGATAATTTTTCAAAAGAACTTACTATTATGAAATTTAGAAAAATCATTGTATGGTTACACCATACACTATAACAATTTATTATGCTATATAATTTCATCTTGTATACTCCTCCTAGTTCCCATCATATAACTTCATCTATTTTATATGATATGTTTGGTGAAAAAAACTAGAGTACATCCAAATTTTTTTAAGATATATATCTATTAAAATATATGTTTTTTATCATTAACCAATGACTATATCTAATGATACTATTTCTCACCAATTTCTAGTACCATATCTAAATTCACATAATTATGGTTTACTTATCCAATCAAATAATAACATTATCAGAAAATACGTTTTCATAAAACATACATCACTTCACTATTTTAATCATGTATGAACATTATATCATTTTTACACACATATTATAATTGCATCCAATTTTTATTTGTGAAATATTTATAGAAATGTTGAGAAAATCATAAATAAATTTCCCATTCATTGAAAAATAAAATTTCCAAAATACATGCAGAACTCATATTTGATTGATACTTCTCAATCTATCTATAGTTCTGTTTAAATTTTATAAGAGAAATTGCTTATAAAACCATATTATATAATCCTTATCCTCATATATAGGGAAAATAATCAATCATTAATAATATTTATATATAATAAAATTTTAATAGAACATCATAAAATCGTCATGATTTATGTAATGTTCTTGAAATTCCATAAGATGGAATTTTTGACAAATGAATTTTTATGATAAAATATTTTAATGCAATGTATCACCATCAAGTGAATATCTACAATGAATCACATAAGTTATCTAATCATTTATATTCCACTTGATCTGATCAACTTCATATAAATATCATTAAATTCATTAATATAAGATTTAATAACATTAGTTTTCCATTATTTATCATTTTTATTAATAGACCACACACAATTTTTGTTATACTACTTTATCTCAATGATCCATATAGGATAAAGTTAAAAAAATAAATTATTTCACCATCAGAATATATTATCTCTAATGAAATCACATTTCTCTTTCAAATGTTTTGATAGAAGATAGATCTTTGTTCTGATATATAAAAACTCGTCTCCATATGGAGTAGAAAGGCCTCTCTGTGAAAACCTGGTCCTCTTGATTTTTTACTAATGGACTAAATTTGATAGAATAATTTTTTTATCTCACTAATTATCATGAAACAATCAATAATCAATCATCTTCTAATTATATCATCATATACATCACAACAAGAAAATAACTGTATGAACGACATCATCATTTTGCACTATCTGGAAAACAGGATCCATAAGAAATCACCAATGTATCTAAGATTAAATCCTCAACATTATTTTATCATGGATCACATTTTGATCTCCCCAAATTACTATTTTTCAAAAAATTCATTTTATTTAAAACTTAACTATCATTGTACTTCATACTATTATAGGAATTTATTACTTAGTTAGAAAGTGTATAAAATTTATAGTGTGGATTTTTTTCAATTCCCTAATTGGTAAGAATCACTATGGTTTTTTGGGTTAATAAAATTTCGAGCCATCCCACATGATGTACTTGTTTTGTGATGTAGAAGTGCTAAAAAAAATTTAATGAGGACTTATTAATAACCAATTCTAGAAAAAAAAGTATCTAGTTTATTTGGCAGGATTTCCCCATGTTTGTATTGTATACCTACTTCTACAATATATTTATATTTGGTTTTGACTTCACCCCCTTTTTAAATCTCTCAAAATTTATATAACCATAAAAACTAATCTTGGTCCATGAGTTTCTTCAGGATGTTTACAGCCAGAATAATGTCACGACATCATCGAAAATCATGGAATAATTCATATGAATGATTCAAGAATTTTATAACATACACCATTTTAATGTTTGGAATGTCTTCATAACATTATAATAAAAAATTATTGTCATCCAAAAGTAATATTTACTATGAATATATAGTAATTAAATATCCCTTTTATATCTAATTTATTTACCGTTAGGATTAAATATTTCATTATATTTCACAAATCTTATTCTATTATGGATGAAGGAGGGCCTCTGAGCGGCGGTGTCTCCCCCCTCTGTGCACGCCTAGGGTTTCTCCACCATTCTGTTTCCTCCCTTCCTCCAGCTTGGCCCGGCCACGACGACAGCCTTCTCATCTCGGATCGATGTCGATGGGCGATGGATCCATGGGGTCCGGTTTCGTTCTTGGATCATCGGTGGATTTGTTGCGCTTCTCGGCTTCAGGATCGTGTTTTGCTTCGGGTGTGCTCGGTGCCGACACCGGCTCGTTCTGTGACAACTTCATCGCTTTTGGCTTCGGATCTGCTCAGCATAGGGGTGCGTTGACTACGAGTGGTCCGGATTCAGGTGGTGGCGAAGATCCTTCCGGCTGCTGGAGCCCTTTGTAGCTACAGGTGTTTGGTTTAGATTCGGTATGCTCGGTGTTGGCCTGGTCATGCCTTTGGCTTCGGGTCCGTGTCGTAGAGTTGGTCTGCTCGTCGTCAGCTCTCCTCTGCTAGCCGCCATCTACTCGGGATTCCGTCACGGCTGTGGTGTGCTCAGTGTGGGCTACGTTGTGCTCAACTTTGTCCTTAGCTTGCTCTCTGACTCCGCGATCTCAGCATGGCCTCATTCCACCTCGACTTCGGATCTCGCAGGTGACGGTGTGATCGGGGTCGGCTCCGGTGTTCCGGATGGGGGAGGTCCTTCTTTTTTGTGCTCTTGTATGTTTTTTCAGGCTTTGATCCGGTTAAGATGAATTATTGTTTGATGGGATGTGAAATTAGTGGTATTGTAGCGGTGCTATTGACGTGGTTGACTGTGAATCTACTGGTTACCATCTTTTTAACCGTTGTTGGAGGTGAAATGGATGTATGTTGGGGAATCCATATTGGAAAGAACTCACGATTGCACTAGTTATGTCTTGTTGATGCTGGAAGAAGGAAAGAAGTGGTGATTTTTTTGATGTTGCAGAAATGCTGCTGGTTGAATGTGTTGAATCAACGGAATGGATTTTAGGTTTTGCGAGTGATGGTTTGGTATTTAATTGTCTGTCTTTGGTGGGGACTTTTGATTGGGTTTGGGCAAGATGTTCGCCCTCATCCATTTCCTTGTTTACTGCACTTTTTATTTCTATTTAATAAATGGTCAGAGGTTTTTCCTCGGACTAAACTTTCCTGGTATTCTATTATGGATATTAAATCGTTAACTACCCATATATATACTAATTAAAATCAAAATAGTCTGTTGAATGTATATATAAATTAGAAGAATCATCATCTAGGAAATTCATTAATCTTCACCATTGTAGTTGATTTAAATATCACATTCTCTTTAAGGTAAATTAAACATTTATCCCACCTTATTTTCATTTTTTTATGTCCTCTTTTTTAGGAGAATTATGTGATGGAACATGTGATTCTACCCATTAATGGTATTTTTTTATTTATCTCCCATGGTAACAAGTATAAGGGATTGGAGGAACATTATTCACAACATTTAATCTTCTATATTTTTATTTAAAATTTTATAAACTCAAAACATATATATATATATATATGAATAGGGAAAATATTTTCTTAAATATACATAACTAAAATATTAAATCATTAGTTCTATATGATATATAATCATTGAATAAAGCATGGATGAAAAATAATAATTAATTTTGTCCATGATTTTTAAAAAAACAAACTTATTGAAAAATTTCATGGAAAAGAGTCATAATTATGACATTATTTTTTATTTTGTTCATCTATCATAACAGTAAAATAAAAAAAAATTCAACTATAATTATGTTCATGATTTATTGCCTTGTATGATATTGTATATTTTTATTCAATTTTACATTTTCATCATTTATAATTTACAAATTAGATTTCATATTAAATATATAATATTCAAAATGGGCCTTAGGGATGATGTAATTTTGAATTCAATTTATAATCATGAGTTTCTTTCCATACACATCATAATTATATTCAATAAATTTTAGTATATTATATTTTGAGGCATTTGTTGATTAGAAATAAATTTCTACATCAACCTATATTAAATTTCAAATAAAAAATTTAATATTTTCATTATAAAATCCTATAAATAACATCACATTAATTTCCCCTATTTAAAAAAAATTATATGAATACACATTTTAATAATTTGGATCATTCACATATCCTATATAAAATGAAATATGGAGTAGATTTTTTTTCTCAACCTAAAATCCCTCTACTGATTTTTCTTATTACCTTTACCCTAATCATTCCATGAAGTAATCATATTTAGTAATAGGGATTATTCATCATCACCTTTTTTTGATTTAGGCCTTATAAACCAGTAAAGATCATCTTGAATTATCTTAATATGTCTAGTGAATTTTATTTCAAATTTATTATTTCTCCATCAAAATATATTCTCTTCAAGATTTGTTTTAAAATAATCCAATTCATTTATTTTCAGTGGTTTCCATTTTCTAGCAGAATTTAATTAATAAAAATTTCATATTTTATTTTTACATTATTTCCATGTATACTTTTCTACATAATATTTTTATACTTAATATAGATAAAAATGTTTTTCAATGTTCTTCAGTCTATAATATACTTCCCCCTTATCATGATCCATTAATAAATAAATATATATTATTAAAAATTATAATAACTTGAAAATTATATCAAAATAATGAATATAAACCATCATCAAAATGTTTTCTAAAACTCAAAATACTTTTCTTAATATCATCAATAAACAATTATTCAAATAATTTCTTTTTTTATCAATCTATTATGATCATATTCCTCTAATTGTTAAGTAACTATCATTGGGAAAATTAAATCCCCATAACACCATTTATTCAATATATTTAAATATTATTATATCACATATCATATGAGAGTGGAAAACACACTCAATTATCATGGTATTCTTCTTCTTCATAGTTTTTGGGTAGTATCACAACCAAAAATCATTCCACAATTTTCTTCATTTAATATACCTTTTTCATGCATAATATCCATTCCCATGGTGTGTTTTCATACATTATATAGTGGAGTGATAATGTTTTTCAATCCATAAAAAAACTCTAGGAATTCATTATAACATTTCATTAATATTTTTTCTAGTTTCTAATATAATTATATGTATTTTTATGTATTTTTTTACTGTTAATCATTTTTCATAAATTGTCTCATACCCTTGGTTCATTCATATACCTATGGAGATACTTGTTATTCCAAAAATAAAATCCATTTTCACATATAACCCAAAAGAAATATTTCCATGATCCATAACCATTTATAGAAAAAAGTTATTTCTATATACTATTTGTATTATTGGAAAATAATATTCTAGTAAATTTCTCCCTTTTCATGTGTAAACATTTTTTTAGAGATATGTAATCCAATTTCTGATGTTATTTTTTATTTAATAAAATCTCAGTATATATTTTCTCAACACTGTTTATATGATAAATGATGATTGTATTATCAAATAAAAATTTATATTTAATATACATTGATTACACTAGATTCATGGAATTAGTTTTTAGTGTACCTTGACATATTTCATCCATTATCTCATAATACATTTATATATTTTATCTTTTAATCATTGTGGTAGTTCAATCCTTAGAAAAGATCAATAATGTATAAAAACTCATTCCCCGTAGTGTCATGTGTACTACTATTCGACCATTATCCATATATATATATAACATTCAGTTTGAGTTTCACAATCTATAAAATGTGAAAATCTACTTTTTTGGAAGGCTCTTCCTTCCCAATACTCTTTTTTCTCACTATCATTCATTAAAATTATATTTTGTTAATTTGTTTTGTCTTTTCCACATGACATGTCTAATGATCTAATGTCTCCTACTAGTCCCTATAGAATTCTTATCCATTTCTTATTCACTTATTTTGGAATCATATTTCATATAAATTATGGATAAGAATGATATAAATGTATATATATTACAATCTTTTGAAGAACTATTTTCATATTAATCATAATCTTCGTTCAAACAAAGTGTAAATAATTTTTCTGCGTTTTGTGATATTTTTAATAATTTAACAGGATTTATTATGTTTTCTGTAATTATTTTTTCACTTCATAACCTGTATTTTATTTAGAATCTATCTCATAATATTCATCATTACTATAAGGAAAAATTAAAGTAAAATTTTCTTTTATCAACTCACTCATAAAATCATAGTAGAAGTTTTCCTATAATTATTCTTTCTCTTTTCTAATAATATTTTGTTATAAGGGAATATATTTTATCTTTTTCATCTGAATCAACAACATTATATTCTAAATTATTGATATATATTTTCATATATTCATATTAAAAAAAATCATTATACATTCAATTCAATTTCAAATTTATCTTATCATTTAATAAAGAAGTCTTACAATTTGTTTATGAAATGATTAGTTTGTGAAATTCATTAAAAGTTAAATTTGATATATGTTATATAGTGGGAATATTTTATTCAATACTATCATGAAATTTTTCGATGTAATTCTTATCAATTGATGAATCTTTAAGACATGTATTAATTATTTGATGTTTTTAACAACTTCATTAAATATATTTTTGTACTCTTAAATAGATTAGCCTATATAAATTTAGATATATTTAATCATTCTTCACTATTTTAATTTCATTGATTCCATCAATTTGGTATTTCCCTAGAGAATGAATTAATTTTGGAAAATGTTTCTTATATATCTGGAGACCCATAACCTTGCTAAAAAATGATTCATAAAGCAAAATTATTTTCACGACCTATCCCCTAGGACATGTATCGTTCCTACCCCAAGACCACATTCTATAGCCCTGTGGTTAGAGACATTCACCTAAGAGGAATATCCCATAAAGGGATGGAATTTGAATTTAAAACTGTACACATGCACAATGCTCAGTTTTATAAAGGTAAACACTAAGTAAACCAAAACTATCACTGAGACAACTACATGAAGTATAGTACAATCTGAAAAAGAAAATGTGGAAAGAATAACATCACAAAACAACAAAGTAAAGTAAAAATTCCACTATTAATATGCTTGAGGCCTTAAAAAAATTTTAGGTGAATGTGGATACATGTCTCTATAGAATTACACATGTCTCTCCTGTCTCACTAAGCACCACCCGGTATAAAACCACAATGTTCTCTATCGAAGAATTTATCACCTAGATGAGACACGACATGTACATGCAAAACAAGTATAGAGGAGAGTAGTACAATACACATTAGTGAACACAAAACATTAAAACAAGAACAGAAAACAAGATCACACATTAATACCCAAAGAAAATACATCTCACACTTGGAATAAATCAATTTATAGAATGTAATATTATCAGTTGTAGATCTAAAATCTCATGTACTACTTAGAGACTCATCACTGATAATCCACTGAGGTATGGTTAGATATTGGACCACTGAGGTCCTCCTGGCTATTGGACCATTGTGGTTGCTCGTCAATTAGACCACTATGGTATGATCGTCTTCTGGACCACTAAGTTTTTCTCATCATCTGGACCACTATGGTCCACTTAGATGTTGGACCACTATAGTCGACCCGTCTTCTAGACCATTGAGGTCCCCTCATCTACGAGACCACTTAGATATGCTCGTCTACATGACCACTGAGGTCTACTCATCTATTGAACCACTGAGGTCATCTCATCTTCTTAACCAATAAGGTTCCCCTATCTCCTAGACCAATGTGGTTCACTCATCTACTGGAACACTGAGGTCCTATTATCTACTATATCACTAATCTCCACTCGTAATATCCTTCTTGTCACATCCAACCATAGGATATCTACTCTCTAGTGTGCTTGATTCTGGGAGAATATAATCCTCAATCAATCAGTCATATATCAACTATCATGGAATCTCACATAGAGTATTCCCAAATGATCATATCTTCTAAACGGTCCAAAATCCATAAACATCACATCAATCAGATGCCTGATCAATAAGATATTGGTATTTTAGTAAATAGGGTATTGTTGCATATAGACCATGTTCAACATTGTCAGACCGAACTGACCATCCCTACCCAGGGGTTCCACATGACCCAACCTATTTATCCTACCTGACCTGACCAGGTAGTGTGTAGTCCCACCCGATCTAGCCTAGCCTAATGTCAACACCCATTGGGCCTTACTGGTGCCAGCTTGGTTCGGGCATGGGTCCAGCCTACCGAGTCTCCCAGCAACCCGGGTTTCCCCATACGGCCTTGGCAACAATGGCAGTCTGGTTCTCCTCTAGCCTGGGCCTGCCATATTTTTAGTTCGCTCCACCGAACCATCATGGAATTGTGGTTTGTTTTTCTCCCTACCCTGACACCATGTGTCATCTAGTTCATGAAGCCATGCAGTGCCCGTGTGGCACCACATCTTTGGACAACCGGTCCTCTCCTGAAGACAGGTTCCTCTATGTGACCCATTTCGAGATGTGGTTTCATCTAATAATGGTTTTCCTTGCACCGCAACTTACACCTCTAATGTGGCTGGGTGGAAACCTCCCCCTACCATTGGGCCTTATTGCCAGCACGCCACCTCCCACCTATTGTCGCAGCTAGCTACTATGTCCATGTTTTGATGCCTTTTTTCACCACAATGTGCCAATTTCGCAGCCTTTCGGGCCACATTCCTTCCACTTGGGGCCTCAGTAGCTGATGCGGGACCGAAAATTACTTAACAACAAATGGGAAAATAAAAGAAGGACAAATTTGAAGGATTCACACATATGAACACACAACGAATGAAGTGATTAATTTTTCATGTTGACTCAGATGCATTCTTGTCAATAGGTTCATGAAGGGCCAAAATAGGGTGGAATAATCACTATCATAGATATCCCCTTTAACCTACTTCACTAACCATCCCACATGAATGATCGATCCACATATTAACATGTTCGTGAGTTAACTCGCATTTTTCATTTAATATAATAATGGGGGAATGTAATTCACATAGAAATGTATAAAACCCATATCTTGGATAAGAATGTTATTTGGGGATGAATATGATCACGTTCCTCTATTCTTCATTATTCATGAGATGCCCACTGTTGATTGAGATCCTTTTAATGGTGGAATAATGTGTTTCCATCATTCATTGTCTCCACCCACCCAATCCTCAAAAAAATACCAGTATTTTTCCAAAAAATATTTCATTTCATATATTTATATTAAATAACTAAATGTGAATAAGCATTTTAGTAAGGTTGTGTTGCAGAGTCGTTACATTGAACTATTAGTGAGTTTCATTAATGGGATTCTGTGTCACCTTGTCCTTGAACCACAACACTATTGATTCAATGCATAATAAATAAGAAAGTCAAATAAAATAACATTTTATGTTATTTTATTTTCAATCCAAAAATTACACATATTATATTTCACCATCAACCTCTACCAGTCGAGGTTATGCACTGCCTAATGGAAATATACCCTCACGAGCTGAAGAGTACCCTGGGACTTCTAATCTGAGTTACCCTTTTGGATTTATAATGATTTGAAAATAAAATATTTTTTAATTATTTTATTAATAGACTAATAATAATTTTTACTATAGGATTACACCAGACAATTTTAGGCCCTTCCTTGGAAAACCTGGATGCTCTAAGTTCAAAGGTGCACTCAGATTCATGATCTAGGCTCCGATTAGAATGTTTGAAAAAACCTCTCTCAAGTTTATTTAATGAACATTAAATATAGTTTTAAAATACTTTTCATCCACTCCAAACCTTGGAATTACATGTAGACATAGATCCTAGTGGTGAAATTATCGCATTTAATTTTAAAAAAATTACATGGAATTCCAGGGTATTACATTACTCCACAATTTATGTAATTTCATCCTCGTTAGCGAAAACAATGTCTAATCCAACACAAGATATTATGAGAAAGAATATGAGACTCCGAGTTCCACATTCCCTCTTGGTTATTCTTGTGCAACCATCAAACAACAACTAGGGGAATCGAACATCCATGAAGGGTCATGTCCTGTTGATCCACTATCTTAACTAGATACTCCACGAATGTTCCCTCGTCGCCAATCTACAAATCAATATGGTCGATGATGTGACAGGGTTCGTGTACATATCTTCTTAGATGTGATGCATGGAAGATTTTGTGCACCCTATCTAACTATGGTGGTAGATCCAATTGGTACGCCGCCTCACCGACTCTACACTATATGAGGAAATGTCTGATGAAACATGAATATAACTTATAACCTCAGCCAAATCACTATATCCCTCATCGAGGAGAGGCCTGTAGAAATATGGCGTACCTCTCTTTGAACCTCAATCATCTATATCACCTATCAGCATAGTAATTATAATGTAGTTTTGTAGGCTTTATCTGTTCTTAGATGAACTGCACCTTCTCAGTGGTTGCTTGTACCATCTCTATACCCATGTGTGCAAACTCCACAAGGTCTGTCCATCATAACGGTGACCTGCATGGTCATCCGAATAACTCCTCGAATGGTTTCATACCAATGGTGGAGAGTAAACTGGTGATGTATGAAAAATTCACTAGTGGTAGGTGGTCCTCCCAACTACGAACAAAATCAAGAACACAAGAATAAAGCATGTCCTCCAATGTATGTATGGTATGCTCTCATGGACCATCCATTTGTTGGTGAAAGGTAGTGATCAAGCACAACTTTTCCCCAAATAACTCTTTGTAATCTCATCCACAAATGAGGCGTAAATTATTCATCCTTATATGATACTATTTTATATTGAACTCTATTGAGTTGATTTATCTCGTGTACGTAAAGGTGTCCCAATCTATCTACTAAACCCTGCTCTCGAATGGGTATGATGTGGGATGACTAGGTGAGTTGGTCTGTAATCCCCTCAGATGGTATCGTTCTCCCTAGACGTACATGGTAATCCCATCATGTAGTCCTTCAATACACCATCCCACATCCACTTTGGTACCTTGATGGTATGTGTCAAACCTGCTGGAACATGGTGCTCAACCTTCACATGCTGATAAGTGAGGAATCTTGAGACAAAATCTTCCATAGCCTTTTTCATCTCCGGCCACAAGTACTGATGTCGGAGGACCCAATACATCTTCAATACAACTGAATGTACTACCAAAGTGGATGTATTGAACGCCATCATCAATTTCTCTCATAACACCATGGGTACAGTAGTACGTCCTCTGAAAAGGATTATGTTCTCCGAGCATTTAAAATATCCATCAGGGGCCTGACCTATAGACATCTGGGAAAGTGTGGACTTGAAACTGGCACCTCCAAGTTGTGCCTCATTTATTTTCTGTATGTGTGGAGTAGAAATAACCATTGACTGAAGACACACTTTCTCATCTATATCCACAAAGGTTATATGATTTAAATCCAATTTCTCTGAGTCCTCGTTTAGTAGTTGTGAAACCGATCTCTTACTGAGATCATCTTCCATCACCTTACCCTTCCCAAGAGTATATTGTGTCTCTAATTTATAGTCTGGGAGGAAATCCAACCAACATCACTATCTCAAATTCATATCCATATGAGAAAATATACACATGAGACTTTAGTTGTCAATGTAGAGGATGAATTTTTCTCCCATAAGGTATGGTCTCCACATATTTAGTGCGAAGAATACCACAACCAACTCAAGGTCATGATTCATATAGTTCAAATAATGCAGTTACAATTGTTGTGATATATATGTAACCACTACTTTTCCCATCATCCAGAGACAACCATGCCTAGTTCAAGATGTATCACTATACACCATGTAGTCATTTCCCTCCTGTAGAAGCCATAATATATGTGGACTTTTCAAGATATACATCATCCTATAATAGCTCTACATGCATCATTTTATCTAGACAAATGGTTTCTCCTTCATAGTAAATGCATGCATGGGTGCTTCCAATCTAGAGAAGTCAGGTACAAACCCCTGATAGAACCATCCAAACCAAGGAAAATCCCTACCTTAATAATTCTCTAGGGTGGATACCATGCAGGAACTGCCTTGATCATTGTTGGATCCACTGCAACTCTCACCTCTTATATAACATATCAAAAAATTGGTGATTTTCAATCCATATCTCAAACATCAAGAGATTTCTGTAAGGATGGTGCAATTTGAGTGTGTCCAGAACCATCTTCAGGTGTATCGTGTGGTCCTCATCAGACACCAAATACACTAAGATGTCATAAATAAATAACTCTACAAAATGGCCTATGTACGACTATATTATATTTTTTATTGAGTCCCTTAAAAACATATAGGGAATTAATCACGCTAAATGGCATCACTATGTAGTCATAGTAGCCATAATGACATCTAAAAGCAATCTTCGAGGATTCATCATCTCATACTCAAGGATGTTGATAGCCTGATATGATGTCTATCTTTGAGAACCATCATTCTCCCTTTAGCTGATCAAAGATGTCATTAATCCTCCATATAGGATACTTGTTTTTCACAGTCACCATTTTCATAAGTCTACTCATAACCTCAATCATCCTTATACCTCATGGGAAAAACCAATGGGACAACCCATGGTGAGACAATTGGTCTTGTTATCCTCTTTCTATGCATGTCCTCCAACTGTAACCTTAACACCATAAGCTATGTGAGAGCCATCTGATATGAAATTGTAGATATCTGTGTCATCTCGATGTAGAGATCAATGCATAATTCTACCCATATATGAGGAGGTTGTCTAGGAACTCCCTCTATAATATGCCCTCATACTAGTCCACAACTATAGGAAACTGTGGACTCGTCTCATCCACTACATTGAGGTTCATGGTAGCCAACAGATGAGTAATCTGCTACACCTTCTTATATGTGAGTCCATATTGCACTGTATTGGTTTCCATTTCACCGATAATGGAAAACCCAGTTCCATATTCATGTACACACCACATTTTCCACCTAAAATAGTCGATCAAGGCAAGGAATAATTATAGTCATTCGATACCCATAATAACATCGTACGACACCCACACTGCTACTAGGAGATCCATGCTGAAGATCTTACCTTCAAAAGTAAGCTCACACTACGAGTACCATTATGTAATTATCTAATCCCTTCACATATGAGTACCTTATCATAAGTATTGAGCTATCATTGTGATGATAATCTATGAGCTCTCAACGAGGTCTATTGAAAGGAAATAGTGTCTTTCACATGGGTCTATAAGAACTGAAACTATAGAAGATAAGACAAAGATAATTCCTCATATCATATCTGGAACACCAGGACTATAGGCCACGACATCTTTAAGCTAAGACCGCCCCTGTCCACCTAATATTGGATCCCATTGTAGAAAACCTAGCAGTGGTGGTAGTAGTACCACATATATATACCCACCTCTTTCTGCATGTCCCACTCCTCCACCACATCTATCACCTGGTGGAATACCTTATCCCAGTCTCAGCCTCTACCTTAGATGTCCATTTACAATCTATATGTCCTCTGCACAGTGAGTCAAGAAATCTCAAACCATGTGACCTACCCACCACATTTGAAGCAAACTATGCTCCCTTGATAACTCCATCTTCTAGGAAAGCCTCAAATCACAGACCCTAAGTCCGAGATTCTTCCATCAAATGGCCTTTCCCGTTTGTGCCTATGCACTATCTTTTGGATACCCACCACAGATGACTCGACCACCCATTTCTTATTGGTAGTTCCCATAATTAGTGCCTACTCAATGAAGAGGTTATCTACTAGTATATATTTCCCCATCACCACAGCCTATGTAGGAATGCAGAGCAAAATCATTGATGCCCCATTCTCATATAAGAGTCCTTTCTCAAAGGTTCAGGACATAATGAAAGGGTCCCAGACAATATCCATGGAGTAAAAGGAGTTGTATGTGAACCCAGCTATGTACTCAGGCACTATTAACCTTCCCTTATTTAAGTGAATCAATGCTTTTATGAACACTGATAGAAATGTCACTAGGAAGAACTTCTCCCTGAAATATTTATCGTTGTTAGAACAGGTGAGGGTTGAATCTTTATGAGTCTGGATGGTCAAACTATACCATCACCCAGCCAATACATATAGAATACATTCTTCAAGAACTTCCATCATGTGAATTGACATCCTCGCTAAGTGGTAGACATGCATCACTGCTTCTATCAAATCCTAAGAGACCTGAGGATTTGTATCTCCCCTAAACCTGGGAGGACTCTATTGCTGGAACTCCTATAAGGAACCGAACCTACATTCATTATCTATAGAGAGAATGGGAAGTAATTTCTGAAGAATGGGTGGTTGTATCATAGGGTCACCGCTCCCAGTTGCCACCATAAGAAACAATTCTAGTACCGAAGCCTCATCACTATGCAGACCATCCTCAGGGACACGAATTGGAATCCTACCTGGCGGTCTGTGTGGAGGAATCCTAAAAGTGATCAAGATGAACCATAGTTAAGATATTATACCTGGTATATTGACTCTAACTCAGAAATATCATTAGAAAACACACAAAGACATAGGTTACCTTTTTTCCATGTACCATGCCAAAAAAATAGAATTTAGGGTCCTCATGTATGGGTTTGACGGCTGCCGAACCAACACTGAACTCCCAGGCCTAAAATCCAAATTCAAAACACTTAACTCTATTTCCTCTATCATAATTTAAATTCTCTTAGTTCTTCTAGTAGAATTGACCGCCCTCTGATACCACATTGTTTCAAACTGTCCCCCAGGGCCCATGTCGTGACTACCCCAAGCCCACTATCCATATACAAAGGGATGGAAACTAACTCCATATAGGTATATCCAAAAAAGGGGAGGAATTTTCCATTAAAAATATACCCACTCACAATTACCAAACAATGGAATGATAAATACTATGTAAACAACAAATTTCACTAAGACAACATCTCAAAGTTCAATAAAAACTGAAAAGTAAAAAGTGGCCTGAATACAATCCCAAAAGTACAAAGGATGTATAACGGCCATAGTCTGTCAGCACGAGACCCTACCTGAGTGGTATGTGAAGGTGTTTTCATGTAGTCATATAAGTATGCATGTCTTTCCAATCACACTAATCCGCACCCAATCATGGACAACCAAGGTATCCAATGAAGCATCGTTCACCTACATGAGACATGACACGTATGGGCAAAGACCACACAATGATTAATAACACAATAATTAGTAGGGACCCCAAAACACAACGGAAAGACCACAATGAATGATCACACAGTAGGACCACATGCAACGATAGCTCCATGAATGTATAACTCAACGTATTGAAGTATGATTATAAGTGGTAGAGATAAAACATTAGGTATTGTTAAGGGATTCATAATAGATGTGGCATAGAGGTATGCTCAGCTACTGGATCAAATTAGTCTTCTCAGTTGCTGGACCACTGAGGTCTTCTAATTTTCTGGACCACTGAGGTCTGCATGTCTACTGGACCACTGTAGTCTACTAAATTTTTGGACCCTAAAATATTTTGCTCTGCTAGACCACTGCGGTCCACTCTTCTACTGGACCACTGAGGTCACCTCGTCTCCTAGAACACTGAGGTCCACTCATCATCTAGACTATTGTGGACAGCTCGTTTGCTGGACCACTGAGGTCCTCTCATCTGCAAAACCGTTGAGGCCCGCTCATCATATCCTTCATGTAATATCCATCCATATGATTCAGGCTCTCCCATGTGCTTGATTTCAAGAGAATATACTCCTCAATCCACGAGTCATATCTCTACTATCACCAATTATCACTTAGAGTATCCCTAAAGGATGTACCCATAATAAAGGTAACAATGCTATAAAAGGAGCATTAATCAGATGCCTAGTCTGAATGATATTGGTGTTTTAGTAAATAGATGATGGTTGCATCTGGACCCGATTCAACTTGGTCAGACCAACCCAACCAACCCGGACAGGGGGTCCCGCATGACCCTATTCATTTTGGATGACCCGACCTGACCTGGTTGGATCTTGGCCAACCTGGTCCAGCCTTGCATAGTGGCCACGCCCATTTGGCCTTGTAGGAAAAATCCATATTCGGGTATGGGTCTAGCCTGCAGGGTCGTCCAGCCTGTCGAGTCGCCCAACAACCCAATTTTCCCATATGGCCCGACCTGTAATGGTGGGATGGTTCTACTCCATATATGGCTACCGAGCAGTCTGGTTTTCTCAACCGTCATGACCTACAATGGAAGGCCCGTATTCTACCTTCTCCGATTCCATACGGCGTCTAGTTCATGCAGCCATGCAGTGTTAGGATGGTGCCTCATCCATGACCAGCTGGTATATCATGCATATTGGTTCCTCCTTGTGACCCGTGACGATCCGCCGACCTCCATTCTGGAATCCCTAATAGCCTCTATAGTCCATGACCCGCACTTCGTCTCCCACATTCCATCACAGATGGGTGCCAAAACCTTGTGCATTCACCACCATAGCTGTGTGTCGCAAACCTATGCCTATGTTGCAGCATTCCGGGCTGCAATATTTCTTCTTGTTACCTTTTCATCTAATGCAACACCAACCATGGTTCCATGAAAAAACCAGAAATTACATGAAGGAAAACGGGGAAGGAGTCACCCATATTAACACGCAAAGAATGATCGGGTTCATTGTTCGTGGTGACCTGAATGCATTATTTTTATATGGATCAGAAAGAACACAAATAGGATAGAATAATCACTATGATAGATATATCATTTATCTCGTACATTAACCATCCCATATGAATGATTGATGAGTGGTTTAACTTGTTTGTTAGTTAACCAGTGTTAAACATTTAAAATAATGAACGGGGAAATTAAATTCAAACAAAAAATCATCAAACCCCTATCTGGGATAGGATTAGTTATTGGGGAAGAACTAGATCATGTGATTCCATTCATTATTATTGATATGCATCCCACCGTTTTTAGAGATCCTTCAAAGGCTAGAAAAAGTGCATTCATTATTCATTGTCACCACCGACCAAAGAATTATAGAAATACCAAGATTGTTCAAACATTAATACATTACTTGTTAGGATATTAATTGAAAAAGCGTGAATCAATATTTCTGTTAAACTATCTTCATGGGTCGTTACATTGCTCCATTAACGAGGTTAATTTATTATATTCAGCATCAACTCATCATTACACCATAGTGCTCATGAGTAACTGAGTAAAAAAGAAGAATTCATAATAAAATAAATTTTTAAGTTATTTTATTTTTCTTAGATAATGTCTAAAAATTATCCTTCACCTTCAACCTTCACTGGTCAAGGTCAATATCCACCTATGAGAAACAATCCCTCACTAGTTCAATGGTAATCTCAGATATCTTATATGAGTTATTTTTTAGGAGTTATAAGGATTTTAAATTAAAATAATTGGTACATAATTATTTTATTTATAGGAAAACACTATTTTCCATTATTGGCCCACACCGACAAATATTAGGACCATTCTAGGATATTCCTGATGCATTGAGTTCAACAGTACAGTGAGATTCTTGATCTGGGCACTGGTTTAAAATATAGAATATCCATCTCCGATGTTTATTTAATGATCTTTAAAAATAGTTTGAAAATATGTTTTTTCCACTCTATGCCTCAAAATTATATGACGGCATAGAGCCTGGTCTCGATATTTTCCCATTAAAATTAAAAAATGTCACATGGAATTCTAGGGTATTACAATTATTATTTAATTTATGTCTTTCTAATCTAACTCCATATTTCTATTTTTAGTGAGTGCAATATAAGAATCATCATATATAGGGGAATCATAAATTTAAATACATAATTTACCAATATTCTAAGAGACAAATAACATGGTATCATTCCTTTTTCAAACCATGGTAATATTTTCCCATAAAATTGAGGAACTTTTCTCTTATTAAGAACATTAATATAAATCATTATAATAATCTTATAGGTGAAACCCTCCTTTATTAAAACTTTATGTTTCCTAGAATCATGAGAACCACTATAATGTGGATGTGGAAAACTCATGGTGAAATATTATAATATCATCTTGAAAATAACACCTACAATGTATAATGGTTTACTTACTTATAAAAGTTACATAAATCACACACAAACATGCCATGATAGGAATAAAAATAAATAAGGAATGATTAACAAGGTTTTCATATACTGCAGGTGTCTACATCCAATCCATGTAAATTCCAATCCTTCCCTGTAATGTCACTAGAAATTAAAAGTGAATTAAAGATGAAACTACCATTAAACTCCGTGAATATCATGATTGGAATGATTATAATAACTCATTTCTATTGAAAAAAATTGTTTAACTAAGAAACATAAAGATAAAAAACATCTCAACCAATCATAAAAAAAGATTATAAAAAATAATACCATTCTAATTACTCTAACTATGATCTCTATCTGATAGTCCCTCAAAATTCATTGTGTATCCTCTATTCTGTTCACCTCGCGTAACATTATATATTTTCAACACACTTTCTTATGAAGTAGAAACTCATATCTCCTTATCTATTCAAAAAATATATATTATATAATTTCATTCTTGTATCATTTACCTTTGACATTATCATAATTATTATGATCATCAACTTTTTATGGAACAACCACTCACTACACCTCTTTTTTGTCTACTTCGTTAACCAAATCGCAACCATGGTGGAAACACATACTATTTCAAAACATTCAACCCAATTCGTAATTTCACGTATTTGGATAGTGTATCCTCCATACAGTTATACTATAATTCCGGCCCATTTTCATGTATTCTTTTATAAAACTTCAAGAACCAAAATTCATTAATCCATCTAATGAAACCCAAATTTTCAAAACACATTCTCTTCTCAAATAACCAATAAGATTTTCATGAATTGTACAATATAATTGATTTATATTGAATACCCCATCACACAAATCCTTCATTGAACATCATTAAATTCCACATTAAGGGACCCTATCAAACAATGTTATCATGTTTATATAATCTCACTATTATAATAAACATCGCATCTTCATGATATGGTATTTATGATGTTTCTATAAAAAAATATAAACATATACCTGGAGAAATGTTTATATGATGAATTTATTATAACCATTAATATAATGAACTATTTGTTTATATATATAACAAATTAAATTTATTTGACTAGTTATCAATACTATTTTAGTATTTTCTATCATATCTATATCATCTAATGATCTACATATGCCTACTCCAACAAATATACTAATATTATTTTTTGTAATTATATATGTTTGATGAGAATGAATCTCCTTATCCAGTGAATCCTAAATTTGGTTAATGATTTACCTAGGAAATTGTTCAAATAACCCTATCTCTTTATCTTTAAATTCTAATCCATATGGTGAAATCACATTGTTTTTTAATGTCAATTCGTCTGATTGTTCTTTCATATTATATATTTGACCTCTTCATCAAAATCATTAGTACAGACCATGGTTAAAAAATATAGTCTAATCGATCATCATCTGATAGAAATGAAAGGATGTCCCTCCATAAGTAGTGAACTAAATGAATATAAATCAATGAACCTCACAAAATACGTAAAAAGTTCTTCATTTATATGAAAAAATAATACAGACATTCTATTCTACAACATCATCTTCAATTGTCTAATAAACCAGATCAAAGAACCATGTAACTTGTATATCTAGTTACTACTACAACATATGAATTTTATGACTCAATCATTGATCCATCCTCCTAAATAATTGAAAAAATAGTTTTTAGAAACAAACAATATCATATTATTTACCTATTCTCATTAAATTCAATATCCACTATGTTTGAATGAGTAAAAATATACATAATAGAAATTATCCCATTCTCTGATTGGTAAAATACATGTTGGATTATCCAATAGAATATTTTCATTATTAATATTTCACAAAATACTTCCCCATAATTTAATAAGTGTGTAAATTTTTTTTACAAATTCTAAAATTTATTAATCAGGTTGTTATTCTTCATATAAAACTATACCTGATCAGTCTGGCAATATCTCCTAGGATTCTTCTAATGCATAGTTATTCACATTGGACTAGTGGCCTAATTATGAACTATCCCTCATTATAAATCTATCACATTATACAAAAGAATACACACTTAGCTAAGATCAAGGGTTCCTATAAAATGTTTGTGATGTGAGGAATGACACCACATTATATGAATTCAATAAAGAATTATTGTGAATTTTAAATAATTATTATAACCTCACACTTAACCTCAATATTAATGTTTCATAACATTCATAAGTAACGTTATTATCCTATAAATGGAATGATTCCAAAAATATCTTAGTAACTAAATATACGATTTTATTTTTAATTTAAATATTTTTTTCTTTAGAAAACCTATTTTTGGTAAACATCATCAATATTCATATCTACTAGTACACATTTAATTATGTAACGTATCAGCTCGGGGTGCCACTCAACGGGTGCCCCAAACCCAGTTCTCCCCATGACCTCAAGCGCATTTCCCCAAACTCTAGAGGCTGCCAACATGTAGCGAGGGCCCATGTTTGATAGTGGGGAAACTATGCCCTCATTTGTCAAAGTGTAGCCTAGTGGAATACAGAATAAAACTTACATCAACAGAGGAAGCAGTAAACCATGCACAACTGAAATAACCAACAGTATGTAAATGATGATTCTACATGTATCAAGTTTTGAGAAAAAAGCCAGAACATGTTATACATCAATACAGTACGACTAAAAGCAGAGTACATCAAAACAACACAAAACAGCTGGTAGTGGCATCACAAGATTAAGCTAGGTCCCATGCCCTCCTACTCCTCAGCAAAATTCAAGTACTTGTATAGGGACTCTTGCCCCTATCTACACCTGTAGCAACGTAATCTTTTTGGGGCGAAAAGCGGGACCCAAACAGGGTGTGAGAAATAATTCCCAGTAGGCACCCACCAAAGGCTCGTGCCCAACTGCGTGTAATCATGCATCAAAAGTGTGTAGTAGTAAAATGAAATAAATTAAGAAGTACACAAAGTTAACTAATTAACAGTTATATTTCAATTTTATTATCTATTTAATCAATTCCATTTAAAATACCACCATAGTAAATATTCTAAATAACCAGCTAATGACCTCAGACAAGTAAACTCCCACCCTCAGGTAAAGAGTATCCAACACAAGAATATGCCCTCAGTCATAACAGAGTATTCCCTCAGGCATAGTTAGTGTCGCCCTCAGGCACATAATCAACTTCCCTCAAGCATGGAAGAAGTTTCCCTTAGGCCGAAATAACTACTGCACTCAGGCTAAAAAGTGCAGTTCCCATAGGCTAATCACAACAATGCCCTCAGGCTAAACAAATAACCGGTCCATACCCAACATGTCAAAATATAGTAAACAAGCAATTCCTCTCAAGGAAATTATACAATTACTAAATTAAAGGCATACCCTCGGGTACCCTGGCCAAACAGCTAAACAGTGGAACACACCCTCGGGGTGGTTCCGGATCCAGGCATCGATCCCAACCAGCATTATAATATCATAATTAAAATACCTAAACAATTATAGGTGTTTAATATAGCAATAGCCTCAGCCACATGACACCCCAACATTGGTTCTTGGCACAAAAACACACAAAACACACGGAAGTTGGAAAACAAACACCAATCCATCTACCTTATACGCCAACGAACATTATACCCGAACGCCGACTCCCGAAACGCCCAGGAACAACATAGATCTAACAAAGAATGAAACCTACTAAATAGTAAATTATATATGTTAGGAGAATAATTGGTAACCCACACGCTTGGAAAAGAGAGAGCTTACCCGTGCGGTTCCAACAAGATCGTACGAGGCAGAATCCGATTCCAGACGAACACCCGGTGGATCTTCAAATTTATGGCATCCTCCTTTAGCTCCAAAATAGTTCAAATGAATCCTCTGCCAAATGAGGAGGCTACTTCCTCTTTTAAGCAGAAAAAACAAAGTACACGGTGTGTACTTCCCAAGTACACGCTGTGTACTCCCTTCATTTAACTGTTCACCTGGTGGCTTCCCACCAGTGTGGAACTATTCACTTGCCGACATGAGTACACGACTTGTACTCCTGAGTACATGACATGTACTAGCACCCAGATGGCGGCTTCCCCACCACCTTACTTTTTAGGCCTGCCAACTGACTAAATTCTGTGTAAAGGACCACTACATTACATGTAGTCGGTTCCAATACCCTTTGTCACTGACATGGCTACACACCCTATGTACTCATCCTTACACGGCCATAAGTACACGATGTGTGGAAAAGTACATGGCGTGTAGTTCAATAATTTAGGATAATTGCCCATTTTCCATATTTTATCAAAACCACTTATGGAAAAGGGAAAAGAAGAAGCCCATACCACAAAATAAGAACCAGGTTCTTACAAACTTCCCCCCTTATTGAAATTCGTCCATGAATTTCCCTTCCTAGGGTGGTTAAGATATAGCCGTGAACAAATCTGGCCACTAAGCACATAGGTCGGCCTCTCGCTCCCATGTCTCATCTTGCACTCGGCCATGCTGCCATAGCACCTGTACGAGAGGAACTAACCGGCCTCGTAGAACCTTCGTGCTCCTGTCAATGATACAAATCGGATGCTCCCCAAATGATGCATCTATTTCCAGCTCAACCTCCTCGGGCTGAAAGACGTGAGATGAGTCTGATTGATAGCGGCACAACTAAGATACGTGGAAGACTTCATGCATGGCTCGGTATCGCTTCATTAACTACAACCGATAATAAACCATCTCGACTCTCTCTAGAATCTCAAATGGCCCCACATACCGAGGTCAAAGTTTACCCTGTCTCCTGATCCGATTGTGTCCCAGACTCGACGAAACATGTAGAAAAACCTGATCATCGACCACGAACTGCTAAGGTCATCTGCGGTGATCAACATATGACTTCTGACGAGACTGTGCAGTAGCCATCCGCTTCTAAATCAATTGGACCTACTTAGAAGTCTCATGTATGAGATGTGGTCCCAGTAAAGCTGCATCACCTGCCTCTAACCAGCACAAAGGTGATCGGCACGGCCTACCGTATAAAGCCTCATATGGTGCCGTCTCTATAGTCACCTGGAAGATATTATTATAGGAAAACTAAACTAAGGGCATATGCTTCTACCAAGAGCCCCCAAAGTCTAGGATGCATGCACGCATCATGTACTCTAGCAACTGTATCGTACGCTCTGACTGGCCATCTGTTTGAGGGTGGTATGTTGTGCTAAGAACAACCTATGTACCCAACGCCCTCTGAAAAATATGCCAAAAAACAAGACGTAAAGCAGGCGTCTCTATCAGAAATGATAGAATGAGGGATACCATGAAGATGTATGATCTCTTGGATATACATCTTTCTGAGATCGTCAACACCTAAGGTCTCCTTGATCGGCAAGAAGTGTGTTTCCTTCGTGAGTCTATCCACAACGACCCATACATCATCATTTCCATGAGGTGACCTCGGAAAACCAGTCACAAAATCCATCGCGACATCATCCCATTTCCACTTTGGAATGGGTAACGGCTATAACAGCCCAGCTGGTCTCTAATGCTCCGCCTTCACCTGCTGATAGGTGGAACACCTCGTAACAAAACCAGCTACATCTCTCATCATAACCGGCCACCAGTACTGAAGTATCAAGTCACGATACATCTTGGTAACCTCGGGATGAACCGTCCATGATAAACCATGATACTATCGCATCAGACCCTCGCGTATATACCTTGGAACCCACACTCTTCCATGGAAATGCAAAGCATCATCATCACCTATCGTCCAACCAGGAGGAGGGTCCTCACTTCCCACCAACTCTCGTAGAACTAGTATTTCTGAATCAGATAGCTGTCACAACCTCACTCTATCCAGGAGGGTAGAAGTCACAGCTTAAGAGTAAGGATATGTCCGCCCCTGACTGTCGTGCACCTCCAGATGCATCTCAGAGAACAAATAAATGATCTCCCACTCACCACTGGCCTCCTACACTGCCTATATCTGATTCTTCCTGCTTAGGGCATCATCTACTGCATTACGTTTACCAGGTGTATAGGAAAGCTCAAAATCGAAGGACTGATGGTATTCGACCCACCTTCACTACCTCAGATTCCTGTCACGCTGAGTAAAGATATACTTGAGGCTTTTGTGGGCGGTTAAAACCACAAAATGATCCCCCAATAGATTATGTCTCCAATAGAACAATGCATGAACATCTTCTGCCAATTTGAGATCATGTGTCGGGTAATTCCTCTCATGTGGCCTCTACTGCCGAGACACATACGCAACAACTCGATTGCCCTGCATCAACTCTGCTCCAATCCCAATACCCGATGCATCACAGTAAACTGTATAGCTCTTCCCCTTCTCTCAGAGTATCATGATCGGTGCTCATGTCAACCTTCCCTTCAGGTCTAGAAAAGTTTTCTCGCAAGCTTCCAACCAAACGAACTTCACACCCATCTTATTCACACCCTTCAACGGAACTGATATGCGGGAGAAGTCATGTTCAAAACGAATGTAGTAACCATCCATCCCTAAGAAACTATGTATCTCAAACACGTTCTTAGGATGCATCCAAGAAACTACTTCTCTCACCTTCTCTGGGTCTATTGAAACTTCTGCCTCAGAGATGATATGACCCAGGAAGTGAATCTGGTCCATCAAAAAGTGACACTTTGAGAGCATAGAATATAGCCAATGCCCCCTCAGTGTACACAATACGATCTCATGATGGCTGGAATGGTCTTGTCGAGTGTGAGAGTACACAAAGAAGTCATCCATGAATACTACCACAAAAGAATCAAGATACAGATGGAACACACGATTCATCAGAGTCATGAAATTTTTCTGGCACGTTATTGAGTCTGAACGTCATGACCATATACTCATATAGACCATACCAAGTATTGAAAGCTGTGAGAGGTATATTAGATGGTCTTACGCATAGCTGATGATATCCTGATCTCGGGTCAATATTCGAGAACACTTTTTCTACATGAAGCTGATTAAAAAGATGATCAATCCTCGGTAAGGGATATTAGTTCTTAACCGTCAACTAGTTCAGCTTCTGATAATCCACGCAAAGTCTGAGTGTACCATCTTCCTTTTTCGCAAAAAGGAAAGGGGATCACCAAAGAGAAGTACTGGGTAGGATAAATCCCTTTATTTGTAATTCCTCTAACTGCATCTTGAGCTCCTACAAATCTGGTGTAGCCATCCTATATGGAGGAATGGACACTGGTGCTGCTCCTAGCATAAGCTCAATAGAGAAATCCACCTCTAACTCCGGAGGAAGACCTGAAAAGTTAACTGAGAAGACATCCCTGAAATGATCAACAACTAGAGGGAAATCTATCTGAAAAGTCCCCTAGTCAGCCAGATATAATCTCGCAATCTAGGCTGTGACTCCACCTTTCCCACAATGCCCTAGTCTAGCTCGACTTGTCTGAACATCCCAATAACTCTCGTATAGAATCTCTTCACCCTCTAGTGATGTGAAATGCACCCTGAGACGATAGAAGTCTACAAAGGCTCTAAAGGGAACAAACCAGTCCATCTTGAGAATGACGTCATAACTCATCATCTCTAGGAAATAGTGGTCCCAAAGAAAGTGACACCCACCAACCTCAAGGGGTCACTCCTTGCACTGACACACACCAGCTGTTCTAGTCCGTAACAGAGTGTATACCATCATTATATCAGAATAAGTAGAAACACAGAGCCCAAAGATCTCCATAACGGGTACAAATATGAATCTACGCGGAGCACCCAGATCAAAAAGAACTGAAGATAAGACAGAAGCTACTGAAATAGTACCTATGACTGTAGGAGGTCTGGGATCCTGCTCTTGCTCGGTCTGTTGTACTGCATATGCCTGCCCAGTGGCGCGGCCCTGCGACACAACCTAGCTACCGTGAGGTATCCCGCCCTACTGCCTCTGAGATCCTGGTGTCTGGCTACCATACCCACGACCACCATCTATTCCTGCACACCCTGACGTATTCCAGTTCCCTTACTGGTAAGAAGCAACTAGTCTTTCCCCCGCACGCAGAGTCTCCACAGAACCCCTCTCACTATCCACTTGAAAAAACGCCCCACAAAAGCGCTGCAGATGACCCATCTTGCCACAAGCTTGGCACTCCACTGGGTCAGGTGGACACTGTGGCCTCTTGTGCCACAATCTACCACACTAGTATCACATAAAATACCACATAAAGCATTCTTCAGACTGGTACCACTGCCCGAAGAGAAGTCTATCTATCTCTCCCTCTTGCTAGCAGAAATAGTACCAGTAACTACTGCTGAACCACCCTGGCCCACACCACTAGATTCCCACAGGTTCCTCTTTGTGATCAGCGCCTAGTTCATGATGGCGTGTACAGTAGGAAACCTGATAACATTCACCAATGCTCGGATGTAATACCAAAGACCATCCTCAAAACTTCTGGCTCTCAGCGTCTCATCACCCACTAGCATAGGTGGAAAGCATTGAAGATCCGTAAAACGAGCAGAATAATACATCACAGACATAACGCCCTACTGAAGATTCTTAAACTCTCAAGCTCTATCTTCCCTCAGCATCTCTGGGAAGATTAAGTCATAGAACACCGCATGAAAATCCTCCGACACCATGTCCTTGTGGTGCTCTGACTGGGTGGTAAGATCCCACCACCTCTTTGCAGAATCACATAGCATGTATGTCACGAACATTACCCTCCACCCTAGAGGCGTCACCAAATGCTCGAAAATAGTCTTCATTGACGCCATCCAAGACTCCAAAGCATGTGGTCCACCATCCCATGAAAACGTAGGTGGATGCTACTGATAGAAGATCCGTTTCAGCTTGGCCATAGATGTGGCAGCCTGTGGTGCTCCCTGAAAGGTGTACATGAACCGCATAAAGCCTTCACGGAATTGTGCCTTCGCACCTGTGTCCGGTATAGCAGCCGGCACCGCATCTGCCTCTGCTGGAGGATCAACTGGTATCCCATGGACCACCTTCTCCTGAGTATTCTTGTTTCTGCTCTCCTGGTGAACAACGCGCGATCGTTTAGGTGGCATGACACTACAAGGTCAAAAGAACACCTTAGATTCAAGATCATTAAAGCTGAAATGAACAAACCACAAAGGGAACAAGAGGAAGAAGGCATCTCAAAATACTAAAAAAACAAGACTACAAAGTGTCTATTCTGATTACAAGGCATGTACTTGACTTCCCTACCCATGCCCGGGTCCTTCAACACGACTATGCCACATGGATCCTGTTAAACAAAACTACACGGCATGTACTTAATCTACACGGAGTGTATAGTGTTTTTTTCTGACTACCCATGTCGCTTGTAATAGGGCCGACTACACGGCTTCAAACTACATGGCGTGTTACACCCGTACATGGCCTGTACATCACTCTATTTCCCCAGCCACCTGGCTAAGTCCACACGGTCTGTCCTCGGACAAGACTACACTGCGTGTCCTCAATGGTACACGACATGTTCATGGAACGGCGACATCAACCCATGTTTTTAGTTACACGGCTGAGTCCCCAGGTCACACTACACGACGTGTCCATTATTGACATGGCTTGTTCTATACCGTATTTCACCGACCTGTGTTATTAGTTACATGGTCGGACTTCGGGTCAAAACTACACGACTTGTATATCTGGTACATGGCTTGTTTTACCCAATCCCTTACCTACCCCGTGTCGCCTCCCACACGGTTTATGACATGGGAAGAGACTGCACGACATGTACTCAGAGTACATGGTGTGTACATAAAATGTTCATTATTCTTCCCAAACATAAGGCCATACACGGCGTCTGTAAAAATACTACACGGTGTGTATACTGGGATTTCAGACAGTATGCCTCCGAATCTTCCCCGGAACCCAGAAAATACTACAAACAACACATAATTTCCAAATTCTAAACAGTGAGGGCCCATACTCCACACGAATCATATTTTGACAGATTATATATGTTAAAACATAATAAACAGTCAATGATCCACCAAATTCTGGTCAATGGGGGCCCATACTCCCCCAAAACCAATGTTTGGCGTCCATTCTATGAACAACTCACAGAAAAATTACCCTATCAAATAGCAGGTATTTTATCAGTGCAGATATCACAACAACATTCTTTTCTAGCACAACCACTATCACATAAAAATGCAATTTTCAAATGCTCCTACATGGAATGGAAACTATGCATGACATATAATTCTAACATGTGCCTAAATGATCAATGAGGTGGAATACCCTCATATCATTGGGTTGAAACTAAATTGAACCTAGAGATAAAATATAAACAACACAATCCATGTGTGTCACCCAACTGTGAAAACATTTCAACTGTAAAATTTGCAAAACTGAAATATTTGCAAAAATACGAGGTAGACTGGCTTTTCCCTGTACATGGGTTAGTTACATTCGGGAACATCTTATTACCAACTACATGTCCGTCCAATACCAGACTAAGGCTCCAAATTGTAAGTCAAATAGAAAATAAAACCTCTGATGCCACTTTGTAATGGCTCGGCTCCAGGTGCCACTCAACGGGTGCCCCAGACCTAGTTCACCACATGAACTCAAGCGCATTTCCCCAAATGCCAGAGGCTACTAACTAGCAGCGAGGGCCCAGGTATGATAGTGAGGAAACTATGCCCTCATTTGTCAAAGTGTAGCGCAGCAGAATACAAAAAAAACATACATCAACAGCAGAAGCAGAAAACCAAACACAACTGAAATAACCAACAGTATGTAAATGATGATGCTACATGTCTCATGTTCTAAAAAAACATCCAGAACATGTTATACATCAATACAGTACATCCAAAACCAGAGTACAGCAAAACAAAGTAAAAAACCTGGTAGCGGCATCCCGAGCTTAGGCTCGGTCCCATGCCCTCCTACTCCCCAGCAACAGTCAAGTACCTGTATAGGGACTCTTCCCCCTATCTACACCTATAGAAAAGTAATCTGTTTGGGCCGAAAAGTGTGACCAAAACAAGGTGTGAGAAATAATTCCTAGTAGGCACCCACCAAAGGCCCGTGCCCAACTGCTTGTAAGAATGCATCAATAGTGTGCAGTAGTAAAATGAAATAATGTAAGTATCACTCAAAAGTAAATAATTACCAGTTATAATACCAATTTATTATCTATTTAATCCATTCCATTTAAAATACCACCACAGTGAATATTCTAAATAACCAGCTAATTTCCTCAGACACGTAAACTCCCACCCTTAGGTAAAAAGTATCAAACACAAGAATCTTCCCTTAGCCATAACAGAGTTTTCCCTCAAGTGTAGGTAGTGTCTCCCTTAGGAACAAATGCAGCTTCCCTCAGGCACGGAAGATGTTACCCTCTGGCAAAAATAAATACTTCCCTCAGGCTAAAAAGTGTAATGCCCAGAGTTTAATCACAACAACGCCCTCATGCTAAACAGATAACCGATCCATGACCAACATGTCAAAATCTAGTAAACATGCAATTCTTCTCAAGGAAATTCTACAATTACTACATTAATGGCATACCCTTGAGTACCCTGGCCAAACGGCTAAACAGTGGAAACACCCTTGGGGTGGTTCCAGATCCAAGCAACGATCCCAACCAGAATTTTAATATCATAATTAAAATACCTAATCAATTCTAGGTGTTTAATATAACAATGACCTCAGCAACACGACACCCCAAAATGGGTTCGTGGAACTAAAACGCACAAAACAGATGGCAGTTAGAAAACAAACACCATGCCACCTAACTTATACGCAAACCAACATTATACCCGAACACCGACGCCAGAAATGACCAAGAACAGCGTAGATCTGACGAAGAACAAATCCCACTCAAACATAAATAACTTACATTAGGAGAATAATTAGTAAGAAACACGTTAGGAGAAGAGAGGGCTTACCCATGCAGTTCAAACAAGATCGTCCGAGGTGGAAACCGATTCCAGACGAACATCTGGCAAATCGTCAAAGGTCTGACCTCCTCATTTAGCTCCAAAATGGCTCAAATACCTCCTCTACCAAATGAAAAGGCTACTGCCTGTTTTAAGCCGAAAAAACAAATTACATGGACTGTACATCCCAAGTACACGACGTATACTTCCCAAGTACACGGAGTGTACTCCCTTCATTTTACTGTTCATCTGGCAGCTTCCCGCTAGCATGGCACTGTTCACTTGCCGAAATGAGTACATGACATGTACTCCTGAGTACACGACATGTACTAGCACCCAGCTGGCGGCTGCTCCACCACCTTACTAGTTAGGCATGCCGACTGACTACACGACGTGTAAAGGACCACTACATGGTGTGTAGTCGGTTCCTACACCCTTTGTCATCGACATGGCTACACGTCCTATGTACTCTTCCCTACACGTCTAGAAGTACATGGTGTGTGGAAAGGTACATGGCGTGTAGTTCCAAAATTTAGGATTATTCCCCATTTTCCTTATTTTCTCAAAAACACTTAAGGAAAAGGGAAAAGAAGAAGCTCGTACCTCAAAATAAGAACCGGTTTCTTACAAATTAAATAACATTAAACTATATTATTTACATTAAAATAATGTATCTAGAACATATCAAATTATTGTTCGTTGTCATCTGATATGACATTAAACCAAGTATGCCAGGTTTTCATGATTACAACTACTTTTTAATGTATTATATACATTGAAAACATGCTCCCCATTTTAAGATATTCATATTTATTCATAAGGTATTTATATTCAATTACGGATTCATAATGATATTTTTATTATGTTATACTTCTCCAATAGTTTTTTATTATTATTTTAGGTAATTTGTCTTTTATGTTTTTTATTTATTTATGTCTCAAATTAAACATCATGGTTATTAACAATGAAATTATGATATTTAATTTCTTATTATTAGTTTATTATCTTATCCCATTACTAGGTATAAAATAAAAAGGTTAAGAAGATTATTATATCTTATTAGATGTCTTGAATCTATCTAGGGGTGAATTATGGAAAAAATGGTATGAGTTGTAAAATAGGTTGTTTATGTAACTGATCTACAGAAAACTAATTCTTTATAACGTTATGTTGTGAAATAACTTATGTGATATATGATTAAACTCTTTAGAAGAGTATATTTTTTAATTATTTTATAAATAGTTTCACATAAATCGTTTTAAGATTAAGGTATTGTTTTATTATTGATTATTGTAGATATTTTTGGTAAGTAGTTAAGTTACCTTTAGTCTAAGAGGAAGAGAAGCATAGGAAAAACACAATAGTTGTTTTTATGAAGGAAATAATATTCTAAAATAATGATATTTTATTTAGAGGAATTTTTTTGGAGGAATGCATCCCTATATAGATATTACAAGTGGAAATAGTTTTGTTACAGAAGAATCTAGGGGTGAAAACCCAAAAGAAGTTGGTTGAGTATATCATAGTCATCATTTTGGTGCGTGGAGACATCTCTCTAACCATAAAACTCATTTGAAACATTGGTAATATATTATTTTTCATACCATGTGAAATCCACATACAACTATAAATGATTATCATCGAAGTTAAATTGTGTAATTAAGAAGATAAATGAAACATATGATAATATAAAGTCAATTAGGTTGAACACAAAGATTTATTAAATTAACCAAGATAGAAATAGTTGAAAAGAATGTATCATAATTTCTATTTATTTTTTCAATAAATGAAACATATTATGAATTAACTTCAATATTACCAAAACATAATTATGTTGAATATTAACATATCACTTATAGTTTTAGTATTTAGTGGAATCGAGATAAATGGTATCAATAGGTGAATGGTATTTCATTAAGAAATTAAAATAATAATATCTAAAAAAATTGTTCATTTCATTACATTTTACAAGGTGGTGGTTATCCCATTTGAAAATAAATTTAATGTTTATCTTCGATCTCTATCCTTATTAGTTTAGTAAATGATAATAAAATTTATGTGAAAACTGTTTTTATAAGTGTTGTATAATGTAATAATTTTTTATTTTATATCATAGAAAGTTCATATTATGTTATATAACATGATTTAGACAAAGTATCCAAAGTAAAAAATCATGAACAAATTACAAACTCAATATTAAGAAATATATAATAAACATAATGATGGTAAGCACTTAATAGTTATTTCCTTTATATTGTTGACCCTTAATATTTATCAATATTAAAAAATTTATTTTCAATAAAATATTTCATATATATATTCTATATATTTTATTAAAAATTTATATATAAAAAATTTAAAATTTTTAATTGATAATGTAAAAATTATTTTATTATTCATTAAATAAAAAATTTATCATGAAAATATATATATATATTATTCAAAAATAGATGATTTTTAGGTGAATAATGAAAATAATGATTAATAACCTCACTTTTATGAAATTATATTTCTATAAATCTACATTAATTGTTTTATAGATTTTTTTTTCAATAGAATAATTGGTTATAAAGTACACTACAATGGTTTAAAAGACTATTTCGATGTTTTAAATACATTCTAAAAATTATATAAATATATAGTATTTTAAGGAATGTTATTTTTCATCTATTTTCAAAATATATTATATAATGAAGATATAATGTTTTTTATTTTTGGTTATTAAAAAATACATTATAAATAATTATTCTTTTTTTATTTAAAATTATTCAATTTAATTGAATATTTTATCCAAATAAAGAATTTATTTTCTTAGAAGTAGTCATTTTTTCAAATACATTAGGATATTTCACATTACAATATACTATGTTATGATAAATTCCCTAATACATAGAATGTAAACATCAAAATGTGCATCATAAATTTCATGTAATAATTCTAATTATATTTGATATTCCCATTTTACTTTTGAGGTATAAAATTTTTATTATTTTCATTGATTATAATTGACATGATATTTTTGTAACATATATATTAAAAATATTGTTTTTAATAATTGTATATTTATATCAAACCCATAAAATGGGATTCCTTTATAGAATGATTTTAATCTAATTTTCAAACATTCAATAAAATATAATGTCACTCATCTAATTAATAATCAATACTAAATAATATTTAGAATCTGAAATGTTCAAAATGAAAATTTTCAACTCATTTTTTTCACACATTATTTATTTTATATTATAAAAATGATTATAATATATAGAAATTATTATAATTATATAAAATTTGAATTTATTCACATCTTATTCTAATTATTTTTTATGGGATATGTTGAATGGTTAATAAAATATTTATACACATAGATAAAAAAGTATAAGTGATTAAAAGTAAAATATCAAATATGAAGACAATATTTTAAAAACATAAAATTTATTTTTAAAATGTGTTGAGAAATAATTTTTGTACATTTATAAAAAATAAAAACCTCCCTCCATAAATAATTTTTTGGAATTTTATTCCTTTTATATTGGATTTTTAGAAATGAGTTATTAAAATATAATTTGTATTTCTAAAAGCATGGTGTTCCTCACTTAGAAACGGCAATCAATTACTCCATTTCCAAAAAACCCTATCCATCAAATTAATACATGATAAAGATCCATATTATATTCCAAAAAAAACTATGCGACAAAAATAATTCCTTTGTAGCTCGTATATTTCTTAATCCCTTTAATTTTAATTGATTTTCCGTTGGAAAAATCATGTCTTTAAATTACGTGTTATCCCCTCTTATGGGACTTTTCACAATATTAATCATAAAAATATCATAACACTATATAAATATGGTGAATTGAGTATTATTAATTTATATATGTGTTTCTATATTAATTTTATTACCCTTAATTTTTGATTTCCATAAACATAAATAAAATAACGCCAATAGTGAGTTTTATGGACTACCACATACATAATTAAAAATAATTTATTTTTTATTACCTCCTTTAATAGAGTGTATTCGTGTTGGTAATAATTATTAAGTAATATAAAATTAGTTTATTATTTTTATATTTTAATTTAATGTCCACATTCACCCTCTTTCATTCTTTATGAAGTGTTAGTGAAAAATGTGACATTTTCCAACATATTCTAATTTTGTGACTATGAAGATTACTAACTCAATGATGAATGGATTTTAGTTTTATACTATAATTTCATTTAAAAAAACTAAATTCAATTTTAACAATATAGATGCATCATGTTAATATCATTATGATTCACTTACAATGATATTGTGTTAAAAAATTAAACACATAACTTTAACCACCAATTGATTTAATTAATTTCAAGTTGGTGTCTCCGTAACGATCAACATGAATAATGAATTAAATTATTATTTTGTATGACTATGAGAAAATGAAAACTAATATTGTCATAATTTATTTTTTAATTCATTATTACTATATTATTCTTTAATTATTATAAATATTATTGAAAATATTTTTATAGTTACATAGTTCCTCTAAAATTTCCAAAATAAGGTATTATCATTTTAGTGTTGACATAACATAACAAAATAATGGATTTTTATAAGGTAATTGAAAATCAATATAGGGTATATATTAAAATAACAATAAATTATATATATATAGTGAAATTGGTATCAAATTATGTTTAATGATACCAAAATAATTCAACAAGAACGAAAAGATAAAATTATTAACACATGATAGTCATAATGCACAACAAAAAATTAATTTATTCATGATAAATAATTTTAATAAGGATAATAAAAATAGAAATATTTTTTAGTTAGGTTATAAATAAATTTAAAACGTAATATATTCCTATTTTATTGAAATTTAATGGAATGTTTCAAAGTTTATAGGTAATACCATTATACATATACTTCATGTTGTGTTTATTTTTATATTCTTTCATAAATAATCTAGTACACTCGATCTTCTAGGAGTATATTATATGCATTTTTATATAACAAATAATGAAATAATCTATATAAAAGATATGTGTTTTCATAATATTTATGTAAATATGGTACATAATATACATCTTATTTTCCATATTGAATGGTGTATAACTATAATTTTGAAGAATATATTTAGATAAAAACATATTTTCCATTTTAATTTTAGATCATAATTAATGAATGAACATTGAATGATTCCATTGTGTTAATCCATTTGAATAGAATATGGAACCAATTTTGTTTTTATGGGTTCCATATGATTTGATAGAGTTAAAATGGAACTCATGTATGTGGATTATTATGGGTGGGGTCATATATCCTCCCTCTAATGAATTAGTTGTGAAAATGTATCTCATGAGACTGTAATTCAAGAATATAATTGTGTTTGATAACAATGTTCTGTGTATGATTGTGTCTTCCCACATGGTAAAGAATATAAATAATTTTGATTATTAAAATGGTGTAGGAAATATTGTGTTTTATCAAAAAAAAAAATTATAGTTCATCAATTTCACCCACATTGTTTTATTTGTATTACTGTGTTATGCTCTCTTTGATCAATTTTAGTGACTCATGATTTCATACTCTCTGAAATTTTTTCTTTTTATATTCCATATCTTATGAAATATCCGATCTTGAATGATCTAGGATATGAAAGCTTACATTTTATCATGTTCCCTTGTTACATCATATTCTCATATTATTTGAACATATGACCTATAGTTATTATTACTTATGTCTACCAAAAATTAACATTTGGGATATTTTATTTCAGAATATTTTATTCCCTTAGTTTTTTAATCTATGAAATGTACAAAATTCCGGGATGACTACATATTTTGTAAAATTTGAATAATATGTTGAATAATTGATATGGATTATACAGTTTATTATATAGTTTATAGAACCTATTTGATATAGAAATGTATAACTATTTTTCCATTAATGTTCTTTCATAATGAATTAAAACTTGAAAAATGATCCTAGGAATTTATTTTATTGAAATATTTTTTATATTATTTTATTGATATGGTTTGTTTCATGTGTTATTATGACATCTTAAATATATTTTTCATATCATCTTAATATGAGAGGACATATCACATGTTCAAACTCAATTGATTTACATTAGATATGTTATAGGGCTACATGGAATATAACTAACAATTATCTCACATCAACATTAAAGGATCACACAAATAATTTCTAAAAACTCAAACATGGTCTGAAAAAAATTAAGATCATCAGTATGGAATATAACCCATACACTAATATCCAATATAATAGAAAAATACATATTCTATATGATATATTGAGAGCTTTCTAAATGAAATCTATAAGAGGATGGGATCAATATTAAAAAATTTATTTCTCATTTATCCTTATTAGTCAATCAATATAGAGTATGGATCCTTTAGGATCCATCTACCAATGTAAATATTAATCCCAAAAAATTTATGATGATGTCGAAAAATAATAGATATTATAATAATAAATTTGTTGAAAAATGATTAATAATGTTATGTTGATTCCACAACACATTTGATCCACTGAAAGTCAAAGAATAAATACACGATAACCATAAATGAGACCTAGATCGTAAGGTTTTTGTTAAAATTATCCTTTATATATCTATATAGATTTGAGATATAAGGTATGGGAAGAAGGTAAACTGCTGTCCTTGGTATATTGGACACTTTTATATTCATGATCACATTATATTTGTACATTATCAACTAGAAAGGGTCATAATGTGGTCCATGTATTCATATTGATGACGTAAAAAACAAAATAAACAAAATATTCTAAAATCCAAAACTTTCTAGTCAAATATTATCTTTCCTATAATGATAACATGTTAGTGGTCTTGGAATGTAAAGACAATGATGTATGTAAAAATATGTCAGGGTTGATCAATATACATAAGTTGAATCGTAATAATAAAAACATTATATGATATCCCAATGAAAGTATTAATATGAAATAACACAAAGATCACATCAATGATAGGTATTATATTTTTAGGGTAAAATTTTCTAATTTTAGAAGAATCTACTACCTATGATATTCAGTCAATATGGAAAAGAACTAATTGTTCCTTTTTTATGTGTGATTATGTTTTAAAAATTAGAACACATATAATGACTATTAATTTTCATTGGATTAATAAAAATTATGAAATAATAATTTTAATATATTTGAGGCTGTATACATGAACTCTCTGATTATATTATAATAAAAACACCATTACTTATCATTTTTTAAATTAAGTGAGTACCCAACTTTAACGATCAACCGTTACAATATCCAAAGAAATATATAGAGTCTCATAACATTATAGGAACTGTTAAATTATTTTTTATTATTAATTATGGAAAAAACTAATTAAAAACACTAATATATTTTTAAACTAATGGATATTTTTTAAAAATGTAATAAAGAATTTAATAAATAAAAATTCTTTGTTGCCTCCCAAAAATTCCCCATAAATCCATTTCATTTAGACATATCATCTCTAATGAATTTCATCATAACCAAGGGATATAGAAAAAAAATTATTTAAAAAAGTATGTTCCATGGTAAACATAATATTTATTAATTAATGATCAATATTATGAAAAAGATGAAACCAAATGGTTTATCATTAATAGAGAAACAAATATAATTCCATAATATAAATAAAATGAAACCATAATATATCCTTGGAAAATAATACAAATTAATTGGTTACATGGATAAATGTAAACGATTCCATAATGATGAAATTCATAACATAAAAAATTTAATAACATGGACTATGTCATTAAATTTTGAACTTAGAAATAAAAACTTTATATCTGTTTACCTATGCCCTTTCCCAATTATTTTCTACGAAAGACTAATTAAAAATATTTGGGCTAGTTTTTCTCATGAGACCCATTGATGCATTTGGGGGATATCTATTATAATTCCCAAGCCTTAAACGTTACATAATATTGAGTTAAATGATGACTTCACATTTACAATCCCTTTTGGATTACATATTTAGAGTATTAGGCCATATCTATTATATAAAAAATCAAAAATTATAATGTTGACAAGTCTACATGCTATCGATTTTTTATAAAACAAAAACTATTAAAAAAACATGGCTTTTATTCTTATTTAAACATCATAACTATTCCATGATCCCATCCATGATTCTATTCTTATTTAAAATACTATTAAAAACAATTCAAAACATATAATGAGCATATTAACATTATTTAGGGATGAAAAATGACGAAAAACCTTTTCCCCTAGGGAAAACATGTAAACCATGAATACATTATCATAAATTAAAACTTTTCACAATTATAAAGTAGTAAATACTCATAACTGATTATAAGATCTTTTAATACCCATTTCATAACCAAAATATTACTAAAATTCCATATAAAGAACATATTACATATAAAATGTTACTTAGTACAAAATCATAGTTAAATTGAACAACCATACGGTCGACTTCAACACATATCATTAAATGGAGTAACCATATGGTTGACTTACGTACCCAATGACTTATTGGTTATAACATAACCACCCGTCCATAGTTTATCTTGGAACCAACCATATTGGGTTTTTTCACATAACATCCCCTCTTTGGTTTATCACATAACCACCCGTCAAATGTCCATGTACCATTATTTTATCATAAAAAAAAGATTCCAATTATCAACATTTCATTCAAAACAAATCAATGGAAATCACAGGAAATCATTTCAAGATATTGAAATAGTCAATCCATTTTCAATCCATTATTGATACAAAAACACCAACAAAGGGAATATGTATTTCTTTTCTATAAAAAACATTAAATCTTATTGAGGAAGAATATTATTAAATAACGGTTATGGTGGAGGAGAGGTCATTGTCACCACATACATAAAAAACATTCCATTTATTTTTTAGTAAAAAACTACATAGAAATGTATTCTTTATTAATGAAATTAAATGTCAAAAGGTTTTTATTAGACACCGTATAAAGAAGGTCCTGAATATATTAAAAAATTCCTCATGGAATGGAGATTGAGATGAAGTCCCATAAAAATATTGTATCATTATATTAAGGATAAATCAATGACACAATTATGTGTGAAAAATATAAATACACCCAATATTATAGGATATTATGTGTAAAAAAATAATAGGTCATTCATACATATTCATTGTAAAATAAAACTAATGACATGGATATTTAACTCAATGAATGGAAATTTAGTTAAGATTTCCCTTAGAAAGTTCATCTTGTCAGTCAAATAGATTGATTATGATTGTTCACTATAAATCCCCTAAAATAAATTATAAATACTTGATAATATATAAATATTCATTTCTCACATAATCATATAATGACATAATCACGAAGTAGAGGATCATCCTAAAGAATGAAAATTGTGTTAAGAAGTTCACTAACCTTGAGTTTGAACTATATCGTATAATCTTTTTCCTTCAGAAAGAGTAAGAATATTCTAATTTATACTTGATTTAGAAACTTTTTTTAGTTTTATTATTACTTTTATTTTAATTATTACCATGTTATAAAAAATACATAATAATTTGAATTCATATTTGATATTTTGTCGATTTTCAGTACATGTGTCAACAATGAACTTGTTATGATTAAAAATGATCCATGCTGTCAAAATAACATTATATCTAAATAGTAATCATGATTTAAATATCATATATTTTTTGAATATCTATATTTATAGGAATTCAAAATATTATTAGATAAAAATGAAATGCACCATTCATGGAGATGGTAGGTCATTCGTATGCATGAAAACTACTTTTATTACATTTTCATTTTAGTGGAATAAAAACAAAATTATACATAGGTATATTATAATTAAAATATAATAAAAATTATTTATATGTTTCATAAGTACATTAACACCATCCATTATTCATTTCATGTATGGAATGAATGAGTCATATCACTTTGAGGGGGCGGTAGTCCAGACTTTTTCAAATGAAATAATGAGACTAAGACATTATGGAATGGATAAACAAATGATATAATAAAAATTAAATAATAATAATATAGAAAATATAAATATAATATATATCATTTATAAATATAGATCCATCATAATATCCACAATGAGAGGTGGTTGGATAAAATTGAACAATCGTCGTTTCGTGAGGCTGTAGTTTTACATACACAAAAAATAATAAGTTATATATCCATTAGATGGAGGTGTTTTTATGTTTTGGTATAAATCATAGCATAAAAAATTCTATTTTATTGAGGATAAAAAATTTGTTATAAATTAATATAATAAAAAGTGGTTAGTTTTTGTGAAGGAAAAAATTAATGGAGGATGAGAGAAGACATTAACTCTAAATCTGTAACTCCTATTGATTTGAGCCAACAATATTTCTTGATTTTTCTTCATCCCAATTTAAGGATTCTCTGAATAAGGGATGGATGTTGTTAGCTTATCTGATCAGAATTTGAATGAAAAAATGGGATTTATTAGTGTGGTAATGTGGGTAGAGGTGGGGGCCTTTTATAAAAGGGAGAAGGGGAACTTAGATAAGACCTAAAATATTATTTTATTAATAATTTATTTTCAGATTATAATATCTATAAAGTGATAAATTTAGAATATAAGATTTGTATGGGTCGAAATTATCTCAGCCAATAGGTTTTAGACATATTTTGGTAACATATTTAACTTTATCTTTTGGCTTTGACCCTTAGATAAATAAATTAACTCTTACAATATCTTCTTATATTTTTACACTATTTGGTCAATATAGTTTCTTGAAAATGAAAAATGAACCTAAAGTGGATCATAAATGAAATTTTTTACATTATATATTTCATTTTTCTATGAAATATATTTATAAGACTATGATATCATTTAATAAAAGAGTATTTGTTTTAAAAAAATCACAATTACGTCAATTTTCACACTAGTTAGTAATTTATTTTTTATGTACAAAATAGTTTATTAATTATAAAAAACTATATTAAATAAAATAGAAAATGTCAAAAACATCCATAAAATTTTTGTATGAAATAAAAACTTTCAACTTAATTTCATTTTAATATCTATAATACCATTTGTTTGAATAATTCATTAATAAGTTAATCACTTCCTCATTATTGTGTCATAAATAAATTTACATATTTAACGTATAATAGTTATAAATAAAATACCATAATGTTTGAAATATTTTTAGCTTTATAATTAATATTTATAGTCATTGATATCCGGTATATAACACTAAATTAATACTATTTTAGTAAAAAGATACACGTTATGGTATATTTCACTTTACATTAAATTAAATATCATTACATGTCGTTTTCACACCCTAGTGGCTCCCAAATGCCATCTTTTAGGTCTAATGGTTGTTTTGGTTGCCCCGGACTCATCAAAAAAAAATTAGGACATGTTTTATGGATGTTTTATATTATGATAATATGATTTTTTACATTTTTATCTAATTTACACTTTAACCTGGGTAAATAAAAATAATTATAAAAGCTACTATTCATAATGTTACAGAAGGTGCCTATTTACATAATTTGGGACATATGGTTCGAAATATGGAATCTGTTCTTTCTAAATTAAAACACTAATTTTTTTTAATTAATTTGAAATTAATTATCAATGTCCAAAATAGAAAGCACTTTTTTATGAAGTAAAAACAATCAAAATATTGACATGTGTTTATGTCCAATTGAAATGAGAAATTACTTCTAATGCACAACATTGGATCAAATTAAAAAAACATAAGCCAATAAAACTATAAAAACAATTAAAATGATGCTATGACTATATAAATAATTAGATGAAAAGGCAATATTGAAATGAAATTAAGTATTTCTCACTATTCATTAAAATGTGAATTTTATCTGAAAAATAAAAAAAATCAAACAAAATAAATTTTTATGTTCCTATTCTGAAGAATAAGTTTATTATTTCAAATAGAACATATGAAATTATCAAAAAAAAACTCAATTTAAAATGGGTTCTCCATCCAAAGGTGGTATAACTACCTTATAAAGATATTAAGGTATTTAATTCTTAGAATTGGATTTCTTCTAATTTTAAGCCCCTAAAATAAATTGGATAAATGTATAAACATTTAATAAACATGTGTAATCATGTTATATAAAGTTCTGTTCATTCCCTCAGATTCAATAGTTAGGTGTTAACTACCAATTAAAATAATTATATCATTGTTGTATTATTGTTTTAGTATAACACAGTGTTGTGTGCAACATAAGATTTTGGAGAAACCCATTGTTTCATGTTGAGTATTATATTAAATATTATTTCCCAATTTGGGAAAAATTACTATATATTTCATAAATATTAAAAAAATATGAAAATTTATTATTCTATAATTACTTGGGATGCTACATCCTTCAACACTATTCGAAATTACATCCTTGTAATTATAAAATTAGGCTTCGTGACTAAGTTTTAACATTTTATAATTATTTCATTGAAATACCACATTGAAAAAGATTCAAAAAATCACAAACATTAAAAGAAATAAAGTGAAATATGATGGTCACCAATGAAAAAACAAACTAAGGTTCCATGTATGAAAATAAGGATATAGATGGAAAACAATGTGTCACGTTCTAATAGAGAGTGATAGACAACATAATCAGGAGAATGTTATTAATAAAAAAACTGTTAATTTCTGATTTTTTTAAAAGGCCGTTTATTTCATAGTACGTAATATAAATGGAAACTGGTTTTGTTATAAGATCATTTTCATATTTTTGGGGAATTCATTTACAACAAAGAATAATAACACAATGAAATATAATTACATGAAAAATAGAGGTCCATCCATTAATCAAAATTCACCACAAACTCAACTTTTTCACTAATCGATGAGTATTTAAGATAAATTGGTCACTCCTGAAGCACTAGATTTATCTTCTAGAGAATAACATAATCTACAAAAGATGAACTATATAACTCAACTATCGTTAGACATTAACCAAAACCAAAATGGTTAGTACTATATTAGATAATCCCCCCAAAAGAATAATCATTTATAAAGATAAAAATTAATTTAATCTCCAAAATTCATTTGTAATTACCATGTTCTTTATAGACCATTCAAAAAAAAGTCTCTAAAATTCCTCAAAATAATACAACTAATATTGAAACAAAAAACTCAAAATATTTTGATCACATAGTTTTTCCAGATAAACATCAATATTTCTCTATAAATAACATCAACCAATCATAATGTCACCTAACAAAAAGTAACTTCCTAATCACATATTCTCACTGATTGGATAATCCTTCATAATAATAACCTAAATTTATAAAGTATGGTAATTAAATAATTGTTTCTTCCAATATACAATTAAAAAATTACACCTGAAACAAATACCAATATCATTTGATTTAACTTAATCATATAATGTTACAAAAATAGTAAATTTCTTACAAAATAACATTTATCACTTATTTCCCTAAACAGTTTCCCATACCATGGATATCCATTTGATAAAACATAAATTCAAAAAAAAAACTACTTTTTATTCGACAAACATGTTTAACTGAAAATAAAATGACTCAATAACATGGGACATCACATAGTTTAGTGGTAGGTGATGCAACCTCGTCACCATTCGGTTGTGGGTGTGATTCTTATGGCTTTTCTAGATGCATTGGTTTGTCACCCATATTGAAATTTGTCCCTTTTTATATAACTCAAAAATTAACATGCATGTCTAAACGTCAATGGTTATAATGCCATTAAATTTTCATCCAAAAAATGAAAAATATTTTAATCACTGTAATAATAAAATATCATATGAACTATAATGGTTATCCATTAATATAATTATTATGTCCCCACCAGAATATATAATTCTCCTTGAATAAAATTTTCACATAATAATATTTAGGGTTACACATAATAGAAAAAAGACTTCCAAGTAATCCCATCATCAAAAGACCATTAATACTTTTTAACATTTCATCATTCAATAGTCAACCATAACTCTTGAATCCATTTTATGGATACTTCTTAATCATTCTTCATTCTTCATGATTCCCTAACCACAATTTTCCATATTATTATTTAATATTTTCTTCCTATAAAAAAATAAATCATGTCCTATGATTAAATTATATCAAAACATGAAACAAGGAATAATCCATAGCATTCATAGGTCATTTTCAGTTTCCTCATCTTCAACATGACGGGAATTAGGTATTGCTAAACATATATTTTCAATGTCTTGTTGATCCCATTCCCAAACTATTTTCATAGGAAACTTATGTGCATAATGACCTTACACCCCACATTTGAAACATTAAATTGATATATCTGAAATAACTTCTTTCCTTTTCGTGGAGTCAATGGAAGGCTTCCTATTTCCGTAGGAGATATATGGTATATGAACATTATTTCCACGTCTCTAACATCTTCTAATCCAATTAAAACATTTTTCTTGGTGTTTCATTCCACATTCATGACACATATGTCATGGAATATACATACCATTATGATAATATTTTTCTAAACATCCATAGGTATTTGTTTCTCTCATATATGATGCATCAAAAAATAACCAAAGATCACGTGATTAAACATTTCTATATATAGTCGGTAGAGAATAACAATCATATTTCACATTATAGCTCCCATTTCTTTAAGTTTATTTTTTAGATAAACACCTCATTTTCAGTCCCATCCATTATTACTTTGGAACATGCTAGATCCATCGATTCACTAAAATACGGGTTATATTGAGTATATTAGTAATACCATCATATACTATCATATGAGGAATACAAAAACTAAGATCTACTTATCCATGTTATCTCAAACTCTTTCAATTCATTTAAAATAACTAAGGGACATTATATTATGTGAACCATTATTTTTATATACAACATGTATTTTATACTTACATTACCCCCTAACCACTAATTGTATCTAAACATACTGTTGATACCAACTATAAAGAGATATACCTAAATGATACATAATATGGAGTAAAATCAAGAATTCACAATGAGGATCATTTCTTGTTTAGAGAAATAGATAATTAGGACATATCTATTACATAACAACTAATATATTAAAATGTCGACAAGTCATCACGCTATCCATTATTTTATAGAACAAATACTATTAAAAGAAACATGGTTTCATTTCTTTTTAAAACATTATAAATTTTCAATGATCCCATCTATGACTATATTCTACTTTAAAATCTTAGAAAAAATTTATAAACATGGTATGGGAATAAGAAGATCAGTATGGGATACACAAAGAAAAAAACTATTACCCATGAAAAAATATATAAACATTGAATACATTATCATAAAGTGAATCATTCCACCTTTATGAAGTAGTAACTACTCATCACTAAATATAAGATCATTTCATACCCTGTTTATAACCAAAATATTACCATAAACTCATATAAATCACACATAACATATAAAAGGTAACAAGGGACATAATCATACATAAATGGAATAATCATACGGTCAACTTCCACACATATCAATAAATGGAATAGTCATACGGCCGACTTCCATACTTAATGAATTGAAGGATATAACGTAACCACCCATCCTTGGTTTGTCACAAAACCAAACATGTTTCGTTTTTCACAAAACAACCTTATTTGGTTTATCACGTATCAACCTGTCAAATTTCCAAGTACCATTATATAATCATAAAACATAAATGATTACAATTATCAAAACTTCAATCCAAAAATTTCATTTGTAATCATAAGAAATCATTGCAATATATTGAAATAGTCAATCCATTTTCGAATCCATTTTCAATACAAAAATACCCTAAAAGGAAATAATGTATTTTATTTCCTTCAAAAAAACATAAACTTTTAAAGAGTAATCCAAATATCACAAAACAGTTATGGTGGAAGAGAGGTCATTGTCACTACATAAATTAAAAACATTAATTTTTTCATTTAATAAAAGTATTTGTTGAAAAATATTCTTTTTGAATGATAATAAAAGTCCAATGGGATTATTATATATAGTATAAGGAATTTTTGGTATAAATTAATATATTCATCAATGAATGGATATTAAGATGAAGTACCGTAAAAATATCGTATCATTATTTTAAGGATAAATAAATGAAATTATTATTTTTTAAAAATATCAATAAACCCATTCTAATTGGATATTCATTATAAAACAATCATAGGTCTTTCACATATATTCTTGTAAAAAACCAATGACATGGATTTTTAACTCAATTAATGGAAGTTGAGTTATGATTTCCCATACAATGATTGTATTGTTAATAAAATTGAATGATTATGTATAATAACTATAAATACCCATAAATAAAGAATAAATACAAGATATTATAACATAATGAATTTATTACATAATCGTAGAACAACATAATCATGATTTAGAATATCATCCCAATGAACGAATATTTGGTTAAGAATTTCCCTTACCTCGAGTCTGACATGTCTTATATGTTCCTTGTTCTTCCGAAATAAATAACATTGGGTAATTTATACATTATTGGGAACATTTTTTATGTTTATTATTTCATTTTTATCAGTTATTTCCATGTTATAAAAATAACTGAAATATTTATGTTCATATCATATATTTTTCCAATATTCGGTAAATGTGTCAAAAATGAACATATTATTGTTAAAAATTTTCCATGAGGTAAAAAGTATATTATCTATAAAATTTCTTTCATGATTCAAGTATCATATATAATCATTATAAATGAATTTATTATATATCATAATATTTCATGATAAAGAATGAAATGCACCTTTCACGGAGATTGTATGTCGTATGTATGAATGAACGCTACATTTATTTATTTTTAATTTTAAATGAATGAAAACTAATTGAAAAATAAGTATATTATAAACCAGTATAATATAAATGATATACATGTTACATAATTTCATTAATCCATCCATTTTATGTTCTAGGTATGGAATGAATGAGTCATATCACTTTGAGGGGGTGGTAGTCCACACTTCCTCAAACAAAATAAGCGTATTTTCAAATTACAGAAGAGATAATGTTATGATATAATAAAAATTAAAGAAGAATAGATACAATATATAAATAAAATATATCATATATAAATACAGTTCTATCATAACGGCCACCATGAGTGGTGGTAGGATAAAATAGAACAATCGTCATTTTGGGAGGCTCTATTTTTCCATACACTGAAACAATATGTTTTATATCTATTATACGGAGGTGTGTGTAAGTGTTGGTCAAACCCTTATCATAAAAAAAATCCTATATTATTTATGAAACTGGTGATGTTATAAAATAATAAATGAAAAGATTATAGGGGTTGGAGAAGGGATAAAATAATGAAATGAGCTTGAGAGAGGACATTGCCAATAAATCTGATAACTTGTTTTGATTTGATCCAAAAGAACTTATATAATTTACTTATATCAAATGTAATGATTCTATGTGGAATGGAGGTATTTTGGGAGATTATTTTAGAATAATATTATTGATCCAAGGGTCTTGAGAGGTGTGAGTAAGTGGGTAGAGTTGGTTTCCTTTTATAAGAGGGAGGAGGGGCACTTCTGTAAGGTCTGGAAATATTATTATATTATAAATTGATTTTTGGATTATAATAGAAGAAACGTAATATATTTCAAGGAAAATATGAGGATTGGTCTAATTCTTCTGATCCAATATGTTTTAGAAAAGCTTAGGTAACAAATTTAATCTTATCTTTTGGGTTGAACACTTTGAAAAATAACATAACTCTTACCTGGTATTATTTTATTTTTCACTATATGTTTAATAAAGTCATGATAAATGTCTTCAATAACCTAAGAGGATCATTAATTAGTTTTTCATTATTATATATGTCAATTTACGGAATCTTATATATTTATTACTATTATATCATTTAATAAAATAGTATCTGTTTTAAAAAACTAATTTATGTCAATTTTGACACTATTTCATAAATGTCTTTTTCAATGTAATAACAACATGATTCATTAAAATAAACAAAATTAAATCAAATATAACATTTCTTAATAATATATAAAATTATTTTATGGAATTCAAATTTTGAAAATACATTTATTTAAATATATATAATACCCTATATTTGTAACATTTCATTAATAATGCAATCACTCCATCATCATTGTGTTATTAAAAAAATTATTTATTTAATGCATAAAAATTATAAATAAAATAACATGATGTTTTAAATCCATTTAAATTTATAATTTATATTTATATTACATAATCCTATATTAAAAGTGATCTAGTAAAATATTATTTGTTTATGTTGTATTTCTCATTACATTAAATTAATTATTATAACATATCCTTATGAAACCCATGTGGCTCCCAAATTTCAAATGTTTTTCCTAAGGAATTTTATGGTCTCACATTACTCATAAAATAATACTATGACTTTTGTTAGGTTAGTTTTAAATTATTATATTATTATTTTTACCCGTATTTACCTAATTGGCCCTCTAAACGTGTTAAATAAAAAGAATTACTAATGTTACTATTCATAATATCCATAAATAAAAGGTAAATATTTACCTAATTTTAACCATATGATTACAAATATGGGATCCATTTTTCGAAATTCAAAACACTTATGTTTCATTAATTATTTTAAAATTAATTCACATTGTTAAAACCAGAATGCAGGTTTTTAAGAAGTAAAAACTATCAAAATATATACTTCTGTTTATGCCAAATTTAAATGTGAAATTTAATCCAATTAAATTTTAACAAAAATTAATATGATGACATATCAATATAAATAAATTAGAACAATTGGTAGTCTTAAATTAAAATGCAGCATTTTTCACTATTCCTTAAAATAAGAATTTTATCAGAAAAATAACGAAAATTCAACGAAAATAAATTATTATGGTCCACTCCTAATGAAGAAGTTTATTATATAAAATAAATATTATAAAATTTTCAAATACATTATTTAATAATTTTTCACTATCAAAAGGTGGTAAAACTACCTTTCAACAATATTAACGTATTTAATGCTTAAAATTGCATTTATTCTTATTTAAAGACTGTAAAATTTATTAGATAAATGTAAAACTGTATAAATAACATGTGTAATTATATTATAGTTGTTTCTATTCATTTCTATCAATAAAATGTCGAAGAATTAACTATCATTTAAAATAATATTATTATTGTTGTATTGTTTTTCAATATAACTAAGTGTTGTGTGCAACGTAAGACTTTAATGAAATGTGTTGTCGTGTGTCGAGTATTCTATAGAAAATAGAGTCCCCATTTAAGAAAAATTAATATATAATTCTTAAATATTAATAAATATGAAAAGGTATTGTTCTATAATTATCTGGGATGGTACATATATAGCAGGACAAACCCATTTATGATGAATTCTAATGCATCCATCATAGGAAGGAATGAATAATCTAAAAATCACATTATTTAGATTCCCTAGTAATTAACAAACATCCAAATTGAAATAAAATGTATATGGATTTTCAATATTTAACCAATCAATAATTAAAATTAATTTATAAGAATTCTTACCTCAAAATAAAACTATATGATATAATGAAGTATAGATATGTTAAACATTATCCCAAACAATATATTTATTGATATGTAGGTAAATTCCATTCAAACCATGAAATGGAAAAAATTGTATTCTGGTAGGAAATGAATTTGATGAAAAATAATAATTAACAAAAAATGGTACGTAATATCTGAAGAAGTGATTTATTTATAAATGTATAATCCTATAGTGGAAAATAAATTTAGATAATTTTTAAATCAATCATTACCAATATATTATTTAGTAAATGGAAATATGTGTTAAATATAAATTATATATTAATGAAAATAATTGATATTCCATTATCTAAATAGAAACTATGACCTAATTGTAAAAATAATAATAGATGATTACCATTAAATTATATATAATTTACAAAAATATATTCAGCATACATTGTAGATATAATTTATTTAATAAAAAATAAAATAAAAAATATGGTGAAAAAATATCAAACAAGTCTTATGCAATTGAAAATAGTTACAAATAACAATTATGACTTTTGAAACAATTGAATCCAAACCCAATGAATTATATAATTATAAATGGATTAGTAAATACTAATAAAACTAAGATAATCATTATATGAAATAGTAGTGTGGATGTAGATATGTCAATCGATGTTAATAATGGTGAACAATAATGAATATGTATTAATGAGTGAAAATTTGAGACAGAAATCCCAATCTCATAACATAATCATTAAGTTATGAATAATTTGAAAATTGGAAATTAATTAGGGGATTTAGAACTACGTACAATTAGGTTTAATTATAATAAATATTATTCATTGTGTAAAATAAATTTTTATTTCAATGATATAGTTCGAAAAGAATGCTGGATAACTCAATGGAAAGACAATTATGTTACAAAAACCATTTCAACCTTGGAATTATTCCATTTAGAATCCATTTAGGGATATGTTTTATAATAAAATTGAATGAAATGAATAATTATATAATAATAATACAATTGTTAAAGTGGAATTAGATTCACAATTATGAATAACACTGGGTTTTTAATACGATATAAGCATCAACGGATTAAAAATTTAGACCATAAAAACCTACATTAATTCAATACGTCCACTAATGTTATTGAATATCATATACATATAAATTATATTAATAACCAATTTCTGAACCTTATACCTATATATAACCTTTCATAACTATATTCTATAAAAATTCCCTACATGTATATTCGTTAGTTTTTATCTATTTTAAATATAATGTATGTGTAGTCCAAATCATTTTGAACTTGTTTCATAATATTTTTATTTTTATCAATTACATATTAAAATATCATCATTACAAAATATTTAATTATTTTATAATTGAATTGATATTAATATTAAAAAATATAAACTTCTATCAACATGTGTTTTGGTTAGGATTACTAAAGATGAAATTGACGATGAAAATATTTTGGGTCTTTTTCATGAATAAATGATTGTATATTGATCAATGAGATTATAAATAACATAAAATTAATAGGAAAAAAATAATTATTATTGGATTATTTATATCATATATTATCAAAAAAAATTAATAAAATATGTTATATTATCTTATAACACATTTTATATAGATGGTTCGACGAACCCTAATATTAAAATACCATGATTGATGGATAATTATAATTATGGTTGATGTCTATTTTGATTGAATATCATTAATAAAACTGAATAATTATATTATTCAGATAATTTTATTTTATTGAATAGTATTCTAATAGATTTAATATATATGATAGAAACTAGATTAATAACTAGATAATATTTATCATGGAGGATGTAGTCTATAGATCAAAATGATAACAATTTTATTTCACGATGAATTTAATAAAAATAAATTACATTATAATTTAACAACTAAATTTAATAATTATATTATATATAAGGTAATAATTATTCAACATGACCAATTTACCTGAAATTTTTGTGAAAAATGAAATTTGTCGTTTCGTGGAGGCTGTAGTACACAGAAAACATGAATGATGTTTTTGTTTTTCATTAATGAAAATGTAAATTGAGGTTAATATCTCATATTATAGAGTGTAAATATTAATTATGTATTAAATTTATTTTAAATATTATATTAATATGAATATTAAATTTGGGAATGTAAGAATGAAATGAAATTATGTTTGAAATAATGTTTTGATGTTGAGTACATGGGAGTTTTTCTGGCAGATTACTTTGAAAATGATGTCTTAGGAAAATATATTTTTAGAAGAGGAACATATAAAAGTAATAATATTATGTGGAAAATATAAATGATATATTATCATGATTAATACTATTTTATTAAATTATATTATGTTTTGTTAGAGGATCCATTCAAATTTATTGATTATGAAATCATTATAGATATGTCCACAGAATACAGAGAGAGAACAAGATTCAATTTTCAAGAAATATTATAAGATAAATAATAATGAATTATTGGATTAGATTTGATCTATCATTCCTCAAACATTCATTTGAAACCATTTTTTAAACACTATATTATGTTAGTTACTAATACAATATTCACTTTTATTTTTCGGTTTTACCAATTTAACTAGTTTCTAACTAAGTAAATAAATATTTTCACATAAAAATAGGGAAAATTAAATAATTTGGATATATGTAATCAAAATATGATATAAATTTGATTGTATAACTTTTATATGAGTACGAGTGATCCATTTTAGAAATAGATCATGTAACATAAAAACTAGCATTTTTTAGAAAAAAACAATTTTTACACATAAATGTTATGGGTATGGTAAAATTTTCGAACTAATAGATTTTCATGATTTCAATTGGTTTATAATAGAATAAAAAATATTTGAGTATTTAAATACAATACAAAAAAATTAATAAAAATAAAAAATAGTAAAAAATAACAGACGTAATATTTATTTTTGAAAATATTATATATGTCATTAAATTATTAATAATATTCCTTCTAAATTCAATATAATATATTTATCCATTTTATATTTATTTTCATAAAACAAATGACCGGAAAATATTGTTTTAAGAAGGGTTACATTTGAAAATATAAATTTCCATTCATAGTTATTTAGTGATACTAATTGAATTTTCATCAACGACTTAGTTTAAATAATGACAACTATTTTTTTCATACAGATATTTCAAAATTCAAATAGTTCAATTTTTACCTAAAATTTCATTCCCATCCTTTTTAAAAATAATATAATATTTCACTATTTATACAACTCCATTTTTGTTATAAATTATGATATCGAGAACAATAGGATTTAAAAAGAATATTTATATATAATTTAAATCTATATGGTGTTACATTCTAATTATTAAATTAATTGTGACCACATTCATTTAATTATCAGTCACTATTTTTTTTAATGTTTATCTAAAACAAGGGAATAAAATGGGAAATAATTTCAAATATTGAGTTTACCTTGACACATTTTTTACGACATGGTAATACATCTATACAATTCCTTGGGATAAATGATTAATTAATTTTTTATCAGAAAGATTCTGATTCATTCTCTACTTTTCAACACAAAATTCATCATCAGGATCTATTTAGACATTACATTGGGAGTTTCATCCCACATTCATGACACCTCGGAAATTGAATATTATTTTCATCATCATCTTTATAACCCTTATATAAATAATAATAATTTCTTTTGTGGTTTGGTGTGTTTATGGAGTAATGTAAGATCATCGTTGTAATCATAATATTTCATATATGGTATGCAATAATCATATGGATTCACACTTTAACTCTTAACATTTTAGGTTTCTAATTGTGTCAACATCTTCATTATCAATAGAATAGTTTTTTTTACCATTATTCCTTATGGATTCAACCATAACAAAACCGAAAGGAAAAATTTTTAGTGATTAAAACTAAAAGTGATTTATTTTATGATAATTTCAACATCAAAATGCCTTACCATTTGAAATTAGTATAATATCATTTGGTTTATCCTCAATCATACTAATTTTAATATAAATTTATTTATATTTATTTCTCTAATGTTATTTACTAAAACAATAATTTTTTAGTTGTACATAAAATGTCGAAAACAAATAACTATTCCCTAGTAGTTTATATATATAAAGGATTTAATAATCATGCTCATCATGCATAAGAAATAAGATTGATTAGTTACTATACTATGTTTTTTCAAGATTATTACCCCTTTGAACACTATGTTTCCAATTAATAGTGTTATCTATATGACATATCTAGAGGGTTTATACTAATTTTATCATATCATTATACGTGATAATATAAATAATATTTAATCCAACAAAATGGGTTACCTATATCGTTTAACGTATGATCAATATTTCCTTATAAACCATTAAATCATCATAAATAACAAAACATCAACAAAATTTATCTCAACCCACCATTGATAATAACTATTATACCTTCGACAAAAAACTACCTGATATGATTCAAAAAAACGTGTTCATTAATTAAATGATTTTAAATGAAGAAAAGTGAAATATTTTTAAATAGAAATAAATAAAATTTCACTTTGAAATATCGAGAAAAATTATTTTAATGGAGTTTTTTGGATTAGATATTTGTAGTTTTTGAAAAAAAAATTACTATCAATCCAGATGAATTTCACATGTAATTATCCACAATCTCCCTAAAATTCCCCACCAAAGATACTATTTTATATATAACATGTGGAAAATAGTTCTTCAAAACAATGGGGACTTAAAAAAAACAAGGGGTGAGCTCAAATGATTTTTAAGTGTAATTATAAGAGACATTAATCAATGATCACTAGTAAATCTGAAATGATAAGAAATAATATTATAATAATAGATTACACAAAATAGTTATACAATATAATGGGACTGAAATAATAATTTATCCATTGATAACAATTGAAATTGTAAGATCACATAGGTAACATTTACAATTTCCTTATAACAAATCATAATTCAAAATAGATAATTACATTACATATGTAAATGCATCATGATATAAGAAAAAAAAATTACTACGAAGCCAATAAATCATGTTAATATTTTTTTCTTTTATTAAATAATTGAATATACCAAATCTATATTTTTTAGTGGTCCCTATCTGTGAATCAAGGTATTTTATACACCCGAATGGATTTAGTATCTATTTATTACAATGAATTCATCATTTTAATGAATTAATAAACTATATAATGTATATCCGCTAATCCATATTGATGATGAAATATATGTATTTATATACCTCTTATACAGATTTTAAACCTTTCCTAAATACATAAATGGATATTTTCCTATCAAATATGTTTTCCAACTAACAATATATTGTGAAATGCCATATTGTTATGTAAATAATTTCATAAATAAATTGATTTATGTCCATCCATGAGAATTCCTATTAAATAATTTAATGATTAATATGGTATTCCTATATGAAAGAAATTTAGTTTAAGAATAATCCATATATAAGAATAATAATTGTAAAAAATGGAAGTGTTGAATTTCTATATGATTGATCCCCAAGATGAAAATTGTATGATTGGATTTAGAAATCAATCTATGTAAAATATATAAATAAAAAGAAGGAAACATGTGGGGGATATTAGTCATAACTCAATAAAACAAAATTGTGATGAAAACACCCTTACGATAATATAAATTCATGAATAAAATGATCATTAAATGGCCACCATGAAATTTAAAAATAAAGAAAATAAAGTTATATATTTTAAATAATGTTAATAGGGATGCGAATACAACTTATAAAATAAAAATAGTTCAAAATATCCAACTTGTCTCATGTAATTTAGAATAGAAACAAATAATTATATCTTTATAAATATTTTAAGAAAATTCATTGAATGATTAACATTCAAATGAAATATTAAATTCTAGGATTTATGATATGGTAATTATAAAAAAATTATTTAATTTTTTAAAGTACATTTTTCCAAGGAAACAATATTTTATAATAAGGAATGTTTATAAAAGGGTTATAATTTTATAAAAAAACACTTCATGTAGAATAATCCTTCTGTAATGAATAATTTAATAATGAGAGTGTACGAATATATGATAATACTCAAGGAAACAAGGATTAACAAAATTTCAATTTATTCATTAGGTATATAAATTTTCCATTGAATAATATAGTTAAATAATAACACTTGTAACTCATTGAAATAATATTGAGTCAGTACAAACACATATAACATTATAATCATATGAGTTAAAACCCCTCAAAAAATATTAGTTTGTAAAACCATGATATTTTATATATAGTCCTTTGAGACAATATTAGATTATTTGATATATTTTTTTAAAATAAACTTATGTATAACTGAACAATGGAATACTATGGCCTTTATAACCTATTAATTTGATTGGAATTTCTGAAAATAATTAACAAATTTGTAAGAATTATATATAATGTTTTGCATGATCTAAATTTCATGAATAATTATAGATAAATAATCATTAAATATTTATAAAATCAATTCATGAAGAAAAAAACTATTTTTTTACAACTTTCCTCGATGGTATAATGTTTTACCAAAAAATTTATATTGATCATCATTTAAAAAAATATTTGTAATGTAATATATTGATCACATGTGAATAATTTTTAATATATTTTCTACATAATCATTATTTATGATTAAATAATATTTTTATGTCATAATGTGTTAGTTTCATGAAAAGTATTTTTTATTGCACAAGGTGTTTTTATATTATAAAATTTCATAATGAATAGTTAATTAATAAAATAATTAAAAATCTAGATAATATACATTCAATAATATATATTAACATTCATATTTAAGTTATTCAATGGAAATGAATGATATTAAATGTTTTTTATGATTAAAATATATTTTTCAAAAAATTATTTATTACTCTATAATTCATGATTATTTTAAAATTAACATCTTTCATTAATAAAAATTCTATAAGGTAAAATAGATTTAATATTTTGAAATCTCATTAAAATTTATATTAATGAGGTGACATTGGTTTTTGGAGTATAAATAATAGTAAAAATTGTAAAATATAGTTATGTGACTTCCGGTTGAATGTGTTTATCATGGGATAAAAAATGGGATGAAGTTTTAATGGAAAAATAAAGTATCTTATTCATTTTAGTTAAAGAAATTTAAGCCTTATATTTTTTTTGTATGTGATTATACTTCAATATACTACAAACATTATAAGATATTTTTGATATATTATTTAATATTTTTATGAAATTATGTCTCATTCACTCCTATTACATATATATGGGTGCCCATCATGTCCCCTTATTGAAAAAAAATTATCCTTAATTCATGGACATTACAATACAAAAAAATACTTTATTCTATATCTTTTTTCTTTATATTATTGTCTTTCCCTATGATGATATTGTAAATCCTTAAGTTTTAATCCAAAATTTTTATATCAAATAATAGGTAACTTCCACACCCAATGATTTCAATGTATATTAGGTTTTCAATGACATGTGAATTTTATTCATCCATACTAAAATTAATGTTTTAGTATCATAAATGTACTAATATATTGTATTGATTTTGATATATATATTTTAAAACTATTCTCAATCAAATGAGAAATGAATGTATTTCTTGTGCATACGTGTGGACTGAAACATACAAATATTGATATGAATTATTTTCCCTTACAACAATTAATTTATTTTTATTATGGGGAATTATTTGTTGAAATATCAATTTTTTGAAATATTTAATATTCTATAATTGTAATATATTTTCATTTTTCATAACATTTGAACCAGTGGAAAAATGACATCTTCCATCTGTATGAATGGATATAGGTATGGAAAACAACCTTCACAAAGTATCCTGATTCATTTTTTATTACACTATACCTATAGAGTAATTATTATATGTTTAAATATTGTATATTAAATTAATTATTTGATATTTATTTATGGTTAATGAATTATTATATATGTTTTTTTAATCCAACTAAAAAAATTGAACAGATCACACGTGCATATATAAGATGTACGAACTTCAATTGTAGAGACCCAAAGCTTGACGTACATGGACATTTCATTAAATTTGCAGAATACATAATACATAACAAAAACAGAAACACAAGGATCGTAATAGTTTAGTGTCTTTGGAAACATGGAATGTAATCTTCTAATCATGGTGAAAGATCTTCAACATCTCCCATAATGATCTTCCCTTTTTTCATACCTAAAACCTTTCTTTATATCATGGGGAAAAGAAAACATAAAAGGGGTGAGCTCAAATTATCAGTAAGGGTAAGCATGGATAAAATAAAACATACCATATACATTTGAACTTAATAACATGAACATAATTTTTAAACATCAAAAGCTTGAAAAATGACATAAAACATGGAAGTACATAAGGCATAGATCATAATGGAACATAAATCATGATTAAATAGCATGAGAATAAAACATGTAATTGTGGCATCCCTTAAGCACATGTAATGACTTCCATAGTAGGCAAGGCAATGCTGCCAAGACCATCATAGTGGACAAAGTCCCTTTCTGAATCGAGTTCACTCCTCGTTCCAGTCCTGTAATACTGAACATGAATAAGTTACTGTTCCATCGATGTCTATCTCATGAGATATAAATCATTACCCAATGCATTGGAGGGAGATATAGGTCCCACCGATCTCATAATGAAAACATTCTAACTTGTGCCACAAAATAAACATACATCATTCATAATAAACCAACAAATAAAATGGGTTTCATAAACATCACCCCATCATCACATAATCCATATAAAAGAAATGGATATCATTTCATAATAAGAAAATTGAAACCATGTAAATCATAGAGACTTTATACTTGATACATACACATTTGAAATAATGTCATCTTAGACGGAAAATTGTTTTGATAAAACACATGAAATGAATTCTTGAGGAAAATATCCTTTATTCTTCAAAATCAATTTCTTTTCACAATACATTATGCAATTTTAAAATAAAATGATTTTTTTGAAAATATTAATGAAATATTTTGGAGAAAGCTTCATGAAAATAAGGCTTTATAAAACCGTAAAAACCCGTTCGTTAAATAAACATTCTTCTCGTACTTTTGCCGGAAAAGTAAAAAAAGTACCTCGTAATGTAAACAAAAAAATTATTCCTTATATAAGCTTTATGATCATTCATGTATGGTTAATCATGGAGAATGAATCTCATCGCGTCGTGGAGACGGTAGTCTGTACGTACGCAGGCACGGTGATTTCATTTTCCGTAGGATGGATAGATGGTTAAATACGGTTGTTTCATATTTATAATAATGTATCGGTATATGAGTGATACTGATGTTATTAATTCATAATGAAACAACTAAATAAGAAGTGTAAGAAGAAATAATGATGAAAGAATCGGTAACAGACATTACCTCTTCTTTGAAGTGATTCTTTGAGACCTCCTTTTAGGGAACTAAAATTGTTCTTTGAAGAAGACCATGACCTCTAGGATGTCTCTAGGGAAGTGGAGAAGAGAAATTGGCAGGGGTTATCTGAGAGTGAAGGCTCAAAGTGGTGTGAGGAAGAGAGGGAGGAGGTGCCCTTTTATAAGGGAGGAGAGGGGCACCTTTGGAAAAACTAAAACTATTATTTTATTATAAAGACAAATTCGGTTTTAAATTGCTCCAAATTGATTTATTTAGAAGCTATGGTGGGGATGGTTCGAAATAATCTCATCCAATAGAATTTATACAAGTTTAGTTTCCTATTTTTACCTTACTATTTATATTTAACTTTATGTTAGATAATTTTACTTTTACCGTGCCTTTTTGTGTTCTTACACTATAAGGTTAATAAACTTACTATAACAAGAAAAACGAACCCCAAGTTGTTTATTATTAATATATATAACCTTATATAAATCATTTGTCCGAACCTAATATTTTTAGGAATAAAATAACAATTAATAATATAATATTTGTTTTAAAAACTATTTTATGTCAATTTTGACACAATTTAGTAATTGATTTTGTTGAAAATTATAACAGAATTATTAGTTCTAAAAACATTAATTAAATCATAAATAACATGTCATATTAACCTATAAAATTAGTGTAATTCAAAAAAAGTCTCAAATTACATTTATTTGGGTATTTATAACATCAATTATGTCAATATTTCATTAATAATATAATTACTACATCATCTTTGTGTCATAAATAAATTAAATTATTTAATGTCAAAAAATTACAAATAAAATACCATTATCTAGGGAATATTTTTAGGTTTCTAATGAATAATTATAGTCGAATTTATCATATGTATAACCCTATATTAAAAATTATTTACTTATTAAACTTTGATTTTAACTATTTTAACCCTTCTTTAAACAAAGTAATAATAAATGTCCTAATCTAATCCAAGTGGTCATAAATGGTCATATTTTATTCATAAGGTTTTTTTCATCGAATTAAACTTATCCAATAGAATTAGGACCTGTGTTAGGGTAATAATAATATCATTTTTACCCTTAATTACCCTATTTACTTTTAACCGTGGTAAATAAAAGTAAAAAGTAACTATTCACCAAAAATTATTTTCATCCCATTAATCCACATTTGATTTACTCAAATCAACCATGTATCTCAGATTTTATGAAATTCCATTCACAAAAGTGGTGAAATTATGTTTTATGTAAATTTTGGAAATTCTCATAGGAGGTGGGTAAAAGACGGTGAAAAGTTCAATGAAATTTTTTTATATCTAAAATTATTATAAAATTACTCCAATGAATTACATTGAACTTATATATATATTATGTATCAATTTTGAGCTAAAATAAATTTAAATAAAATAAATAATTATTTAAATAAAAAGTCGGTTTTTAAATAGTAACCCAGTGTTTTCACTATTTATCAAAAATTGAATGTTTCCAGAAAAATACCAAACTTTCACCCTAGGCTAATTTCGATATTCCAAATCCAAAAATGAAGTCTATTTTCAAAAATAAAATTTATAAAATTTCAAAAAGTGGGTATTCCTATCCATAACGGCTATTTTTAATAATATTTTAATAGCATATAATTTTGTAGCGAAACTCGGTATTGCGTACAACACACACTATCGTGGAAGCTCGCGCTTGCGTGTAATGCAATATAATCTAGGGGTGCGTGTTGTGCAAGATACTTTTGGTGTAGCATACAACAGAATACATTAATGAAATTAAAAAGAATATTTTTCGTAAAATCTTGGGGTGTTACATTCTACCCCCCTTAAAATGAATTTCGCCCTTGAAATTCATCAGGGTAATAAATCGTTTACTACTCAAAAGTTTATTTAATAGAAACCCACATCGTAAAAAGGAATACCAAAAATTGGCTTTAAAATCTAATGTATGAAATGTAACGGTAACCCAAATTAACTAATCACTGGGTTTCCACAAAGGAGAACATATGTGAAAATATGGATATATAAGAGAAATCTAACCATCATGTTCTGATGGAGAGTCGTAGAGAACATGGATATGAAAAATCCATCAATCACAAAGCCATAGATTTGTGATGATCTGGGGTACCATCTAATTCATCGGATATAAGGGCACTAGGACAACATTTTTGGTTTTCAAGATCATTTCCCTAAAGTTGAAGAATTTGAATTAGAATAAATTAATTCATTATTTTGGTACAATCTCACTGTTGTTCGTGCTTTGAACAATTTCCACTTCATCTCTCAAATAAATGAAGTTGAATTTGTTATTCATGATGTGTTAATAGATCATGTGATAGAATGATGGGTCATTCCATCTGTTTCAAAAAAAAGGTTAGCAAAAGTTATCAAATATACATATGTCCATATATGGTGAGGTTAATCATATACAATTCCAAAAATTAACATATACTTCATATATCATGCCGCGTAATAAAACTAGTTTCTACTAACAAGGGACTTCCTGTAGGCCAGTGGTAGGTGATAAAGTCCAGTCGCACTTCGGTTCTGGGTTCGATTCCCACAGCTTTGTCCGACGCGATGGGTTGTTGCCCATCTTACAAGTTGTCCTTTTTCTAAAGCTATATTACTATAAAATCCCTTCAATAATATTGAAAAAATTTATAAACTTAAACAATACTAACTTATGTCCAAAATAATCCATTCAAATCATTAGTCTTATCTAAAATACTTCGGTCCAACCTCATAGAATAAAGAAAATGATTACTTGAAATGTCACATTACAATCACGTGAATGCCATCATTTATCCCCAATATATCATAAGATATATCTTGTTGGTCAAATTATAGACATGTGAATACCATAATAATGTATTCTCTTGAATAATGAATACCCATTGAACCATAGTGAAAACATGAATGCAGTTAAAATTAACACTTTCCACATACCAAAATCCTCAAAATTCTATATACTCAAACCATGATATCACTTAATCCTTATATAAATCATGAGCTCATGAATATAATAAAACATCTAATTTTCTCCTTATCCCTTGATTATGCGCATATTATCTACTTTCCAAAAATATCTAAATAACCTTTCATGGTTACAAATACCATTAATCATACACTTTCAGAACATAGGAAAGACAACAGTGTAACAATCCTTAGATGTCTCTTTATTCAATAGTACCATGAGATTACTTATACAACATTACACTTGATATTCATGTAATCATTACACTACCTTCTTAAACCATTGGCTGAGCTTTAACATTTCTTTCATCTCACATATCATTTGTTGTCTCTTCATCATCATCAACATAAATACTACCCATACGACCATACTGATTCTCTTCATGAGAATTTCCATTAGAGAATTGGTTTACATAATTCCCGTACATTCCACATTTAAAACATTTAACCATTGTTGATGTCGTAGCAATACCATTATCCTCGTCCATGTCGTTAACTGAACCTTTTCCTTTTCACTTGCTAGCTTTGTGACCTTCTTTTCCACACCCAAAGCATCTTCTAGTTCCTTTGAAACAATCTCACCGATTCCTCTTCCCACATGATTTACATGAGGGAAATTGAACTTTCTTTCCTCTATGATCATCATGAAACTCCATCTTTCTCTTATTATCCGAGTCGGGAAACTTACCAATGTTGAGATTATTGATCATATTATGAAATTTCCGATTATGCATAATAACGATGTTTGGACTTCCAAATCCCATTTCATTTGGTTTCCCATGAATAATATCATTCCATTGTCCGTCATATCCTCCATTATCATGAATCTTCTTGTTTCCAGCCATTTTCTAAAACCCAAAAAGAATAGTGTAAGAGGAAAAAATCATTCTAGGGAAAACAACATAGTAAAGGGGGAGTATCCTCAATATCTAACATCTTGGGTTAAATTCTAAGATCGTTAGCGCAATTCTAGGACTATAACCTATACTTATAACTAACCTTAGAGACATCCCTATGCATAACTTTGAAATATATCTAGGGACCTCACTAATTTTTTCACATCCTAGTTTCTAATGGTTGAATAAACCTTTTCTCTGATAACAACTGTAGTGACCTGAATCTTGACATACATGGACATTTCATTAAATTACCGTAATACTTAATACATAACAAAAAACAGACACACAAGGACCATAATAGTTTAGTGTCTTTGGAAACGTGGAATGTAATCTTCTAATTATGGTGAATGATCTTCAACATCTCCCATAAAGATATTCCATTTTTTTCATACCTAAAACCATTCATTATATCCTGGGGAAAAGAAAACATAAATGGGGTGAGCTCAAATGCTCAGTAAGGGAAAGCATGGATAAAATAAAACATACCATATACATTTGAACTTAAAAACATGATCATAATGTTTAAACATCAAAAGCTTCAGAAATGACATAAAACATGGAAGTACATAAGGAATAGATCATAATGGAACATAAATCATGATATAATAGCATGTGAATAAATCATGTAATTGTGGAATCCATTAAACACATTTAATTATTTCCATAGTAGCCAAGGCATTGCTGCCAAGACCATCTTAGTGGACAAAGTCCCTTACTGAATCGAGTTCACTCCTTGTTCCAGTCCTGTAATAATGTACCAGATTAACTTACCATTCCATCCATGTCTATCTCATGAGATATAAATCTTTACCCAATGCATTGGAGGGAGATATAGGTCCCACACATCTCATAATGAAGTCATTCTTACTTGTGCCAAAAAATAAACATACATCATTCATAATAACCCAACGAATAAAATGGGTTTCATAAACATCACCCCATCATCACATAATACATATAAAAGAAATGGATATCATTTCATAATAAGAAAAGTGAAACCATGTAAATCATATAGACATTATTCTTGAAACATACACATATGAAATAATGTCATCTTAGACGGAAAATTGTTTTGATAAAACACATGAAATGAATTCTTGAGGAAAATATCCTTTATTCTTCAAAATCAATTTCTTTTCACAATACATCATGCAATTTTAAAATAAAATGAATTTTTTGAAAATATTAATGAAATATTTTGGAGAAAGCTTCATGAAAATAAGGCTTTATAAAACCGTAAAAACCTGTTCGTTAAAAAAACATTCTTCTCGTACTTTTTCCGGAAAAGTAAAAAAAGTACCTCGTAATGTAAACAAAAAAATGATTCCTTAAAAACCATGTAGTAAAAGTCAAAATGGGTAAAAATAACTTTAAACATACATGAAAACATTTTTAGAAAACATGGGCTTGGATGATAAATATAACCCCATTAAATACTTACGACTAAACAATCTCGGATAAGAACGAGATTGGAAAAGTTATCCCTTACCTTAGGTCCCATATGCTTCGTACGTATCCAAAAATCATGTATAATGATTTAAATCATGTCATTGACTTAATACATAATCATATTCATTTTTATTATATCATATATGGTTCACTTATGACTTTATATTACCCTTTCTTTTGTAAAGTCCATGTTAAAGAGTGTTTTGGGTAAAATCGTTTCATTTTTCGTCCGTGTTTTGACTTGTAGTTATTTATATGATTACATTGATCGTGATTACATAATTCCAGAATATAAAAAATGATTTATATATAATATATATCCATAATATACATATATATTATAGATCTATAAAAGGAATGAAATACACCGTTCATGGAGACGGTAGGTCGTACGTACGCATGAACGCTGTTTTCGTTTCCTTATGGAATTGAATAAAACTAAATAGATGACATACATATATATATATATACATAAATCCAGTAGATTTATTATTTCATATATATAATTATTATTCATTATATAAGCTTTATGATCATTCAAGTATGGTTAATCGTGGAGAATGAATCTCATCGCGTCGTGGAGACGGTAGTCCGTACGTACGCACGTGCGGTGATTTCATTTTCTGTAGGATTGATAGATGGTTAAATAGGGTTGCTTAATAATTATAATAACATATCAGTTTATGAGTGATAATTATGTTATTACTTAATAATCAATCAACTAAAGAAGAATAATTGGAAGAAGAAATAAAGATGAAATATTCGATAACGGACATTACCTCTTTTTTGAAGTGCTTCTTTGAGACCTCCTTTTAGGGCACTAAAACTGGTCATTGAAGAAGAAAAATACCTCTAGGATGTCTCTAGGGAAGTGGATAGGAGAAATTTACAGGGTTTGGCCGAACTTGAAGGCTCAAAGTGGTGTGAGGAAGGGAGGTAGGAGGTGCGCTTTTATAAGGGTGGAGAGGGGCATCTTTGGAAAAACAAAAAATATTATTTTATTATAAAGCCACATTCGGTTTTAAAAAGATAAAAATTAATTTATTTTGAATCTAAGGTGGGTATGGGTCTAAATAATCTCATCAAATATAATTTAGACAAGTTTAGGTTCCTATTTTAACCTTATCATTTATATTTAACTTTAAGTTAGATAATTTTACTTTTACCGTGTCTTTTTGTGTTCTTAAACTATAAGGTTAATAAACATACTATAACAAGACAAAAGAACCCCAAGTTGTTTATTATTAATACATATAACCTTATCTAAGTCATTTAGCAGAACCTTATATTTTTAAAAATAAAATAACAATTAATAATATAATATTTGTTTTAAAAACTATTTTATGTCAATTTTGACACTATTTAAGAATTGATTTTTGTGAAAATCAGAACGGAATTATTAGTTCGAAAAAGTTAATTAAATCAACAATAATATGTAATATTAACCTATAAAATTAGTTTAATTCATAAAAAGTCTCAAATTATATTTATTTGGGTATTTATAACATCAATTATGTAAATATTTCATTAATAAGATAATTACTGCATCATCTTTGTGTCATAAATAAATTAACTTATTTAATGTCTAAAAATTAAAAATAAAATACCATTATGTAGGAAATATTTTTATATTCCTAATGAATATTTATAGTCGAATTTATCATATGTATAACCCTATATTAAAAATTATTTACTTATTGAACATTGATTTTAACTATTTTAACCGTTCATTAAATTAATTAATAATAAATGTCCTAGTATAATCCAAGTGGGGATAAATGGTCATATTTTATTCCTAAGGATGTTTTTGGTCGAATTACAATTATACAATAGAATTAGGACATTTTTAAAGTAATAATAATCTCATTTTTACCCTTAATTACCGTATTTACTTTTAAACGTGGTAAATAAATGTAGAAAGATACTATTCACCAAATATTATTTTCATCTCATTGAACGACATTTTACATACTAATATCAACCGTGTCTCTCAATTTTTTTGAAATTTTATTCACAAAAGTGGTAAAATTACGTTTTATGTAAATTTTGCAAATTTCTTAGGAGGTGGGTAAAAGACGGTGAAAAGTTCAATGAAATTTTTATATATCTAAAATTATTATAAAATTACTCCAATGAATTACATTGAACATATATAAGTATTATGTATAAATTTTGACCTAAAATAAATTTAAATAAAATATATAATTATTTAAATAAAAAGTCGATTTTTAAATAGTAACCGAGTGTTTTCACTATTCATCAAAAATTGAATGTTTCCAGAAAAATACCAAAATTTAACCGTAGGCTAATTTTGATATTCTTAATCCAAAAATGAAGTCCATTTTAAAAAATAAAATTTATAAAATTTCAAAAAGTTTGTATTACTATTCATAACGGCTAATTTTAATAATATTTTAATAGCATATCATTGTTTAGCGAAACTCATTATTGCATACAACACATTCTATGATGGATGGTCATGCTTGTGTGTAATGCAAGCTATGTCAGGGATGCTTGTTGTGAAAGCTCCTTTTGGTGTAGCGTACAACACAAGACATTAATGAAATTCAAAAAATTATTTTTCGTAAAATCTAGTGGTGTTACATCAATGATTGATGTAATTTATTTTTCAACACATGTTATTATGAATTATTATAAAAAATTAATAATATTATTAAATAATACACTTATTAAATTATTAACACTTTAGAGATTAAGGATTCGTAATCAATGTGCATGTACCATAACTATCCAACTGAAACATACATAATGAATTAAGATGTAAACTCCAGAAATGTTGTTAATGAATATTGATTGCTAAAAACTGGTATAAGTTGTTATAAGTAAGAAATATCTCATATTTTAGGGATAAATATTTTTTTATATTGAATTTGAATAAAATTTCATTAATGACACAATATGCTAGACTCCATATGATGCCTTTTAAACATGAGGTAATAGTTTCTCACATGACATTTACATCCATTATTCATATTATATATTTGACACTGTTACACTATGAGTTTTTTATTTACATTCCAAAAATTAATATTATTAAAATTTTCATCAAATTATTGGTATTTTTAAATTATATTCAGATCATTCATTCATGATGTATTAATTTAGATATTACTATGGTTGTAAGGGTTTTATGTTATAATCATACATTATACTTGGAATGTATGTGCTTCAGCATATGAAAATGAAATATATATGATCTATCTCTCAATGAAATAATTTTTATTTTCTTATCTAGAATTTATTTATTATTAATTTTTAAACAATTACAAATATATATGGTGGAATGATGAAATTATTATATATGATCAGTCAGAAATATTTTATTCTATATAAATTCATTCACTAAATTTTTTTCTATAAATGTTTTACAATTACAAAATGTTTTTTAAAGTATATTTTGGCATCATTTTACTTTATATAAAACGTTATAAAAGTATTCATCTTGTAATTTTACCAAAGAAGAGATTTTTACAAAAGGTGAGACCAAAATCTTTTTTTAAAAAATTATATTATGGATGTATTTTACAATGTTTATGAATATTGTTTTTGATGAAAATATCATTTTAATTTTCCATGATTCTATTTAAATTAATTGATTCTCTAAATATTATTAATTTTTTTTAATAAGTGATTGAAAAAGGGAAATTGTTTTCCTCAAAATATTGTTTTTGATAATCTATTAATAGTATATTTATTTACTATCATTCAAAAGGTTTTTAGAATGGCTTCCTAAAACCATATAGCCCCTTGTGAATCCTGTATAGCGCAAAGATGAATGGAATGTATGGTCACATGGTAAACATGCCTGATTAGTTTAATAGAGCATCTTAAACTAGTAAAGAATGAGACCCATTAAACAATTTTAATAATGATTGATGTTATCATTTTTCACTGGGTAATATTAAATCTTAATCACCCCTAATATCATAATTTGTCATCCAAAACCTTAACCATCACATTGGAGGGATCCTCCTTTGGATTCTGGGTTGAAATGATTCATTTTTAACAAATCACATCAAGGTATTTTGTAGGTTTGAGCTGTTTATCTTTCTTCTATGTATATCCATGATGATGGCGCCTCATTCTCTTGGATTTATCGATATCTCATCACCCCTATAATCATCTAGGTTTTCTCCCTCCCTGGTGATGATGAATCTTTAACCTCGATCAATTCAGGTCCTCTTTTCTCTTCCTCTCTTTCTCTGTCCCTGGATTTCCCCAACTTATTTCGTCTTTATCACTCATTCTAATTTGGGTTTCCCATCTTCGTTTTCACTCCTTAATCTGTGAGGCACTTTGTTTCATATCGACCACATCTTCTATGCTCTGACATCATGTTCCTTCGCTCCTCTCAAGGTCATATTTGGAGCAAGGGATACTCCAAGGTTTTGGGCAAGCGTTTTGGCGGACGTCAGATTCTCAGGGGCAACGAAAGTCAGCTTTTACTGCATGGCTTCATTTCCAGTTTCTTCCTTTTGTTGGGATTTCATCATAGGGTTTTTTCTAGGGGAATCATCCTCAATCATCTCACTTTTCTCTGACCTAGTGACCCATCGCGCAACTCCAGGTCGGATTTGGAGCGATGAATACACATGTGTTTTTTTCGGTGAAGTTTGGTGGTCATGGAGTCCCCCTGGTTGGATTTTTTTCCTTTGTTCGGGCTTAATTCATAGTAGTCTATTGATTCAGTTTTGTTTAGGGATACTACCCCAGTTTCGTTTACGTTTTTTTGTTCTTACTCTATGGTGGTTTCTGATCAACATTGGTGGTTTCATTCTATGGTGTTGATCGTTGGTGGTGTGAAGATGAAACAATGGCGAAGGTGGAAGCATCATCAGTGGAATGATGGTGCCGAGTTCATTTGGTGTTGAAAAAAGTGGGGAAACGATATATGGGTTCTATTCCTTCGTTCATTTTCTAGTGTTTTATGTTCTCGTGGTACTGATACATGATAGTGGTTTCTCAGGCCGATGGTTGTGGGACTTGATGACGAATATGCTTAGAGATGGTTTTACGGTGAAAGGACGATGCATTAGGTGATGTGTTGATGGTTGTGACTTCATGGATGCGACTTTATAGGCCTATCCTCGATCCATAAAGTGCATCTCGAGGCCTTCAAGTTGACTATTTGGTTGGATTTTAGGATCACATTATTTTGAATTACTGGATCTTCATTTGTTTAATTTTTGAATTGGGAATCTAAAAATTTGAATTTTTTATTCTTGATGTACAGTTACCCCTACCATAAAGTGGTTTTCAGAAATTTAAAAAACATTATTTGAGGATTTACACGATGGATCTCTTATAATATCATCATGATTGAACCCAATTGGGTTTTTATTATGGATCTAATGGGATTGATAGTGGATTTCTGTTCTTTATTATGGATCTAGGACTTTTAGGACATGATCTACACTTCTCCGGACTCTTTTTTCATATGTGATTTTTTGACATCTATTTTGTGGTTAGTGTTTCTCAATAAAGGTTTAATTAAATTAAATTATTATCATTATTGTTAAATTATTATTGGATTATTTATTAAATGGAAATGAATTTTGGATTCAATGAATTTATTGGGAGGTTATATATAATTGAATTGGCTTTTATATAATAACATATTTTCGCACACCAAGTGTTTCCATAAATGATTAACTATATTTCATGGCATAGAAATGGGTTTTCAAACACTAACCTAGTTATTGTAGGATTTTAAAATGTAATAGAAATTTGAATTATTATTTGTTAATGAATTTTGAAAAAAATCACATTTGTAATCACAGTTGTATATGTAAATGGGAGTAGATCACCCTAGAGTGAGTGTATCCTCTAGGGGTTTCTTATTTATATTGAAATGATTATGTGGAATCGGTATTGCTTCGTAAAAAAATATTCCTAGTGTAGGGTATATGATATTTATTATATTGTTTGATAGTTTTAGGGGTAAAATGGTGTCCATTTTCATTATTTTTTGTTAATCACATTATTGATTTTTTTGGATATTTTCAAACACGATTTAACATGAGGTTGTTTCACATTGATATATGTTAGATATTATTTCATGGATGACTGTTTAAAAGATCTCCATATAGTATATGCATATGAAGTAATGTTTTATAACATATACATTTCTCATTCTGTAAATCTTTATGGTGAATTTTTTTTTTGAAAATCTGTAGTAACATGATTAACATACTATTTATGATTTATGAAAATGATTTGATATTTTTTCGGTTTTAAATGATCATATAACAACATTATTTATATTTGGCCTTGTATATAATTTTTGGGGGTTCGCTACAAGGTTTTTTGACCACACCCTACATCCATTTGATAGTAGCAGTTCAATTTTTTAGGAACCGTGTAACTTGAATGTCATCTCGTAGCAATCCAACTCATATTTTCATCATTTCCACCATTGATGGATGGTTTGGATGTGATAGTTTTTCACATGGTGACTTTTTGGTATAATAATTTTAAACATTCTAGTTTAGATTGTTTTCATGGATTGTATAAAATCATGGATGTATATTTTTAATAATCATTGTTCTCTATATATATGATTTTTGTTGGTTATATTCAATAAATGTGTCTTTTACCCAGTTTCACCACACCACCACGAAAAACATTATTCGATGGATTGACTTACTGACCAAGCTTGGTTCGTTATAGAATAGGATTATAGGGATCCCCATCCAAAGGTTCATTAACTATGTCTGAGTGTGGTATTCTGTCTTTGTTAGATAGTAGTTAGGAATTGGGTTGTATGTGCGAATGGCTTTGGGCCAACTCACCCCATATCTGAAATCGATATAAGCTGGGTGGTTGGAATATTTTTAACATGTTTGAGACATGAAGTTTTAGAAAATTTTAATTAATTGAATGGAAATTAAATTTAAATCAAATGATCGATCTTCAAAATTTTCCCCAATCATAGAATTCATGATTTCGTTAAATTCGGGATGTTTTAAACCATATACATGAATTGGTGGAGTTATATGAGTTTTTAATATTCTCAATATATGGTTTTTATTGTATTGTTCATATTATATAACTCCAATATGAAGATATCTTCAATATGAGATAGTGGGAGCTACGATAATGGATTCTTCAGAGAATCCTCCAACATGCACTTTGTAAAAACTAACTTATTCCCATTTTCATTAGAACACATTAAATCATTTGTTAGAATTTGATGACATCCCAAAGGTTTCAAAGGCTATAAATAAAATTTAAAGGGTTTCAATGCATGTTGGTTATGATTTAACCTTAATGAAATAAACCATTAACCCAAAATAACCATAACCAAATAGATAATTATATGATGCATGAATAAAGGAAAGGCAACACAACCATTTCATTTAAATAATACCCACACCCAAATATGCTACAACTGAAACCAAAGTATCCATCAGTGTAAAAATAATAAAGATAGATAATGACCTCATGATGACCACAAGACTTCTCACTTCACAGGCTCCATGCTCCAATATCATATGATAGCCCAAGTATCACATTGTGGTGCTACATATGTGTGAAACATTACATTTGTCCATGTCCTGAAAGATAACATATATAAAAGAACCAATGTGCCATTTTAGGAGTGAGTATAAAACATAATAGATATTTTCAAACTCATGAAAACATAGCCTTTTTATATTTCACATGTACCCATTGGCATAACTAATCAAGTCCACATATCAAGATTTACCAACTATTCATGCTTTGTTATGATATTTTCAAACACATGAGCTGTTACTCATTGATATACCATGTCATCAAAGGTTAATTATATCCCATTTACCATTACAGAATTGGTATAGGTCACAATATCATATTTCATCCAAGACACATTCATCAAATATTAACACACACACCATGTATATCCAATAACCATGCCAAAACCATTTCAATAATATCACCCATTTTTGAAAACCTCTTTTTCATCATTACATTTATATAAAATGAAATTTTCGTTGATTTTTTTTCAAATATAATTTCAATATTTCTAGGAAAACCATATTTTAAAATAGCCATTTTAAAATCAATAAGCTAAAGTACTTTTCCAAATAATTCACAAACAGTACAAAATTCCATCAAAACCAAAAATCATCACTAATGAGGATTAATTACATGATTATCAGACCACATTAATAATAATATTTATTCCATTAATCCAATATGAATCTAATATAATCAATTATGGGAAGAGTAGTTCATAGGGAAGCCACCTACCTCGAAGGCTTTGATGAAAACCAAAATGGATAATGAATGCTCATGTAGCCGGGTAAGAATTTCACAAGATATCCATTGGTCTATTCTCTTATCATGATCAAGACTAAATATCATCATATTTTTCATCCAAAATCATAAATATGACCCTAACAGGTGTAGATCTGAGAAAATGTAAATATATGATAAGTATATCTACGTAGATCTAAGAAATCATTACAAGTACAAAGAAGAACGAGAGCATGCCTTAAGAATCCAACATCAAATCATCATGGAAAGCCTTTAGGTCACCAATGGATCAATGGGAGATCCTTATTTTACATTTGGAGAATCCAAATCCCATGTTAGATCTATTTTAGGGAAATACAAGGGTGGATCAATATCGAGGCCCACCTACCTCCTCTTTTTAAGGAGGTATTTTTTTAACCCTCACAATTTAATTGGAACCATTATGAAAAATGTCTGCTAACCATGATCCTACCAATTTATTGAGAAACAAAATCAACAACCTCCTATCATGGATTACAAAACATGTTTTGACCATTCCATATCATTTTTTCCAAAAAAATATTACATTTTGACATTTTCTACATGGCCTCTTTACAGTTTGGACAAACCATGTATAGCCCATGCACATTCCATTTAGGCTCAAAAAAAACTATCAAAAAGTTTTTTATGATTACCCAAAATTCATCCTTATACATTATGTACTCAAAAATTATTGAGAAAGAGTTACATACCTAAAAATGGGGTGCTACATTTTCCCCACCATTGGTCATTCAGTCCCAATAATGTAGAAAGTCATTATTTCCCTAAAAGGGTCATGTTTATCGCTCTTTCATTTCATTCTCACATTCCCATGTCTCATCATGACTCTGACCATGTTTCTATAAAACCCTCACTAGAATGATTGTTTTTCATATAAGAATTTCTCTTCCCTATCTGCATTACGCACCATGATATGTACTATCAAAGCATTCAACTCTTGGTCAATGTGATCTCTTCTGATCATATGGTTAGGATTTAGATGAGACAGGCTGAACACATTATTTTCTGAAATGAACCATAGTGGAAAAGACAACAAATATTCTACCTCTCCAAATCATTACAGTATCTCAAAAGGGCCAAAGTATCAAGGACATAACTTCTCACTGTTCACAAATTTTTTATGTCTAATCAAAGAATAAATATTCAAGAACATGTTATCACTCATTGTGAATGACAATAGTCTTCAATGATGATCCACATATGATTTACGACTACCCTAAGACATCTCTATCCATTTCCCTATAAACTGAATATTCTATGTTGTTTCTTGGAAAATGCTTGGCCAAACTAATAGTGTCTCACTAGTCTCTAACTAACAAATTGGGGAAAGAAAATGACACCCATACAATAATTCAAAAGGATAAAACTGTATAGAGGCTTGATAACTGTTATTATAATATAACTCCAATAAGGGAATTTACTCCTCCCAGGAGCCACAAAAATCAATTACATAGGACCACAACATTTATTCCAACCTATGTATCTTCCTTGAAAATTTTCCACAAATATGTGGATAATAAGCCATACTCAAAGTCAAATAATACCCATGGTCTTTCTATAATGATTTCAAAAGATGAAATGTGAACCTTGGATCTCTCTCTGACATGATTGAAACTGGTATTCCATGTCCCATTACAACTTCTCAGATATAGAATTTGGATAGATCCTCCACTGAATGAGTTTCATGATTAAGTTCGAAATGTGCCACTTTCGTATGTCAATACAAAATCACCTATATGAAATCTTATTTTAGAATGATTCATGGGAGGCCTATAATTAAATTCATAGAAATGTGATCCCATTTCCACCTTGGGATAGGTAAATACTACAACATAAAATCTGATTGAAGATGTTCTGCCATAACATTCTGACAACTTATGCAGTGGAAAATGAACTCTACCACATTACATTTTATTTTTCACCCCCAATACTACTCCTTCAATTTCATATACATATTTTTTGTGCCCATATGTATAGCCCATATCAAGTGGTGGTAATAATGGAGAAGTTATTCTAGTCAAGACATAAGTACAACCATCCAATCATTGACCCACAAAACTAAACACCCATCATGTTTTAATCAATCAATGGTCTCCCCACCATTGTGTTTGGTACTCATAACTAGAATATCATCATGAGGTATTATTCATTCTTTTTCCAAATTTACAAAATCAGGATCCATTGAAACTGAAATGAAGTCTATAACATCACCCCAGTCTTCAGATTCCACATGCATATTTTCTAGGACAAACATAAACTTCCATTCATCTGAGGCTTCTTTTTCTACTTGGTTTATGAATTTTTACATAATTCATCAGTGATCAAACTACCTTTTCCTAGTGTATAAATCAAATCAATGTTAAACATTGAAAGATAGTCCATCCTTCTTCTTCGCCTCAGATTCAATTCTTGTAGTTGGAAAGTGTCATTCAAGATCATATGTCATTTGAATATAGTAAATTTCTCATCAATGATATAGTGATACTAGGAATTAAAATCATGAAATAATGACGATAACTCCAAATCATGTGTTGGGTAATTCTTCTCATGAAACGATAGCTTCCTTGAACCATAAGCAACTAAACGCTGTCATTGCATGAGAACCCTTCTCAACCTTGATTCTAAATCATTATAGTACAACACATACCCCTGTACTTACTCTAGAGAAACCATGATATGTGTCGATGTATGATGAACATTCATCTTTGGAAAAGACTTATGGATTTCTTCAAACCCTCAGAAAGGATCATACTTCTTTTTAAAGAATTTCATTGGTGAAGGTGGTTGTGGGAAGTCATGTAGGAAGCATCGGTAATAACCAGCTATACCAATAAAACATCATCTATGAAAGACATACATTGGGGGTTTATAAGAGATAATAGTTTCTATATTTTATAGATCCACTGAGATTCCTTTTTCAATAATAACATGGCCATGGAAGTATACCTATTATATCAAAAAATCACACTTTAAAAATTCAACATAGAGGTGATGATCTATCACTATTCCTAATAATATCTATAAGTGTTTTTCACAGTCTTCCCTTATAATTGAATATACTGATATATCCTCCACAAAAACCATGAAAAAAGAATCTAGATATTGCTTAAATATCTGATTCATCAATACAATAATGGCTTCTGGTGCATTCGTAAGACCAAATGTCATTACTACATATTTGTATTGTCCATATCTGATTCTAAAAGTTGGATTTGGGATATCCTCCTTCGAAACTCAAAATTGATGATATCTTGATCGAATGTTAGTTTTGGATAACCATTGGGCTCCCCTAAATTTATCAAAAATATCAACAATATGTGGATGCAGGTACTGATTATTTTTCATAACTTGGTTTTGATTATGATAATCTACACATAGCCTTAGACATCCATCTTCTTTATTCACAAAAAAGGCTGGTTCTACAAATGGAAATTCACTTGTCCAAATAAGACCATTTCTTTCCAAATCATCCAACAAATCATTTAATTCCCTTAATTCTATGTAATCCATCCAATAAGACAAAATGTGTATAGGACTAGTCCCTAAAAGGTGATCAATTGTAAAATCCACTTCTCTATTAGGTGGTAAACCTAATTGTCTTCAGGAACCACAGAAATAAATTTATCACCAACTATTGGAAAACTGTTATCCTTGATTTCCTCTGTTGATGCCAAGGTCAACACTACAAACTGGTAGGAGGTTGTTCCCATATATTTTTCCAACCATCATGTTGCGCCAGTCAATACTACCGTTTTTCTTTTGAAGAGATTCTTGATTTCATCCTCAGTTGTAAAACTAACCATTCTCTGATAATATTTGATGTGAGACATGAACATTTTCAACCAATTTACACAATGGATTCCTTCATAGAAATAAATCTCCAAATTACATAAATTGTTCTAAAACATCCTCTATAGACATTGAATTGACATTCTCTTTTTTAATGTAAATTTTTAATTTTTATCATAGACGGAATCATATCAAGTTATAAATATATAAAATCAACAACATAAGAAAAAATGATAGAATGTGATGCACCAGTTTCAAACAACACTTTCTTAAGGGTAGAATTCAATAGAATCTTACCTCTCTTCATATATGGTCTAGCTTGATGATCTATCATCATATTATTAGATCCATACTATTACATCATCACTAAACTCTTCTCCTTGTTTCATTCCTGAAATTTCCCTTATCCAGGAGTCATGGAATTCCTAGAATAACCATGGATAGCTCTATTCTGCTGATGATTCTGATTCTAAATGCATCATCCTAATAAATCATATGATGCTATTGATACCTGAGAAGTGTCTCAAGCACCTAACCATAGAGTATTGTGACAATGGAACTGATGATACCCCATCGGTTTGCAGATACCGAATGCTCTAGGTTGTGTGGTGCACTCTTAATTTTTGTGTTAAATTGAACCACATTGGAAACAACCTTCATTTCTCTTGGTTCATGGAGGATTTTCCACTAATCCATACATATGATTTTGATTTCCTCATCCACCTAGGATGTTGGTTTACATCTGCTAATTTCATTCCATAGTTTGAGTTCCCACCATTTCTTGTATGTATAATCGTAATTTGTCCACCCATAGATCCAGAGAAATCTGGTTCAACAACTCTCACTTTTTTAACTATCTCTGTATAATCTGTAATACAAAGTAATGCAATAGTCCAAAAATTATATTATGTTAGACCCAATTCAATGATACATGACATTAAGGATGCACTCACCTCAACTAATATTACAAGGAATGATAGATTCCTGAATTCAGCCATATACTCTATAAAAGAGATATTTTCCTACATTAGGTTGAATAAATCCATTATTCTATGGATCAAAAACATGTGATGATAGATTTTTTTATTAAAAGATTCCTAAAAATACTCCAAACTGAGACCATGATCTAGTTTAGCCATCACCGCTAGATATCACCACTGGCGTACAAGATCCTTGATCATTTACATCACTACGTTAACCATGATCTATAATAGTGTGCTGATGAATTTGGAGAAAAAATCCACCATGCTAATCCATTCTACTCCTCTATCAAGTTCACAATCACCCATTATGATGGGTGGATTCTATTTCTCGAACGTGATAGAGTGCTCCACTTATCTTGGCTCATCTCTGTGGATCCTCATGTCCACGTATTCATATTCTGGGATGGTACTCTGAACCAGATACTAGTTCATATGCGGTTTAGGTGCAAGAATTATCTCTACAAATTCTTCCAATTGTATTCTATAGTGCCTAACATTGTCCATTTTCTAAACCAACAACAAACTATGTAATTATCACACTCTATCAATTAAAGGATTAGCATTTAAAACATTATAGCATCAAATATCACAACATTACTTTCCAAAATCAACTATATACTAGTTCAACTATTTTTGAAATAATTCAAAATTAGTTTTAAAAATCATCACATTTTCAAAAATACCTCAACCAAATTCCATTTAAAAAACATTAATTTTAAAAAAAAAATTAAAATTTTAAAGAAATAAAAAACGTTTGAAAAACTAAAAGACCATTACAAAAAATTATGTATGCACTCAAAGTGGGAATTCATTCCTATAATTCGTGTCATGCTCATCTCATTGGATAAACCATTGATAATGAGATTTCAAAATCTTTGAGGTGTCTCCATAACCATTATGTACACATCTCCCTTGTAACATGACGTTTAGCATAAATTGGTTACATATGTCCATTTATGTTATACATTTCTGTTCTGAAAATCATACTATTTTTTGAGATCATAACCAAAGAATATAAAATAATTATTTCAACTCCATGAAAAATAAAATGAAGACCACTTGTTAAGGAAGTAATGAACAAGTTGAAACAATTTTTAATGACCCACTTATTACAATTATCTTGAATATACAATGAACAATTACTAGGGGTGAAGAGAAATCCCCAAGGTAGAAAGGGCTAGCAAAAAATGCTGAAGGGATTCATTGTATGTGGGGGATGGTTTACCATTAACAAAATAAACCCTTAATCCAGAAACCATAACCATGATTCTCACTATATGATTCAAGAATAAAATAATGGAAAATCAACCACTTCATTTAAATAAATCCCATGCCAATGTTTACTACATTATAAGAGAATGACTGAATCAATATAAATAGGTTAATGATAACTAAATTTCCCATTATGACCACAAGACTCCATGATCTAAAATCTATATTATTAAGCATCATCTGACAGCCAAAGTATAACAAGGCAGTTCTAAATATGTGTGATTAATTTCCTTTTCGCATGTCCCATAACATAGAATCTACCATATCACCATAGTTCCATAGAATGGGTGAGTATACAACTCAATAGGAATTCTCTAATGACTGTCCTACTCATGACACTATGAGAGAGGAGTTAGATACATATATATAATGATGTCTGTATAAAAACTATTCCAGAATTGTTTATAACTCAATATAAACTACTTCAATATAGTTTATAACTGTATATAAAAAATATTCTTAATCAAAAATTTTCCATCCAAAAACACCATTTCAAATAATGTAACCAAACATGGACCTATCAAATTTCACATGTTCCCTTTGGTATAACCAATCCATTCCACAAATCTACATTTTCCAACTATGTAGGATTTGTTAGGACAGTTCCATACTCATTATAGGTTTATCATCGATCTATAATTTTTTCACATTGTAATTATATCGCATGGGTAGTTAAACCATTGTCACTGAGCATAATTTTTTATTTCATCCAAGCCTCATAAATGCAATATGAACACATAGACCAATTATGCCGAAAAACCATTTTGGAACCATTTCACTAAAATCACCCATTTTTTGTAAACCCTTTTTCCATCGAGACATTTTCATAATAAAATAGTTTTAATGAAAAAAATTTCCCACAATAATTTTATTATTTCGTGGAATATCATATTTTAGAAATAACCATGTTAAAATCAAGAAAACTAAACCACTTTTCAAAATAATTCACAAATAGTACACAATTCCACAAAATATGCAATCATCACTAAGGATGATTTATTCCATGATTGGAACACCAAATTCATAATAAAATTTATGAAATTAAATACATTTTAAACTAAGGAAATAAATTATAGAAGAGATGAATCATGTGTGAATTGACATACATTGTAGGTTTTGATGAAAACTAAAATGGGTGAAGAACGCTCACATAACTATGTAATAATTTCATGAATCTACCATAAATATTTTCTCCTATCATGATCAAGACAAAATATCAACATATTAGGCATCCAAAACCATTGATATAACCCTAATAGGTGTAGATAATTGAAAATTATAGGATAAGAGAAGTATATCTGATTTGATCTAAGAAAACACTACATGAATGGAGAATAATGATTATAAGCCATATGAATCCATCATTGAATCACCATGGGAAGCCATCAGATCACCTTTGGATTGATGGGAGATCCTTCTTTGACTATTAGAGAAGAATAATCCCGATTTAGAGATGTTTTGGGTGGAAATGTGTATTAATGGTAGGGCTGACCTATATTAATTTTTTAAAGACATTGTTTTTTACTCACACACTATTTTGTCGAATAGTTAGTAAAAAAATGTGAAAACTTGGCTATTATTAATTTATTAAGGAATAAATCACATGAAATCCTCACACAACTTCCAAACCATTCATTGACCATGTCAATTCCCTTTATCCAACAATTTCACATTTTCACATTTCTTAATAGGCTTCTGTATGGGTAGGACAGAGCATGCGCAACTCATGCACTTTGCTGTTATCCCCAAAATCCCAAAAAGTTCTCTAAGCTACCCCAAATTTTACACTTATAAAATATATACTCAAAAATTATCAATAACGAGTTACATACTAGAATTTGGGTTTTCTAAACCCTTCTTTGGTTGAAGAATTATTCTGTACAATTCAAAATCGTGGTAAAATTGGTTTCAAGAACTGTGGATGTGTGTTGGATCATGGAACAAAATTCAATTAGAATCATGAACCCATCATATATAGAGTCAACAGAGACTATGAATCTGTGCAGTGGATAGAGTTTATTAAATTTATATTATACTTATTGCAGACTCCTGAGTATTATGAGGTGGGTTTTACCATATATATGATCTAGGGACTGGGGAGGAGATAGTGGGAGTCTGTCATGCATGCTAGGATTCATGATGAACGTGGGAGGAATTTTTTCATTAAAATCATCTTTTTTGTCATTTCATCATGAGATATTATATGCAAAGAAGAATTGAGTGTTTCGAACCATAGATGAAAGGGATAATGCATTTCAAGGGTGTATCATTCATTTTTAAATGCTGGTACATCTATAAACAGGGCTAGGCACAATCAGTACTTAAATACACAAAGTATAGATTTTCCATTTTGGTTGGATATTTGGTCAATGATGATTTTCATAGCCATTTAAACCATCATGGGGGCATCCAAAAAAGCATCATTGGATGAGGAAAACATAACATGTGAGGTAGTTTTGAGTGGATCTACAATTATTCCTTTGCATAGCCTGGCATTCTATCTTATCCATAAAAATGATGATCAAAGTTGGTAAGTTTTATATAACACCCATTTTCGGGGTCCTCGTCATCATATTTTCAATTATCTTTAATTATTTTTTAAAACATGTTCATGTCAATTCTTACTATATAATGGATACTATGACTCACCATCATTTTAGGCACTCTGTTCACCAAAATAATTTTTTTGAAACAATATCCATGTGTAATAAGGTAGGATCATCACTCAACAAGGATTCATATGTTTGAACCAATTCTTACTAGGGTGTTTAGTTTAATTTATATTCCAAAGGGGATGGTCATGTGTATAAAAGTGAATGAATTTATATAGTATTATATTCATAGAAGGAATCTAAAGCATTTTCAACCAATATTAGAGGTACAATGATTATATTACCTTTTATGGAACTAGATATTATTGGTACAACTAATAATCATTCTTTTATGTTGTAAATGTTTGTTAATTTATTGGGATGAGATTTGGAACTGATGTGAATTTTTTTATCATTCCATGATTTTGGGATATGAAATAAATAAGGGCACATGATTCATGAATTTTACGAAAATACGGCTGAATATGATGTGATGTCAGGCATTTTAGTTTTTGATATTGACATCTTCAAATTGATTATTGGCTTGTATTGTATGACTAGTTTAATGGACAAGATAGATAGTTATCATAATCATTATTATTTTTTATATTCCAATGTGTTAAGTTATGTTTTTAAGGATATTTGGGACTCTATATATGTAAGTTAAGGTATTATTGATACTTATTTTGTGTAAGTCTCATTACAATTTTTTCACTTGATTCATGATTTCATTTTCCCTTGATTCAATATAGTACATCATATAGTGGTGAGTTCTTACCAAGAGTTATCTCTACATGTTTTTCATTTATCAGCACCCATAGAGAGGTCGATTTTTTTTGACATAAATCCTAGTATGATTCCAATATATATACCATCCAATTGAATTTCACTTTGTGATTTTTCAAAATTTAAAATCCATTGTGAGCTTTTAGAGGATATGAAAATTATTTTTCTAATCATTTCATTATGGGATTCTCTTTTCCTCATTGATAAGAATGAATTTGGGATACTCATTATTTTTATGGGTTATATAAATATGAATTAGTTTAATATTATGTACAAATAACAGTTTCCTGTGATAGATGATAGATTTTCCCATCTTGGAGGGGAATAATTGTTTTCAAATATTAACTTTTGGTCAATGTACCACAAGTTGGGAGTGTAGGAAGATGATATAACTAATAGAGTATTTTGGAATCTGTATTGGAATTTCATGTATCTAGTTATGCAATTCTATAAAGTTTTAGTATGGGTTCTACACACCAATTCACCAGGCCAATTTTCCACATGACCTCAAGCATGCATTTTCATACGTCGAAGGCCCTTGACTAGTAGTGAGGGTCAGATAAGTCAATCATGGGGAAAATATACCCTCTTTTTTAGTGTAAAACCCACCAGAAATTTCATGAAAAACTGGAAGAATGTATATAGTCAGAAACAACACCAATATATCATTGTAATATAGAATAAAATAAAAAATCTCATCGATATAAAAAAACATGTCAACGTAATGTTAATATCAAATATCTCATATGAAAACTCAAAATAAAGAAACTAACTACTCCCAGTAGGTCGTCAATCACATCTAGTTCCCTCAATCATGATCTATTCCAACTCATCCATCTAACATGGAATCTTTCCCATAACTTGTCCCAAAACCATCAAATCTATTCAGGTAATGATAAGGAATCCAATGTCGTGTATTAGTAAGACATAGTAGGTGACAACAAATAATGTCTAAAACAAATCAAGTCAAAATTTTATTTGTGAAACTATATATGGAAATAATTACAGTGCATAAATAAATAGTTATCACATTATCAATTAATCATTATTTATCTACATAAACCCATATATTCCATAGGACACCTGAATCAAAATATATTCATTGGCCCATGATAGAGTCTGATCCAAATAAGATAATTAAATCATACTTCAGTATTTCATCTAGTTAGCCCAATATTCCATTGCCAAAATTTTGGGATGTTGAACTCTCTATCTAGTGGAACATTTATCAAACATTCCTATATATATATATCATGTGATAAAACATCATGTATTTCTACCTTATTCTCAATCATGCATATATACCATTGGTTTTGATCACCATTTCTACCACCATAGTTCTTAATTATGTGCATATTTCATTGGTGTAGATCATTATTTTATATCATCCAATTTACCAATCATATTGATTGATCTATCATTGTAATAGATCATCATGTCTATCCCCTATTTAATAAATATTCATTTATATAATCATCATCCTTCATCGTCATGTGAATCGCCAATTTATCAACAATTAATTATTTCATAAATTAATCATTCCATGATCATTAATTAGTTCAATAATTAATTAATCACATCACTATTTATATTAATAAATTCAATAAATAATTAATCATTAATTTAACACCCCAAGTTTCTACGGTACGCTTCTGTTTGAATAATGTGATAGCATGTGTTGTACGCAACCCCGAGTTCTAACACACCATAACCGATCAAACTAGTGGTTATGAATAGTAAAACCTACTTTTTGAAATTATATATATTTTATATTTTGAAATGGAATTCATATTTGGATTCAGAATATCGAATTTAGCCTAAGGTGAAATTTTGGTACTTTTCGGATATCTTTAATAATTTGATGAATAGTGAAAATTACTAAATTTAAATTAAAAACAACTTTTTTAATTACCTGTTAAAAACACGCTTTTTGTTTTAACAATGGGAACTAATTTTAAATTAATTTCTGCCACTTCAATGTTTTGAATTTGGAAAAATGGATTCCATATTTGGAATCAGGATGTTCAAATTTTGTAAATAGGTAACTTTTATTTTTTGACATTTTGAATAATTTCTGCGGTAAATATTTTATTTACCATGGTTAATGGTAAATCCGGTAAATAAGGGTTAAAAAATAATATTATAATAATACTAAATTACCCTAAAACGTGTCCTAACTTTATAGGTTGATACATGTTCGACCATAATCATCTTTGGGTCGATTTTGGGATCCCATGGAGCCACTTGTAGGTGATAAGGACACTTTATTTTAATTAAGTTAAAATGAATACAAAAATGACACAAGCATATATCTTTTAGAAAAAAAATTTTTAAATAGGGGTATATCTGTTGGATTTTCTACTATAAATATTCATTAGAAATATAAAAAGATTTCCTACATAATTATATTTTATTTATAATTTTTAGAGATTACATAATTTTATTTATTTATGAAACAATGATGATGCACTAATTACCAAAACAGTGAAAATTTAAAATAATTGATATTATAAATACCCAAATAAATATAATTTCTGACTTTGAATGATTTAAAATAAATTTCTAGGATAATATGACAAATTATGATTGATTTAATTAGCTTTTTTCGAAGTAATAATTCTGTTATGAGTTTCACAAAAATAAACTATTGAATATTGTCAAAATTGACATAAAATAGTTTTTAAAACAAATATTATATTATTAATTGATATTAAATTCCTAAAAATATAAGGATCGGCCAATAGACTTATATCATGATATTTGTATCATTAATGGACCACTTGGGGGTCGCTTGGATCTATATGGTATGTTTATTAACCATATAATATAAAAATACAAAGTGGCATTGTAAAAGTAAAACTAATTAACTTAGAGTAATACTTAATGATAAGGTTAATATAAGTACCCAAACCTATCTAAATTCTATTAGTTGAGTGGTTTTCGACCGATCCCCACCTTAACATTTAAATAATCAACTTTTGATCCATTAGAAACAGAATATGAATTTATTATAAATTAATATTTCTAGCTTTTCCAAAGCTTCCCCTCACCCCTCTTATAAAAGGAAAATCATTATTCTCATTTCTTCACACATTCAAAGCCTTTTGGTTCGCCCAAAATCTTCCCAAATACTCTCCCAACTTCCCTAAATACAACCTAGAGGCCTTAGTTTGATCAGAAATCCATCCTAAGAATCCCTTTTGATCAAATCAAAAGGAAGAACCCGAAGAAGAGGTAATGATTTCACCACCCTTTTCCAAGTTCCTTTTTTCTTACACTTCTTATTCCTTTGTTATTACCATTCTAAAATAATAACTCCAGTATCATATATATACTGTGATGTTATTATAAATATGGAACAACCATATTCAGTATTCTATCCACCCTTTGTATAACATGTCACCATACGTGTGTACGTATGGCTTACCGTCTCCACGTCATGGTTTAATTGATAGTCAATATATTATTATTTGGATGGGTATAATAATGATGTGTAAATCATGTAAATAATAAATATAACATGTTAATGATTCTGTATATATGATATACCATCCATTTATATATTATTTTAATATCAAAATAATGATATTGTTGCTCGTGTGTACGTACGGACTACCGTCTCCATGAACGCGATGAGATTCATTCTCCATCATATCCATTCAAATATAATTATCATTTGATGATTTAAAAATAATGTTTATCGACTTGATATCATTCTTTATATGAATAATATACAACCTATCCATGAAAAACATGGCTTATGTAACAAAACATATTAAAGAAAACGAGTAAGTTAACACCCGAAACGACGATAATACTATGATATTATTAACAAAGCAATGTTAAAAGATCATATATGATATCATATTAATGTATATGATTCTTTTGTAATTTAATAAAAATTATTTCACCATTATACAAGATGTTAACCTACCCCAACCAAGGAAAAGTACAAGGTAAGGGTTTATTTTGCAATCTCTTCATTATCCGAGGTTGTTTATACGTAATAATCTACTGGGAATTCTTTATCATCCACATCCATGTTTCATAAAAATGTATTTCAAAACATTTTTACTATTTAAAAGATTATGGTTTAAAGTCATTTATACCGTTGTTTGACTTTTTATAAGTGTTTTATAAAGGATTCTTTCTGTCATTTTCCAAACAAGGTTCTTTTTAACTTTTTCGACAAAATTATGGTAAGAATGTTTTTTTAACTTATACGGCGGGTGCGGTAATTTTCCGCCATTATAAAATTTTTGAAGCTTCCCTTACAAGCGTATAAGAATATTTTCAAAGAAAATGTTTTATTTTATAAATATATGAATCTTAAATGATTTCAAAATATAAAGAGATATTTCTCTAAAAAGAGTCCTGATTTCATCTATGTCAACATCCTTTGATGGATTTTACGTTTATTTGACGTTGATTCATTGTGATAAAAAAATTCTATATTGTATTGAAGGTTTTGTGATATTTTTGACTGTGGATGTGTTATTTTTATACCATTCATGGTTTATGGATGAAGTATTTACATTTCGTATGCTAGTTTTAATACGAATGTTTATGTTATGTTTAAACCTTTTCATATGGGAATGCATTGGACTTAATATGTGATGGGTGGAGCCTGCTATAGCTCCTCGATTCATCGGTAGGTCTCATGAGACAAACTAGTGTCTTGGAACAAGGCCTTGAAAAAATATTATTTGTAGTCTTGGCATGAGGCCTTGGCTATGTGGTTATGATAGTCTAGAATTATTCATTCCATCGTTATGAATGTGGTTATTGATATTGCATGTGATTATTCGATTAGTATAATATCCATGTGGAGAAGTAAATGGAATTATTTCATTTTACTTTTGACATACTATGTTGAAGTTCATGTTTAAAATGCTTTTGTTTTGGTTATACATTGCCTTAAATGTTTATGGATAATTTTGAATGTTTCTTCTATATTGTTATCCTTACTAGGCATTTAAGCTCACCCCTTTTGTATGTTTTATTTTTTACAGGATGTGAATAAGTAAGTTATGAATGACCTGTAGGGATATTATGAGGGGATAATAGTTTGGACTAAGGAGACATTTTGTTATTTTAGTAGTTTTTCACTTTATGATGTAATGTAAGACTTTATGAATATATCTAGTGTTTCCAAGGATACTAAACCAATCGGTCTTTGGAGATTTTATCTTTCTTGTGATCATGCCAATGTTATGTAATAATGCACCAACTCTGGGTAACTGGAGTCGGGGCGTTATAGTTGATATCAGAGGAAGTTTAGTCCAACCCTTGGAAGCAAGATTTAGATAAACTCTAATTAGAGAAGGTAGACCTAAGATGAACTTTGAGGATTAGTATAGAAGAACTTCCTATAATTTTGGTATTGTAGAGATTTTGTGAGTTTTCCAAGAAATACATCCATGTCTGGATACGAGCAGGTATAGGCGGCTCTAGAATAGATGTGCCTAGGGGTAAAACCCGAAAACACCGCTTTGAGCTAGACTCGAACGGGAACTGGTGCACGACAATGGGCTTTGCTAAACTCTTGGTTACGATGCTCCCAGGGGATATTATTAGGATAACTCTCATTTTCTTTAAAAATCATTATGAAGGGTTTATGAGTATATAATTCCTCAAAGAAAACATTCTTATGATTATGGATTATATCCATAAATAGTTCAATTTATGTTAAGTATTTTATAAGTAAGGGATTATGTATTTTGATTCATAAACTGATCTTGTTTATGCCATTGTATAGAAATGGTGCCTAGTGGAAGAAATGGAAACTGTATAAATTCACACACTCCATGTAGGTATTTCCCTCCTGCTCAAGATAATTATAGTGGTGCTGGTGATGCAACTGGTGCCGATCAGCTAATCACCATACTGGGACAACTCACTCAGGTTATTAATAATTACCTTACCTATATGGAGCACCCTGATCTATAGCGTGGAGGATCAATGTTAGATCGATTCATGAGGAAAAAAACCACCAATGTTCAATGGGAGTACAAATCCCTTAGTAGGTGAGAAATGGATAAATTCCCTATAGAAAATATTTCAGGCTTTGGGGAGTAGTGAAAGGGAAAAAGTTATTATGGCAGTTTACCGCCTCACTGGAGATGCTGATCAATGGTGGTCATTGATTCAAAACATGAAGTAAGATGATAAAGTATCAAATATGGAATGGAGGGAGTTCAAAGATCTGTTTTTTGAAAAATACTTTCCTTGCGACCATCGAGAAGGTATGGAAAGGAAATTTCTGAGTCTTAGACAAAAGGAGGATGAGAATGGCACAAAGTGTGAAGCTAAATTTACAAGGATAGAAAGGTATGCTGGAGATTATATACATAACCCAAGAAGTAAGATTGATCCTTTATTTCATGGGTTAAATCCATTTCTCCGTCGAGCATTAGTATCACAATCCCTCTCGTCGTACGAAGACATTGTCTCATGTGCTATCAAGACCGAAAATGAATTCTCTAAGTCTTATGACATTAAAGAAAAGCAAGAGAAGAAGAGACATGCTGATCAATCTGGGAATGGAAGTAAGGGGAAGAAGGGAAAGGTTGAATATCTATCCTATGGTAAATTCGGTAATAAACACCCCAGTACTTTCTTGAAGGGAACATGAGTCTGTTACAAGTGTGGTGAAAAAGGCCACCAAGCTCGTGATTGAAAGGGGAAGAAGGAAGCTACCAATGTTCAGTGCTACAATTACAGGGATATGGGGAATTATGCAAATGAATTTCCTAAGTGTCAGGAAAACTTACCACAGAAAAGGCAAAGGGATCAAAGCCAAGCTTATGCTATCACTACTGTTGAGGTAGAAGCTCCGAAAGACGTTGTGGCAGGTAATTTAATGGTTTCCTCAAGTTTAGAAAATGCATTATTTGATTATGGATCATCGCATTGTTTCATATCTTCCCAGTTTTATAAGAAAATTAGATATTTCCGATTTGATTTAACAAGGGATTTGTTAGTTAAAACTCCTAAGGGAAGTATCATTGCAACAATGTTTTGTGAATCAGTCCCCATTAGAGCACATAAATGTTCTTTATCTGTTGATCTTGTCGTCATACCTATGATGGAGTTTGATATAATCCTCGGTATGGACTATCATTCAGACTATGATGCGAAGATTTATTGTAATAAGAAAGAGGTTATGATTCTTGATGATGATGATAAGGAACACATTTATCTTTAGAGAAGAATCGTCACCACCTAATTCTTATCTAGATCCACCCCCAGTAGCTCCACTAAATTCAATTATTGGGGAGGAAGAGAATGAAATAACTGTGGGTGAGGAATGGAATGTTCAAATATAGGATGTAACTATTGTGAAAGAATATGTAGATGTATTTCCGGATGATTTACCTAGACATCCTCCAGAACGAGAAGTTGAGTTTTCCATTGATTTAATTCCTAGATCAAGGCCTATATCGAAGACCCCTTATAGAATGGCCACTGTGGAATTAGTCTAACTAAAGAAACAACTAGAAGAATTGAGTAATAAGGGATTTATTCGCCCAAGTGTTTCTCCATGGGGAGCCTCTGTTCTTTTTGTTAAAAAGAAAGATGGATCTCTGAGGTTATGTATCGACTATAGGGTGATTAATGCCATAACAATAAAGAACATGTATCCCCTACCTCAAATTGATGATTTATTTGACCAACTGCATGGAGAAAAATACTTTTCAAAGATTTACCTTCGATCTGGATACCATCAGTTGTGTGTGAAGAAGGAAGGCATTCTAAAGATAGCATTTTGAACTAGGTATGGGCATTACGAGTTTACTGTAATGCCTTTTGGATTGACTAATGCACCCTCTGTATTCATGGATATGATGAATAGAGTTTTCATGGAGTATCTCGAAGAATTTGTGGTGGTATTTATTTATGATATCTTGGTATACTTAAAAAGCTACGAAGATCAGGAAAATCACTTGCACATTATCTTGAAGACTCTGAGAAGACATGAATTATATGGGAAGTTTAGAAAGTGTGAATTCTGGCTTCAGGAGATTTCTTTTCTTGGCCATATTGTCTCTAAAGATGGAATCTCTCTTTATCCTTCTAAGACCAAGGCAATCTAGGAATGGCCATCTCCTACAAGTATAACTGAGGTATGCCGTTTTATTGGTTTAGCAGGTTATTATCGACGTTTCATCCAGAATTTTGTCCGATTCTATAACCCATTAACGAAGCTCACACGTAAAGGGGTTAAATTTTTTTGGACAAAATAGTGTGAAGAATGTTTCGAAGAACTGAAGAGAAGATTAGTCAATGCTCCTCTGTTGACTCTACTATCGGGGAATGATGCGTTCATTATTTATAGTGATGCATCGAAGAAACGACTTGGTTGTGTCCTTATGCCGAATGATAGGGTCATTGCCTATGCATCACGACAGTTGAAAATTCATGAACAAAACTATCCTACTCATGATCTCGTGTTAGCAGTTGTGATCTTTTCTTTGAAGATATGGAGGCACTACCTCTATGGTGAAAAATGTGAGATTTATACAGATCACAAGAGTTTGAAGTATATTTTCTCACAAAAAAGAACTCAACATGAGGCAAAGGAGATGGCTTTAATTACTCAAGTATTATGATTGCATGATACACTACCACCCGGGGAAAGCAAACAAGGTGGCAGATGCTTTGAGCAGGAAAGACTATGGAGTTTTGAACAATATGAGAATTGAAAGGGATCCAATTTTCATGGATCTGGTGAAGATGGACATGGGAATAACCAGGGAAGCAGAAACATCAATGCTTTTTCAAATGGTTGCAAATCCATCTTTACTAGAAAGGATTAAGGGTTATCAGACTAATGATGGATAATTTCAAAAGAAGATTAAAGCTGTGAATGATGGGAGATTGAGAGATTTTGTGTATGAAAATGGAATTTTGAAATTCGGGAAGAGGCTTTGTGTTCCCGATATACCTGATATAAAAATGGAATTGTTGGATGATGCTCATAGTTTCAATTTATCTATACACCCTAGGAGCACCAAAATATATAGAGATTTGAAGGAACATTTTTTGTGGGACAACATGAAGAGGGAGATTTCCAATTTTGGGTCTAGATGAATGGTTTGTCAACAAGTGAAAGTTGGAAGGCAACACCCTGGAGGAGTCATGCATCCTCTTCGCATACTAGAGTGGAAATGGGAAAATATTATGATGGACTTTGTCATGGGGCTACCAAAGACTCCTAGAAGGAACGATGCAATATGGGTTATTGTTGATCGTCTTACCAAGTCAGCACATTTTCTTGCTATAAGAGAAGATCTACCACTGGAACGTCTAGAAATAATATATATTAATGAAGTTATGAGACTTCTTGGAGTACCCCTATCGATTGTTTCTGATCGTGATCCCTGTTTTACTTCATGATTCTGGAAGGGTCTTCAGAAATCCCTGGATACTGAACATCATTTGAGAACTACCTACCACCCTCAGATAGACGGACAATAAAAACAGACTATTCAAACCTTATAAGACATGTTGAGATCCTGCTCACTTGACTTTCAGGGTATGTGGGATCATTATTTACCTCTAGTAGAATTTTCCTATAACAATAGCTTCCATTCGAGTATTTAGATGGCACCATATAAAGCGTTATACGGAAAGAGATGTCGCACACCAACCTGTTGGGATGACGTTGGTGAAAGAAAACTTGTAGGTCTAGAACCGGTGGAGGAAATGATAGAAAAGGTGAAGGTAATCCAAAATCACATCAAATAAGCTCAAAGTAAGCAGAAGGGCTAGGCTGATAATCGAAGGAATGATTTGGAATTTCAAGTTGGTGATCATGTTTTCCTGAAGGTATCTCCACGGAAGGGAGTCATACGTTTTGGTAAGAATGGTAAATTGAGTCCAAGGTACATCAGACCTTTCGAAATTCTAGAACGAATTGGGGTTTGTAGCTTACCGATTGGCAATGCCTCCAAGTCTCTCCAAAGTTCACGATGTGTTCCACGTATCTCTGTTGAGGAAATACATGCCTGACCCAACGCATGTACTCACCTATGAGGAGTTAGAACTAGAACCTGATCTATCTTATTGCGAAGACCCTGTCAGGATTCATGATACGAGAGAACAAGTACTGAGAAACCGGACGACTCGTCTGGTAAAAGTCTTGTGGAGAAACCATAAGACGGAAGAGGCAACGTGGGAATCCGAGGAACTTATGATGAACAACCACCCGAGTATTTTCATGTGATAAGTATTCTAGAAATTTAGAGGATGAAATTATTTGAAGGATGGGAGAATGTAACACCCCAATCTTCTACGATACGCTTCTCTTTGAATAATGTGATAGTGTGTGTTGTACGCAACACCGAGTTCTAACACACCATAATCGATCAATCTAGCCGTTATGAATAGTAATACCTAATTTTTGAAATTATATATATTTTATATGTCAAAATGGAATTCATTTTTGGATTCGAAATATCAAATTTAGCCAAAGGTGAAATTTTGGTACTTTTCAGATAACTTTAATATTTTGATGAATAGTGAAAATTACTAAATTTTAATTAAAAACAACATTTTTAATCAAAATAATTAATAGTGATAAATTATGAATTTGAGTGGTTTTAAAGTATATTTAGAATATATTTTTACGATTTAATATACTTTTGGTCATTGGACATAATTTTACAATTAAACCGGACATAAAAAAGTGTCAATCTTTTGATAGTTATTATCTTTTAAAAACACGCTTTTTATTTTAACAACAGGAATTAATTTTAAATTATTTTATACCACTTCTGTGTTTTGAATTTGGAAAAATGGATTCCATATTTGGAATCATGTTTTTCAAATTGTATAAATAGGTAACTTTTATTTTTAGACATTTTGAATAATTACTGCGGTCAATATTTTATTTACCATGGTTAAGGGTAAAATCCGGTAAATAAGGGTTAAAAAATAATATTATAATATTACTAAATTACCCTAAAACGTGTCCTAACCTTATTGGTTGATACATGATCGACCATAGACATCTTTGGGTCGATTTTGGGACCCCATAGAGCAACTTTTAAGTGATATGGACACTTTATTTTAATAAAGTTAAAATGAATACAAAAATGACACAAGCATATATCTTTTAGAAAAAAATTTTTTACAAAGGGTTATATATGTTGGATTTTAGACTATAATTATTCATTAGAAATATAAAAATATTTCCTACATAATTATATTATATTTATAATTTTTAGAGATTACATAATTTAATTTATTTATGACACAATGATGATGCAGTAATTACCATAACAGTGAAAATATAAAATAATTGATATTATAAATACCCCAATAAGTATAATTTGAGACTTTTAATGAATGAAAATAACTTTATAGGATAATATGACATATTAGTATTGATTTAATTAACTTTTTTTAAGTAATCATTCTATTATGAGTTTCACAAAAATCAACTATTGAATAGTGTCAAAATTGACATAAAAGAGTTTTTAAAACAAATATTATATTATTAATTGATATTAAATTCATAAAAATATATGGTTCAGACAAGAGACTTATATCATGATAGGTGTATAATTAATGGACCACTTGGGGGTCTCTTGGATGGATATGGTATGTTTATTAACCATATAATATAAAAATACAAAGAGACATTGTAAAACTAAAACTAATTAACTTAGAGTTAATACTTAATGATAAGCTTAATATAAGTACCCCAACCAGTATAAATTCTATTGTTTGAGTGTTTTTAGACCTATCCCAACCTTAAAATTTAAATAATAATCTTTTTAGACATTAGAAACCTAATATAAATTTATTATAAATTAATATTTCTAGCTTTTCCAAAGGTGCCCCTCACCCCACTTATAAAAGGGCACTCCTCCTTCTAATTTCTTCACACCTTCAAAGCCTTTTGGTTCGGCCAAAATCTACCCAAATACTCTCCCAAATTCCCTCACTACAACCTAGAGGCCGTATTTTGATCATAAAGACAGCCTACGGAGCCCTTTTGATCAAATCAAAAGGAAGAACCTGAAGAAGAGGTAATGATTTCACCACCCTTTTCCAAGTTCCTTTCTTCTTCCACTTCTTCTACCTTTGTTATTATCATTATAAAATAATAACTCCATTATCATACATATATTGTGATGTTATTATAAATATGGTACAACCATATTCATTATTCTATCCACCCTTTGAATAACATGTCACCATACGTGCGTACATACGACTTATTGTCTCCACGTCTTGGTGTAATTGTTATTCAATATATTATTATTTGGATGCGTATAATAATGATGTGTAACTCATGTAAATAATAAATATAACATGTTAAGGATTCTGTATATATAATATACCATAAATTTATATATTATTTTAATATCAAAAGAATGATATTGTCACTCGTGCGTACGTACGGAGTACCGTCTCCACGAACACGATGAGATTCATTCTCCATCGTATCCATTCAAGTATAATTTTCATATGATGATTTAAAAAAATGTTTGAGGACCTGATATCATTCTGTATATGAATAATATACAAACTATCCATGACAAACATGGCTTATGTAACAAAACATATAAAAGAAAATGAGTAAGTTAACACCCGAAACGACGATAGTACTAAAATATTATTAACAAAGCAATGTTAAAAGATCATATATGATATCATATTAATGTATATGATTCTTGTATAATTTAATAACAATTATTTCACCATTATACAGGAGGTTAACCTACCCCAACCAAGGAAAATTACACAGTAAGGGTTTATTTTCCAATCACTTCATTATCCGAGGTTGTTTATACGTAATAATCTACTGGGACTTCTTTATCATCCACATCCATGTTTCTGAAAAATGTATTTAAAAACATTTTTAAAATTTAAAAGAATATAGGTTAAAGTCATTTATACCCTTGTTTGACTTTTTATAATAGTTTTATAAAGGAATATTTCCGTCGTTTTCCAAACAATGTTCTTTTTAACCTTTTCGACAGAATTAAGGTAAGAATGTTTTTTTTAACTTATACGGTGGGTGTGGTTATTTTCCGCTATTATAAAATCATTGAATCTTCCCTTACAAGCTTATAAGAATATTTTCAAATAAAATGTTTTATTTTATAAATATATGACTCTTAAATGATTTCAAAATAGAATGAGAAATTTTTCTAAAAAGTGTACTGATTTCATCTATGTCAACATCCTTTGATGGATTTTATGCTTATTTTATGTTAATTCATTATGATACAAAACTTCTATATTGTATTGAAGGTTTTGTGATATGTTTTACTATGTATGTGTTATTTTTATACCATTAATGGTTTACGGATGAAGTATTTACATTTTGTATGCTAGTTTTAATACGAATGTTTATGTTTTGTTTAAACCTTTTCATATGGGAATGCATTGGACTAAATATGTGACGGGTGGAGCCCGCTATAGCTCCTCGATGCATAGGTAGGTCTCATGAGACAAACTAGTGTCTTGGCACAAGGCCTTGACAAAATCTTATTTGTAGTCTTGGCATGAGGCCTTGGCTATGTGGTTATGATAGTCCAGCATTATGCATTCCATCATTATGAAAGTGGTTATTGATATTGCATGTGATTATTCGATTAGTAGACTATCCATGTGAATAAGTAAATGGCCTTATTTCATTTTACTTTTTCCATACTATGTTTAATTTCAAGTTTAAAAGGCTTTTGTTTTGGTTATACATTGCCTTAAATGTTTATTCTTATTTTTGAATGTTTCCGCTATATTGTTATCCTTACTGGGCATTTGAGCTCACCACTTTTCTATGTTTTATTTTTCCCAGGGTGTGAAGAAGTAAGTTATGAATGACCTGCAGGGATATTATGAGGGGATAATAGTGTGGACTAAGGAGACATTATGTTATTGTAGTGGTTTTTCACTTTATGGTGTAATGTAAAACTTTATGAATATATCTTATGTTTCCAAGGCTACTAAACCAATCGGTCTTTTGAGATTTGATCTTTCTTTTTATCATGCCAATGTTATGTAATAATGCACCAACTCTGGGTAACTGGGGTCGGGGAGTTACAATTATCATACTCAACATTTAAAAACTAATTAACTAATTAATTATTCTCAACATAAAATTCATAATTTCTAAAATTTCAATAATTTACTAAACATTAATTATCCCCAAATTCCCAATTCAATACATTTATTATCAAATTAATAATTATTTATTCTAATTAAAAAATTCCTAATATTCAATAAAGTACCAAAATTATCACTTCATGAATTGAAAATTTATTCATCATTAATTATCATAAGTCAACAATTCACAATATTCAATCAGATCCCAAAATTCTCAATTCATTCATTGATAATTAACTCATTTGTTAAATTTCCAAATTCCACAATTTCAAGAATCTAATATCTAATTCTCCAATTAATTATCCAATTCATCATTCCAAATTCTCATAATATCAAATCCATCTAAATTAATTAATTTATTTCATTAATTACTTCAATTAATCGTTTAAATTTCTAAACAACTCTTGGAATTCAATAACATTCATATACCTAATTAAAATCCCAACAATAGGATTTGAATTTTAGACTACCAACATTTTTTTGAATATTCAATAATGTTTCCAATGGAAAATGTCCACGATGAATGATGTATATGGTTTCAATGAGGATCCTAGATCAATATTGATAATGATCAAAACTGAAAATGCAACATTCTAAGGATTTTCATCAAAACGGGTGGGAAAAGAATGAATATAAAGAATAAATCAAACAAATAAAACATATAAGGGATTTATGTCTTGAATCGAACACTTTTAAGGGGTTTTGGAAGTCCAAAATACTATGGAGTGTAAATTTAGGTCGAGAGGAGAAGATCTGCATTGGGTTCCAACAAAAATCAGCCACACAACCCATTCAAAACTATGGGACGATCCTTTACAAAATATATCATCCAATTACACATATTGAAATTATTTTTTATAGTTTTTTTTGGTAAAATTTATGTTTCATATTATTTATCTTATTAAAACCCATGAATTATTACACAAAATGAAATCCCATTACATGATGTGTAACTGTTCTTCGATTGAGTTATCATTGATATTTTTTAAAGCCACTCAACTGATCATGAACAAATTATTATCAATTAACCCTTTAAAAAAAAATCACCATTAATTCAAAAATAAAAAATTCTAGAGCATTAGGTAATTTTGTCAAATAAAGTCTCCATGTCTCAATACAAGACTGGACCAGTAATAAAACATAGAGAGAAAAGAATTTGGAACACAAAAAATCAAACAATCTCCCCACATTATAAATGAACGTCATAGAGCTTTACTTTGAATCTTTATGAAGATTATAAGTCATAAATATGAAGAAAATTTCCTCACATATCTGCTACCCTTTCCCATTTTCCCTCATGTGTGTGCCCATGTTTCTATAATTAATGAACTATCAGAAAATTCATTCCTTGCAACACTTTCTCAGTGTGATCCAACACGCATATCATTTGATCCTCAAAAAATAAACATATCTCAAACTCAACTTCACCCACATAGATCACATAAGAAGGTTCATGGTGATACCCCTATGGATGTGATAGATGAAAAATTTCATGTGTATCACTGTATTTCTTTTGAAGATCCATTCTGGATGTCACTAACCGGATTCTTTACACAACCTCAAACAATCATTTGATCCAACATTCCATGACTTGATATCCTAGGGTGAACCAACCTAGGAAACAACCAAACTAATACATGATCACCCTATTTAAACTCTATGGGACACCCTAGTCTGTCATTATAAGAATTTTTCCTACAATGATCTATATCTATATGTTTCTGAATTATTTGTTCCAACTCCAAAGTCTCCTACATGAGTCTTGATCTTATCAAATATGAAATTCTAACCACTATCCCACATATCAGTGATATAAATGTACTTCAATAATGATCCTATTATGGTTCAATATATATAGGTTCCTAATAATTCATTTTATATGAAAACTCCACTAAATCAGTTGGCTCCACCAATGATCTGTTGAAGTTTAGAACGCATTCCCACAACATAACCATATGTACCATCATAGTGCACTCAAAATTCTCATCATTCATTTGGTGGAAGGATGCACTAAATAATAATTATATTAGATGATCCTACTATAAGCCCTTCCACAACAATGAATTATATCATGAATCACAATTTGATACAATAGTCTATGGTACCCCGTGTAGACTAACTTTCTCTATAATATAAAACCTCCAACTACTCCACTGGGATTGTATCTTGTACAGGATTGAAATGAACTAATTTCATTCATAAATCCACAATACCCTATATAGAATCATTCTTCCCTGGAGTCTTTATATTACACGCAATAAGGTATATGTTCACATCATCCCACATCTAGTCTAGAATTGGAAATGGCTTAAACAAACCTCCAGGTTGTTGATGTTATGCCTTCACATGCTGATAGCTATAACATCATGTCATAAACCCAATATCACCTTCTTCATCCCTAGACCACAAAACTATAATCATAGGTCATGGTACATTGTTTCACCCATGGATTTACATCACACACGGAGCAACAAAATTTATACATAGTCAATTATCTCATGTTCATAGGCACTAAAAAACAATTCTTAATAAGGAAAATATCATCTTTAACTATCATCCATTCTGTAGTAGACTCCATACCTTTAGGGCTTTCCATTAAGGTCATAAAACTCAAATCATCATACATCTTATCTTAGATCTACCTCAATTTCATACATTCCACTAAAACTGATATGAAATTATTAGTCTCTTGACATTCTTGAACCACCACATCTATCTCCTCCAGAAAATACATCATCTTCAACTCATCACTAGACTCATGATCAAACTAAGAGTGGGTTATCAAGCTCAAGGAAACAAACACATAGTTTCACATTCAAATAATATATTCTAGCTCAATGTTAAACAACAACATATACTCATCCCATCTACACTGCCAAAGATTCAAATATCATTGCGAGAAAACATTCCTTATACTCCAATGATCGATAAACACAATAATCTTATATCCCAATATATAATTCCTACAACAATACAGATCATAAACTATAAATGAAAAATCATGTTCATGGGTAGGATACTTATATTCCTATGGCCTCAACTGCTAAGACCCATATGCCATAATTCTATCTCCCTGCATTAGCACTGCTCTATGTTAGATAGGAGAAGATCAACAGTACACCATTTAATTCTCACATGGAATAGGTAGGATCATGATTATTGTTTATGTCAAATGAATCATAATCTCTGAGAATTAATTTTCACATGAATATGACCTTACAAAATTGATCCCCTTTTTTATCATTCTTGAATTATGTTCTTCTAAATAGTAAAATTCATGGATGAATATATGATAATATCTATCCAACCTAAGAAATATTTGGAAATAAAAAATTTTATTAGAATTCTCCAAAGATACCAATTCCAAAAATTTATATACAGCCACCGAAACACTTTCTACCAGATGATTTTCCCAATAAGTGTACCTGGTCAATCCATAACTAACACTTAGATATCATTTCATGTAGATGATTCTCACATAGCATACTCATGAAGATGCCAGGATGTTTGGCCTGATCGTCATGAGTCTTGGAGTACATGAATATGTCATCCAAAAAAACTACCAAAAACTGATCTAGATATAGATTAATGATCTTACTCAACTGGATGACAAACACATTTTGTGTGTTTGTAAACTAAAATGGAATTACAATGAATTCATATAGGCAATAAATTATTCTAAAAAAAATAGTCGGTATACCAAAATTCAGAACTCTCAGCTGATTATTCCCTGATCACAAGTTAGTCGTCAATAAAACAAAATCTCCTCTAAACATGTTTAAAAGACAATATATATTAGAAATAGTATATCGTATCTTCACAATCATCCATTTAATCATCAGTTAATCAATGCAGAAGCACAAAAATTGGTCATCCTTCATTTAAAACAACCCAGGAGAACCCCAAGGAAATGTACTCAGAAAGAAAAAACATTTATTGACCAACACCTCTAGTTAAACCTTGATCTTGTGAAGATCTATTTGGTTGAATTTGTAATGTGAAATAGAAACTGAATCATCACCAAACATTAGATAAATATTTAATACCAAATCTCTCTCAGGAGGTAGCCCTAAAAATTATTCATGAAAAGTATTTGAAAACAGTTCCACCACTGGTGAAAAGATATCATGCTTTACACCTCCATATGTCAGTAAAAGGCCATAAACCAAGGCTATGAGATCTCTCGGGTTTGAAGTAATTTTCCCTACTCTGCCTGCCTAAATATCCCACTCCCCACGTTTAATGTAATATAACACTTAAGATATGTAAACATCACACTCATGTGGTAACAAACAATATGGTCTCGGTACTCGACAAGACTATCTATAACAATAATGAAGTTAAAGAATGTCATTCCCATAATATACATACCCCATAGAAAATTTTATTCCAAAATTTCATGAAAAATACCTGGAAAAAGTATATATCTCTAGACCGTACTCCCAACAGTGTTTCTATAGTAATTATCACACACACAAACTCCACTGGTAGTCTCAAAAAATTAACATTATTTGTATATAAAAAGGAATTAGATTAATTATTATCAAAAAAGAAATAATATAATGTAGAATCTATAAGAATAGTAGCTCTAAAATTGTATATACAATACTATCCATCAAAAATATTATGTGGAAATTCATGCAGTAGTCCATCAACACTTCTCTAACATTGTTCTACCACCCCTGAGTGGAATCACACAATTTATATGGGCCTACATTCCAAGAATCACCAATTCCACTACCTCTACCCCCTTAACTAGAAGAACTCTAGTTGCGAGATTGACATAGTGTAGAATATCCCCTCCACACTCCCTAGTTCTATCTAACTCCTCTATCACCAACATTTTCCATTAATTTCTATATAATCAAAATATATTTCAGGTCTTTCTTCAAGCTCAACACTCTAATTGATGTTGTGTAAAATTTTTATTAAAGTTCACCATCTTATCAAATTAGTGGAAAACAACTAGTGTAAAATAATGAGTGAATAATCATCTTGAATGCCCTATTTTCTTCCCAATACACTAGAAATTAATCTCATAATGAAGCTTCCATCTCTCAGAAGACGTAACTCCATATTGTCTAGAAGAAAAAACTTGTTCAGCTCTATAATCATCCATCAAAATCCCCTATGGAATGATACCCTTATTCACCACAAATGATATCATATTTAGATTGATGAAATTTACATGGGACTTAATTTCACAACTAACTCCATCCTAAATTTTTTTATGATGTACCTCATCTTTCTCTAGCACTAGGAAGAAGCACTGAAAATATATAGAGCATCCATTATACTCCATCATAGACATGTTCCCTTTTTCAGTCCCATTTACATGATTCATTTCCAATTCCTAATGATCTATGGTTATAAGTGCTTGATTAAAATATCCATGATGTATTTCCTCAACATAACATTATTCAATCCAGTCTGAGAATGTATGTCCCACAAATGATTCTCTGGTCCTTATTGAATATAAGTATCCAACTTGACCTCTTCATAGTGGAGGTATCTATGTGATCAATTACAGTCATGATAGAAAAAATCTATAACACAAATATTTTAGGCCAATCCACTCTTGTAAAAGTAGGAGGAGATGCAACTGATACACACTTATCAAATCAGATATACACTTCAAAACCTACCATGGGTATTATCCCATGATTTTCCTGAATTGAGGTATGTTCTCTTGGAACTACTCCCATACTTCCTCACCTGGCACTATTGGTTCCTCAAGTTCCACCATAGGAGGATCATACACATCCATGTCGTCCAATATTCCGTTCAATAAAATTTTCATAGCGGAATATCTCTACAATTCCAATGAGGCATCCTTCGAATCATAAAACTAATTTCTCTCATTTCTATAAAAGTAAAAATCATTTTAAGTCACAAAAAGTCTTTTCCAAAAATATCACCATGTGGCCATAAAAGAGGAATTATTACTACCATTAACCATCCTATAACTAGTTCTAGTTCCTAATGCATATTCATATATGAATTTTCTCATTTAGAAAAACATTTATTAGAATTTTTTTATTCATTTAAGCATTCTTAATTTCATATTAGGCTTCATTTTCTATTTAATTTCACAATCAAGGAACAATAGTATAGGTTCAACAACGAACCCAAAACCCATTTTTCCATAAATTCATTAAATGAATTCTATCACAAAAAATACAATTTTCCTATAATGATTAATCAATACTCATCTCTCATTAAATTATATGATTTATGTTTATTCTCATAAATCCAAACAACAAATATCACAACACAAAATGATTATATCACCATGGGTGAAATGACATTCAATTGTAACAATAATCATTAATAACTATAATCCCACCATGAGTACATGGGTTTTCCCCCATACATGTGTTCGACACACCTATGATCGATATAAATACCCATATCCGTCTATTCTTAGACACATATAAACCTTTTCTAAATTGTAAGAAAATAATTATAAAGGAATACTTGAACACTGATACAAAATTGTAATGTCCCAGCCTAGGTTCCACACATCTATGCCCCAAGACAGTTTTTCACATGACCTAAGACATGCCTCCCTTTATGCCAATGTTTTCTAACTAGTAGCGAGGGTATGATAAGTCGATCATTGTGAGACAATACCCTATATTATTATATTAAAAACCAGAAAAAATAAGAATTTATAGTAGAAGAATGTTTATAATCACAGACAACACCAATATATCATATCAAACAAAAAAGTAAATAAAATATCCAACTGAAGAAGAAAACAGGTCATGTTAATGTACATGTCAAGGGTCTAAAATGAAAACCCAAAATAAAGACGATAACTACTCTGAGTGGGTCCCAAACCATGTTTGGTACCCTCAACCTTGCTCTATCATGACACAACCATCTGACACATGCCTTATTTTTTATCCTGTTATGCATCAATAAAATTTATTTAGGTACCAATTAGGTATCCCGATTAGTTTTTGAGTATGACTTAGTAGGCCCCCCAAACGGCATAAAAAACAAACACATTCAAATAATAGTGTATGCATTTATATATAGAAATAATTATAATGTCTAAATAAATAGTTATCACATTATCAATTAATCATCATTTATCTTTATATATCCTCTAGATCTTATGGGAACCCGAATCTCAAACCATGCTTCTACATGTTCCACATTCTTCTCTGAATTCCATAATCAATTCATATTTCATTATTTCACTCACTTGGTTCTGTATTCTATTACCAAATTTTGGGGAGTAAAACTCCCTATCTTGTACCCCATTTATCAAACAATTATATTTTGATATATCAATAATGGTCCTAGACCTCTATGTATTGCACCCCAATTCTCAATCATTCATATACAATATTAGTGTCGATCATCATGTCTAGCACTCCAGTTTTAAAATTATGTGCATATATCAATGGTGTAGATTATCATGTCTAGTGACCCATTTATTTACACTACTAATATATCTATCAATGGAATAAATCATCATTTCTATCCCCCATTTAAATAATATCCATGTATATCATCGTCGATCTATATTGTCTTGTCAATCACCAAATTATCAACAATTAATTATTTCATAAATTATTTAATCCCAAATCATTAATTAATTTAATAAATTAATTAATCTCATCTATTTTCCTGTTAATAAATTTAAAAAATAATTTTCCATTATCATAATCAACATCTGATAATAAATTTACAATCAATTATTCACAATTTATAATTCAACATTTCTATAAGTAACAAAAAAATTCATTGTTCCAAAATTCAACATTAAATAATTAGTTAAACAAATTGTCAATTAATTTTTACAATTCCACAATTCTAGTTTACAATCAAATCAAAAAATCCATATTTCACTCTTTAATAATTAATTCAGAAAATAAATATCTTAATTCCATATTTTCCAATATTCAATAAAATCCCTCAATCCTCCATTCATGCCTTGATATAAAATTCACCAATTGGTTATCATCATTCCACTATTTCAATAAATTGATTATTTATTTTCTAATTAATTAACACATTCATCGATCCAAAATCATACAATTTCCCAACCATAAAAATTAATTAATTTACCTCAATAATAATTTAAAAAATATATTTCAATTTATATAAACTCTATAAATTCTATAAATTTCATTTGTATAATCAAAATAACTACTAGTAGAATTTAATTTTGTACCACCTACCTTTCCAAAAAGATTATATGGTGTTTCCAATAGAAAAAATCCACTAGAAATGATTCAAATCATCCCAAATAGTCTCTTAGATCGTGAATGATCATGATAAACACCAATCACGATACTTTGCAAGGGGGTTCCTCGCAACGGGTGAAAAAATAATGAAATGAAATAATAAATTCATCCAAGAAGAAATATAAGGCATTGATCGCGTGAATGGAAAATTTGGTATGGGGTTTGGCACTCCAAAATCACATGTACGGTTGCCCTATGATGAGAGGACAAAATCTATTGGGGATTTCCCCCAAAATAAGTATACCATAAACATTCAAACTACATGTTGGGAGTTTTCATTATGTGAAATCTTGATACACATTATGAACTGATAATTGTGATTTTTTAGTGCAAAAATCCATATCCTTTGATTTAATTTATTAAAACCCACCAATAATTACATGATTTATAATCCCATTACACATCTTGTAAATGTTCTAAATTTTAGTTTTTAGACTATTTTCTTTTTAAGGCCTCTCAACTCACCATGAACCCATTATTAACACTTAACCCATTTAGACGTAGACATCATTAATTAATGAGAATAAATCCCTAAATAAGAGTTCAATTTTTCCAATAAAAGTTATCCACCAGTGAACTTGATGAGGCTTGTAAAAACATAGTGAGGAAAAACCCTAACAAGATGGTATCTTACACACTCATTGTCCCCAATGCTAATGTTATATTTAGGGATTCAATGAACTTAATATTTTATCAGTTCTTGGATTATTTGATTATTGTGTTCTTGGATAATATTTTTTTGATATTCAAGATGTATGAGTGTCATAGAAACCATTTGGATATCACTATTCAAACCATAAATGAACATATTTTATATGATAAAATTTCTAAATATGTGTTTTTGATCTGGGAACTAAAAATTTTGGGACATGTGATATCCTATCGGGGAGTCTCAATGTATATTCAGAAAATATAGTTTTCTCTATTTTGGAAAAATATTACAAATATATTTGAGATATAAAGGATCATGGGTTCAGTTAGTTACTAAAATTATATTATTCTTAATATATCCAAGATCACAATTTTTTTATGAATGATATAACTCTTAATTGTGATATTTTTGAATGAAATGACAAATGTAAAATATATATTGATGTGGTGTAGCTGAATATAATTTTCACATGTAATGATGCTTTTGTAATCGGTTTTGGTATATGATTTCATCTATGATGCATCTGGTATAGGATTAATATGTTATTCATGAAGGGGAAAATAGAGGTGGTCTATGGATCTTTCCCGTTATTCCCCCATGATGAGAAAATGCCTCCCCAACATATGGAGATGCTATTTCTTTATTCACTCAAAATATAGAATCAGTTACCATTTAGGGAGTAGATTATATTATATAATGATCATATGTTCTATAAATATAAGTTTACTCAGAGGTACCTAAAGTTGTGATATAGATGTAGTGTTGGATTTATTTATAAATTTTTATTTTATATTTTAATCACTCTATGGAAAAAGATTATTGTTGAAGATATGATGAGAAGAAAATGAATGAACCCAACTATGAATGAATCTGTTTAGGAGTGGTCTCTGATGACTTTATTATGAAATGATTTTTGGAGTGGAAGAGGTTATTTGAAATGCATTATTGTATTTAATCAAAGATGACTCATCTTAATATCAGTGTTTTTTCTTTATAAATGTGACACACACCAAGTTCCCTCATATAGGTAGAACCCTTATCTTGGGGAATCCTCAAGTTTTATGACTTTATCTCCTAGTGGATCATTGTGTATAGAAAGAATGTTGGGTTTTCTAGTTCCATTATTTTGGGGGTCGATTGACAGTGGGCACTATTAATGTTGTTTTATACACCTAGGGATACCATGATTTATAGTGACAAGAAACGTCAGTATTAGAGGATACGAATGAGGTAGTCGATTGTATATTTTATTTCACAATGTATCACATGTCAAAAAATTATGGCAGAACACTGGTGAAATTCTATTATTTCATCCTTTACCAATTATGATATAGATATTGGACGATATTTCCATGGATTTCATCTTTTCTATACCATGGAACTCTAGCGGGATGGATGTGATTCGGTTGGTCATTGATCGAAATTAGAAATTAGATCATTTCGTACCTATAAAGGAGACAAAATATCTAGAACAACTTAGAGGCATCTAAGTCCAAGATATTTTGAGATATAATGGGGTTCCATCTCCAATTTTTCCTGTTATAGACAAGAATATAAGTCCTTGTTATAGAATGGTTTAGATGATTTGTTAGGTTCCAAAATGAAATTGAACAAGACATATCCTCCCAATAAAAATAAATAGACAAATAAAGATTTACACTACGGGAAAAATGGCTAATAGCGACGGGGAATTTGCGACGGGAATTATTCCAATCGCAAATACCTTACGCAAAGGAGTATTTTTGATAGGAAACTATTCCCATCGCAAATAATATGTTATTTGCGACGGGTTTTTTACCCGTCGCAAATAGTTTGGAGCGAAATGTGCACCAAACCGCGCGAAGTTTATTTGCGATGGGGTTCTATCCCCGTCGCAAATAACCCGCGGCTGTTAAAGACTATTTGCGATGGGGCTGCAGTCTCATCGCAAATACCCGGGTGGCAGGGGTTATTTGTGACAGGACCCGTCACAAATAACCATTTTAATGTCTCCCATATTTAAATGCATTCAGTGTTATTTGCGACAGGGTTCTATTCTGGTCTTGAATAACCGGTGGCGATTAAAGACTATTTGTGACGGGGCTGCAGTCCTGTTGCAAATACCCTGGCGGCAGGAGTTATTTGCGACGGGCCCGTCGCAAATAACCGTTTTAATGCCGCCCATAATTAAATGCGGTCAGGGTTATTTCCGACGGGACCCGTCGCAAATAACTGTATTTGCAACGGGATTTCTGTCGCAAAAAAGCCCATCGCAATTAATCTAACCTATAAATACTTCCAACCATTACAATTTTTCCATTCACAACTCTCAACTGTTACAATTTTCCCCTTTCTAAAACATTTACGAGTATCAGTTATATAATTTTTTTCCGCCATCGAGGATTCAGATGGTGGTGATCTACAGTTACAGCAGCTCGACATTGACATCATGATTAAGGTTTTTATCTGAATTTTAATTTAATATTTATTTTATGTATTTTATTTATTTATTTTATATTTTTATATTTTTTTCTGATTTCTAATTCGAAATAATTATGAACAAGTATTAATAAGTAACAGTAATTATATACAATTAAACACTAATTAATTTGAAATAGTTAGCTGCAATTACAATTAATTAGCATTAATTATGAGAAATTAAAATTAATTTGAATTAATTAATAAAAATATAAATAATTAACATTAATTAGTAATAATTTATATTAATTACCAATAAAATGAGACCCTATTACATCCCAAAAAATATGTTCATGAACATATCCTTGAACTAAAATCATAATCAAGTCATTGAATGTCAGTTATAGTTTTGTTTTCATGTTTCACAATGTATATTAATTCATTCAAGTATTTTTTTAAATATCATATTTTCACTCCACCCAAAAATGAAAAATACGACCCTAAGTGTTGAATGAGAAGATAAGAAAGACATTAGGTTTGGGAAGAAATGTGGGGAGAGGTGATCTGAAATGAAATCAAGGAACAAAATCAGCTTGTTTAAATTTCATTACTCATAAAAACAAAATTGAACACTTCTTCAACACCTCACATATAAAATCCATAGAGGTTATTGATGGTTTTATTTGAACTCTGGATGGAATGTGTTTCATTTGAGAATATTGATCTTATTAAACTAATAAATATAAAAAATGAAAAATTAGACCACACTGAAAACCCCAAGGTGATACCCATGACAAAAACACACAAAATAAAATAAAAAACAAATGTTGATGTAGTTTTACTTCAAAAGAATCACTTAGTTTAATGTTATTAGATTAACATGAATCCCCCAAACTAACCAATGATAACTTTTGATATTTTTGGATTTCATATTTCACCACATCGATTGTATTGATATTGATTATCACATGGTCTCAAAATGATGGTTCTAAAATTTATTTAAGATAACTCATTCAGTTCACTGTGAATGAGATAATCACATGAATATCAATATCGGTCCATCAAATTTCTTTCCTAATATTGAAAAACACATCGTGTAGATTTTTTTAATAATTAGTTTCAAGATAGAATGAAATGATGATTGACTTTTTTTTTCATCCCCTATGAAGGATGCTTTTAGACAGAGTAGGAACCATGAATATCAGCTTGGGTTGTCTAGCACATTCAAAAATAGGTTCGGACATTGATTAAAAAAAATTGTTTTCACAATTTTTAATAGAATTTTTTTCTTTTTAACATTATATTATACCATATAATTAACTATATAATTGTTATAATTGGGTGTGTACTTAGGTATTGTAATTTTCCCCATGGTTTACTTCAGTTTTTTTCTTCAAAAAATCGCTACTGGATCCCTCTAAAAGAGATTCATGATTGATATAAAATTTTCCCTCATGTGAATATTGAAAATCCAATTCATCATGATTAAGAAACCTTCAAAGAATACATTTGGTTCCCCGTACTGTCTTTCAAAATTCCTTAAACATTAACATTTTTTCCATATCTAATTTTTTATCTTCAACCGTTGGACTATTTGTATTTTCTATTTATTTTTATGGATCTAATGGTTTGATAATAATATATTCAATTTCATTATTATATTTCACAATAATTGATGTAATTAAAATTTTATTTTCCTCAGGACAAATTTTTGTGTAATAATATTCCTATATTAATGATGAGTACAGTGCATCTTGAGTGGGAATGGGAACAATAATTATTTCAATGCTTTGTAGTTGTAATCTCTATGATGAAACCAATAAATTAAAATCATCCATTTTTTCATAAAATTGTTCAAGATGTTATTGGGGGTTTGGATGGATAAGAGTATGGACATCATGTACATCATGATGATCTAACTCGTTAACCATCATTAAGAGGGATGAAAATTTATCCTTAAAGAATTCATCAATCAAATTATTGTACATGTCGTTGGGTGTAGGTTATTAATTAATGTGTAGGTCAAAGGAATTCTATAAGTTATGGGCTTCCCAATTGTAATTTCCAATTTTATTTAGTACCGATTTCATGTTGGGGTGATATGGAAGATACTCTATTAGAGAAGACAGAGATTTGGATTTGAGATTTTTATGACAAACACAAAGATAAAAGTGAAAGATAATAGAAATTGGGGGAGAAAATATAATTTTGGATAAAACAATTATTCCAGTGTACAAGATAACATATATAAATCCCTATATTTTTATGCCCAAATTTGGTTACCGCCAAATAAACCATACTAATATAAGTGGTCATTGTAATATAGGTAGGGATCAAATCCACGGAGACAAAATAAAAAATCTAGAGACACATACATTATATTGGGGATAAGATATAAAGTGGATGACTATAGTGTTGAAATTTAATATAATACTAAAATACCTAAGAGAATATAAATAATTAAAAAATGGACCACTAAATATTAGCATAAAAATATTTAATTATTTGAGTCAATCATAGGATTTCCCTAGGGCTATATTGATGTATTTGTTGTCATAGTAAATTATAGATTAGTAATTCAAGATATATCCTAAAGATATGATAATTATCCAACAATATTCCCCAATTTAATGCATATATATTCATTGTTAAATAAAAAATACACTTATATAATCACATTAATGACCACTCTAAGGAATTTGATAGTAGTAGAGATCAAAATGTGTCATTAGTATTGGTGAAGATGGGAATGAAAAAAGCATATCGAATAGAATTTTCAGAAAAATGAACTAATTGAAGAATTTAACACCCTAACATAAAATCCAATATATCACCATGATACTCACTTGGATAAAACCATAAAAGGGATTTCCATCAATTGATTTTATTCTACTAATGGAAGTGGGATGTAGACTTATGATGGTGGAATTCTAGAAGAAAATAAGGAAATAAGGATCAGTCCACCATTGCATTATGAATTTGAAAAAATATGTAACAAATAGATTCACTAACTATGTAAAATGATTCAATTTCATATGAATAATTTATTTTAAATGTGAAGTATAGGAAAATTTATTAAGAAAATACCGTGATCTGAATACAATACATGAATCAAATTTAATAAGTGATTACTAAATGGATGAATAACAATACAATTAAAATGAAATAAAGAATCTCTTAATTCCATGCCCACCCAACATTAAGTATTCATATTATGATCCTATATCTGAGACACCATCAATATATTCATTCCCATTTTATTAGGAGTGTCAAAGTTGGGTGAAAAATAAAAAGAAATTTGACTTTTCAATGACGGCCAAAAAAATAGGACAAGATTCATTCCCCTTTTAGATATGATCTTTTTTCATTGAATATGTCCTCAAATGAAGTTGTAGTAGAATATTAATATGATATTAAATATATCCTATAATTTATGTATAAATTTCAACATGATTATATTTTCCTTTAGCACACTATAAGAAATTGGTTGACTGGTTTTATGGGCCTTCAAATCTAGACCATAATTTATTACTCAATTTGGGATCCCTGAATATCCTCGAAAAAATCAGAATTACCTATCTCCGTTGTTTAATTAATTAATCCCAATAATTATATATAACTACAAAATATATTTTAATTTCATTTTTCTTGAATTGTGGGATCCACTATTATTTGATACACCTAAGGACCATTAGGTTATGTTTGTAAATATTAGTATTCATTGACAAAAAATGTCCATCTTCCCTTGTGATTCATCAATTAACCTTAAAAGAAAAAATTTCCATATAAATTGATAAATCATATATTAAAATATCAAATTCAAATAATAAAAATTATGAATTCCATAAGAAGATGGTTAGTTGGGAATTATTTTAAACACTCTAAACATGAATTGCACATGTTATTAGAAATGAGGACAAATTTATAGAATTAAATAAAATTTATTATTATTGAATTTTACACAATAGAATATTATAACATAATATATTAATATTATCATCTTTCCGTGAATAATCACCTAGGGATTTGGTGTTCGGCTTGGGGTTGTGGAATCCTAGTCTTAAGCCTTCAAAGTGGGTCCCAATGTGTCGATTCATTACATATTTGAATCTAAGGAGGTTCAAACATGGGATATTGTTAATAGTTTTCATCAATTTTGATTATTGTAAAGGATGTTAGTGAAATGGTTACAAGGTTTCTCATGTATGGAATCTAGGCTAGGGAACCTAGTGTTGGTGTGGCGGCTGAGGTATCCATTAACTTGACCTCATTATTCATACTTATTAACCAGAAATAATTAGACATTGTATGGATGTATATTTGATACATGAATCATGCAGTATTGATTCCTTTCAAAATAATTCTTGACGAATCTCTAAATTTATATGATATCATCTGCTCGTCATATGCGGTGATTAATTTATGTATTCCTCTATGAATACATCTTTTTATGTTACTAATTCATTATCGTATTGACGATCTGATGAGTAATGAGGAATCAATTAAGGGGAAAGCATATATGTTATTTTGTTGATGTATTAGGTTTGTATAACCACATACTATAGATTAGTGTATTAAACTAGTAGAGTCGGATGATAACGCATGTTTCCACAGAAAAATATTTGAGTTCTAACACGAGAGGCTGTTGAGGATTAGTGGAGAACCATATCCACAAGAAGTGGAGTATTGTATTGATTTGATGATCTATTTTTTAATATTGTTGTAGGGATCAAATAATTATATGTTTTCACTGGAATCCAACCCTATCCATTGAGAATATGGGCACTGGTGGTGTATGAAAACACATGCACATGATGCATCAGAAATATCATGGGTTGAGTTTCAATATCTATTTTTGGACAAGTACTACAACTCATAATGCTTCATAGTTTGAATGTAGTGTCATTTAGAGTTTTACCATCGTGATATGAATGATTTTGGTATGAAACTTTTTTCACTAGACATATTTGGTAATCCCTCTACATAATTCAGGTTGGTAACTTCCATTCATGGTAGATTGAACATGGTATCTTTAAAGACATCCATTCTAGTGTTGTACCCTAGTGCACTCCAACATATTTTTCAGTGAATATGATAGATATTGGGATAGATAGATTCATTTATAAGGAAAAAATTTATCTAGGGTTGGATGTTGGTTTCCTAGTGTTTAGCCATCTCTAGTATCTTGCAACCACAAGTTGGTAGGGTTTTGGTTTAGGATACATTCTAATGGAAGAATTGAGGCATGTGGTCATGTGAAGCAGGGAATACAAATAATACAATGTAATAATTTATATGATATAAATTATGATTATTATTTGAAATATAACATTTTGTGTTATTATCCAACATGATGTGTTGTGGAGGGAAGATTGATAGTGGATTAACCACGAATATAGACGAAGCTCCTTGATGATAAATCTATAAGGTTAGATAGGAGTGGTCTATAGGGAGGAAGGACAGGAAGAGGAGTAGGTGGGGCTCCAAGAGGAGGATTTTCATATTGTGGGAAATGATGTGAGATACTTCCACCACCACCACCAGGCATCCCATATTATCCTTAGGGACCTGGAAGATGGCACCATGGGAAGCTACAATGGTTTATGACAAAGAATCTCATGATATTATTATTGGTACCATATGAGTTAATTATAATACTGGTATAGTAGAATTTCACATATTCTTATGTCATTAATTCTTCACTTTACACATTCTATGATTTATAGAGATCCTATTTGAAAATTCTTCCATACAATATTGGCTTCATACTCCTAGGGGGAAAGTTTATTTGATATTGATTATCTATTGGCAGTGTAATATATCTTGTTGGTACAAGTAGAGTACTCTATAGGGGGTGAATAGAGTATCTATTTAAAACTTCTATTGTATAGTATTCCAAAATGTTTTCCACAATAAAGTTAACTACATCCCAGTTAATCAAGGTTATACTATTATTAAGGTTTTACTATTTAAATATCTTCTTAAAATTTTAATTAGTTATCAGTAATATTAATCTTGGTTATTAACATTAATTTTGAAGCTATTAGAATAAGGAAATACAATTATACTCTATTTACAAGATTAACTATCAATGTAAATTTAGTGATTTTTGGATTAAAAAACAAAAATATAAGAAACTAAATTATACAACACAATGGATATAAAACAAGTGGTTTTTTCTCAAGACGAGACCTAATCTCCTCCACATAGTGATCACATGCCACCAAGTTGTTTATATAGATAAACTTGATCCACTCCCTGGATCGGGGTTAACAACAGTACACAAGACTGTCCAGGTCACCCAACCTCTTCAACAGTTCTTCCGGGGTACAAACTTCACGACCATACAAGGACCTCTTCCACACTTATATGTGGGTATAAAAAAGTGTAAAATGGATTATTGATAAAGTATATCTTGTATCCATTAGTTTAGTTCCTGAGATAGTGTGTGTTTTTATATAGATACACACATTTCTCGAAAGCAAATAAAAAGATACACATCATAGAAGAAATGACGAGATAAGGTTATAAGTGATCTATGTGGTTGTCTTATTCGGTAGTGGACTCCTAGGATAAAGAAAATGCATAAATTGAGTCCTTGTGTGGAAAACAGAGTATCGCAAGTTAGCTAGATATGGCATGTGTTCTTCATGTTGTTGATAGTCCGAAGATAACCTCGACTCTGGGATTCGAGTATTTTTCTTTGATTCTTCTGGAATGTTCAGTTCAATGTGTCAGTTCGCTTCTCAGGTAAGATCATGTATTATTTTTGTTATTACAAAATCTTTTTTTTATCTCTTGGCCGCTCATCACTTTTATTATTGGAGTTCCTGTGATGGATATGATAATGTTCTTGTATTTTTTACCTCATACCTCGTACTGTTAGGTGACATGTCTATGAATAATCATTAATTATTTTAGTGCATTTAAAATATTCAAATTTTACAGTAACATATTAAATTGAAAAACAAAAAAATGATTAAGAAATGGGGTCATAGTTTGTCTGGAAATGGTGTCTCTATGAAGCATTGTCTCATGGTCACGGTGTCTGGTTCACGATGTATGGTTCACGGTGTCTGGTTCACTGTGTCTGGTCACAGTGTCTGGTCACGGTGTTTGGTTCAAGGTGTCTAGTTCATGGTGTTTAGTTTATGGAGTCTAGGTCACGTTGTCTAGTTCCCGGTGTCTGGTACATGGTGTATGGTTCCTTTTCCAGAGAAACATAACTGGAGGTAGACTCCCGGTATCTTAGACTTAGCTGAATATATGTATTCAAACATAAGAAGTGATACTCATAGAATGGATTAGACTTAATCCTTTATCAATGAAGTCAATATAATGTAAATCTAATATAGTGTATAGTAATCATTGTGAATGTATAGTAATTTAGATCTTGGATATCATTATATTAGTATAAGTATACGAATCATATATATATGATTTGAGAAAGATTACATGATTATAAGGCTCTACAGAATATATATGTTTTTGACCATTAAAACATGATTAATACAAGAGGATTACAATAATCTCCCTCTTTTTGATGATCACAATTCATGTGTACATAGAGTGTATATGTCTCCAATATAAACTACATATTTCTGTATTCATAATTTGAGGTGGTGCATATTTCTCCTACTTTATGTATTATCAAAAATATTGAATAAGAAGTAGACAATAAAATGGAACAGTGTATTTGTTAAAAATAATGTCATTACAAATAGTATAGAGAAAAACAAATTCAACCACATCCCAATCAAAGAGAGTAGTCTCTGTTCTTCATCACTAGCTTGTTTTTTCCTTTCCATTGGTAGCAACATCAGAAGAAGAATCCATAGGAGAATAGGTTGACGTGGAATAAGGGAGTGAACTCATTGATAGAGAAGATAAATGATTACATTCAATGATCGAAGGGGCCAATGTTGGTGTAGTTGAAGACTGAGGAAACTATTGATCATGGAGTATAGACCTGATCTAAGTCAGGGTCTGACTAACAGACATAGATTGTGAGGATAGGGCATAGGTGAAGGTAGGAAAACCTGATCTCATAAGTGAATCTATAGGACCAACAATGGAAATAATCTCATCATTAAGATATGGTCTAAAATACTTGATAAAATCAGATATGATTTCACCACCATAATGCATGTATTTTTCAAAGTCATCCTTGTTATCCAATTTTTTTTCCACAAATGAGTGTACTCTCTGAACTTTGGACTTTAGTCTTGAAGGCTTGAGTAACATGAGGAATCCTCATGTTTTACATAGGTACATGAAGTGATTTGTCAAGTCATTATTAAAGAATATCGGGTTGAAGTAGATGTCCACATTCATGGAAAATTCTTGCTAAACATCATTTGTAATCATGGAATGAATTTTAAACCAATAAAAGACACTTTCACTATTCTTGATGATTCAAATAGATTTTCAATATTAAAAACACTATACATAGCCTAAAGTTACTCTTTGACTAGTATTCTTTGAAGATCACTAACAAATGAAGGTGGAGATGATTGGAAAGAGGCACTAGAATAAGTGATATCCTATATAAAGAATTTCAATTGATTTAACTCTTTCTAAAGGCACCACTTATACTCACCAGTTAACTAGTTATGTCCAATAACAATTTCGTGAATATCTTGAAGATATTATTGTTTCATAATAGTACTTTTATAGCTATGGAGTTTAGATGATGTTGAATCAGTGAGGAAACTACCTGTTGGGTCTGAGAAATAAAATTCTCAACAGGATGAGAAATAGGGTCTGATGATGAGGTTATCACTCACTGCATTTCTTCAATGATACCTCTTTGAGTCTTTAATTCATCACTAAGTAATTTTTTCTTAAATATGACTTCTTGAATATCCTTAATAATTTTGGTTTGAATCATACATATGCCTTTTACAATAATAAAGAGGCATCTCTCTCACATAAATTGGTTATAGGAGCATGTTTATTATTTATGAACTTTTCATTCCCAGCCAAGAGGGTAGCTCCAAATTCATTCATATAATCAATTTTCCCCAAGTGTGAAGAATGTTGTGAAGGGTCAGATATTGTAGTGGATACAGTCATATATTCATTTGTAGAAATAACTTTAGGAGAAGATGTCATTTTCAATAGAAGCATAGTAGTCAGATCAAGACGTTTATCTGAGAATTACATTAAATCATTCACATTAAAATTAACGGGGAAATTATACCATGTATTCAATGATCTTAGATCAATGTGATTTGGAACCTCAACAGATTCTATATTGGGGGGGGGGGGGGTTGATCCTCCTCAATAGTTTCATATTTCTCAGTACAGAGAGGTTTATGATATTGAAATATTTTCACGTAGTCATCCCTAATTTGCTCATCCATTTCCTTTCGAGCCAATTATAAGGCTTGTACCATTCTCTCTTCAACCGAAAGAATGACATCAGGAACAACTTGGTCCACTAGGAGTTCCTCAAGTGAAGCTTCTTTCATAACAGGATGATCTAATTCTATTTGTTCTTCTAGAGAATACTTTTCAGTTTCCTTAGCAACAGATTCATCCTCATAATTGGGTTGTTCATCCATATTAGCTACATATTTAAGAACATCCATTTCATACTAAATTATGTCATGAGGAGTAGGTATACTGCCTTCTTCATCAATTACAGTTTCCCTCAGAGGTACAACATCTTCTTCTTCTTCTTCTTTATAGTATTCAACAACTTCATCTGGTTCCAAACCAGGATCAGAAATACCATTAGGCCTTGAAGGTTGTTCCACTGGATTAAACTTTTCATACACTCTATCATTATCTTCCACCAATTACTTTTTCCACGGATTCAAATTGATATTCATTCCCTATATAATAACTTTTAAAAGAAAGAACTCATAATTTTTGAAAACATCATCATTTTGTCCAACCAATCCTTTTTCCTGAATCATGGTTGAGATAAGCTGAGAATAAAATAGGGATGTTGACTTATAGGTGGTTTTGATCAACTCACAAATATGTTGTATAATATTCATGAAATTATTGTTATTATGTCCATTATTCATGAGATTTTAAAAAAATACATCATAATATTTGAATACAACAACATGAAATTTTCATGGGAAAATCTAGTTATGAATATACATGAACAGAAGTCTACATTCTCTATCTAGCACAGCAGCAATCACTCTTCTCTTAGTTCTATTTCCAAGTAAACTTATCAAATCATCTTATAAAACAAATAATTCAAATAGAGGAGGAGGGCCACTAGGGTAGTCCTCACTAATACCTTCATGAGATATCCTCAGTCATGTAGCCCATAACATCGATGAAAACGTGCATCTAGGGCCTTTTATCCAACTTCTTACAATATAACTATATTCATAATAAAAATAAAATTGAACATACAGATAAAATTGTGATACTAATTTAGGTTAAATGTGATGATATTCCTCTGTAATCCAATCCAACCATCCTTTGAATTTCAATATATTCAAAACCAAATACTTACTCAACATCATCCACTTGGGGGAAATCATTATTTCTGGTACTACTATTCTGTTCACTAGGTTTGGATTCAGAGGACCCTCGAGTGCAATCATTGGTCCGATCTACCTCTTCAACATTGAACAGTTTTTCTCAGGAGTTTACGAAGAAGGAAATTTCATCCTGGGCATTCACCAAAGATTCGAGTGAGAAGGGTTGAAGTGTTGAAGAAGGGTGACGATTTGAGAGAATAGAAGAGGGATTGTGTGATTAACTAGAGAAACTTCTTTTATTTTATCATTTTTGAATAATAATCATTGCAAAAACAAAAATGCAAAAAAGTGAAAGGGTAAAATAATGAATTACCATGATAAAGATTCTAATTTATAAATAAAAAAATGAGGCATATTTACGGTGAGATTGTAACTGAATCTCATGGTGAGACAGTAACAGCCATTCTGGATGAGGTCGTAATCAATTTTCACAGTGGGACTGTAACAGTGTGATTTGTAGACCGTGTGAACGTATTGTAAGGGACAATAAGTGTCAGACAGTATCCACAAAATAGTAACTGTCAGAGTGTAAACATGAAACAGTAAGATATGAAATAGTATGATATGAAATAGTAGGATATGAAACTGTAAGATATGAAATAGTAAATATGAAATAGTAAGATAAATACGTAAGATTTATCATACCTAATTCATGTATGATGTATTCTTTTCATTCAAAATTTTGTGTATTGGTGGATATATCAGTGAGTTAATATTCAGTACCATTGAATTCAAAAATGATATTTCCTTTTTGATAATTATCTCTCAAAAAGTGATGTCTTACATAAATATTCTTTGTCCTAGACTGTGAAATAAGAGTTTTAGAGATGTTAATAGCACTTGTATTGTCACAATTTATTGGTACATGCATGAATTGATATATGTTATCTTGTAATGTGTGTTTCATCAACCTAATTTGTGTACAAATACTAGAAGCTACATATTCAGCTTCTATAGTAGATAATGCTACCCGGTTTTGTTTTATAATGCACCTTGATACTAGTGACTTTCCCAAAAAGTGGCATTTTCCATAGGTGCTTTTTCTCTCTATCTTACAACCACCGAAGTCAGCATCCAAATAACTAACCAATTCAAATGATATTCCTATGTGATAGAAAATTCCTAGATTGTGTGTGATCTTGAGGTATTTGAAAATTAGTTTAACATAATTTAGATGATATTCCTTAATATTTTCATGAAAATGAGCACACATACACACAGTAAAAATAATGTTAGGCCAACAAGCTATTAAGTAGAGTAAACATACATTCACTCATCTCTAAGATGTTTGATCCACATATTTTCTATTTTCATCACGAACAAATATTCAAGTGGTACTCATTAGAGTGTCAATAAATGTAGTTCTAACCAATGCAAAATATTTTAGTAAGTATCTAGTATATTTACATTCATTTAAAATAATACCATCATTATTTTGAATGATTTGAAATCCAGGAAGGAAATTTAGTTCACCCATTATAATAATTTCAAATTTGTTTTGTATCAATTTTGAAAAATCAATACATAAAGAATTTTTGGAAGATCCAAAGATAATGTCATCAACAAAGATTTGAACTGCTAAAACATCATAGGAAATATATTTTATAAAAAGGGTAGGATCATCTATTCCTTTTGTAAAACCTTTGGAAATAGGAAATGTACACATCCTATCATACCAAGCTCTTGGAGGTTTTTTAAACCATACAAACCATTTGATAACATAAAAATTTGATTTTGAAAATGAGGGTTTATAAAAACTTGGAGTTGATCAACAAATACATCCTCAACTATATACCCATTAAGAAATGCACTTTTTCTATCTATTTGATATAAATTTATATTCATATGTGTTGTATAAGAAATGAGAATTCTGATGGATTAAAGTATGTCTGCTGGTGAAAAGGTATCTTTATAGGATATTCCTTTTTCTTGAATGTATCCTTGTGCAAGCAATCTAGTTTTGTTTCTAACTATGTTACCAGATTCATCTACTATATTCTTAAACACCCACTTAGTGCCTATGGTGAAATTGGCTTTGGGACTTTCAAAAATATTCCAAGCATTGTTCCTTTCAAATTTATTAAGTTCATATTGCATAGAAATCACCCAAAATTCATCATTGATATCATCATTAATTTTTTTAGGTTCATGTTGTGATAAGAATACATCATGTTTAATGTTATTTCTAAGAGAATAACTAGTTTGAGTTCCATTGTCTATGTCACCTACAACAACATCTAAATGATGGTTCTTAAGAGTCCAAAGATCTATAGATAAAAAAGGACTAGTGATTTCAAGTTCATCAACAGGTTCAGAATCCTTGTGACGTGAGACTAATAAATTTTCTTATATGGACATTTTCACAGATTTTATCACATGATGGTTTAATAATTTTGAATTAATCTCTGGATTTGATACATCAACCTCTAGGTTCCATAGAATGGTTTTAGTCTCATGTGGATCTTTTTAATTGAATTTTATTTCTATAGATTTATCCACATATTTAGTTCATTTATTGAACACTAAAAAGGATTTACTTGAAAATCAATATCCTAAAAATATTCCTTCATCACTCTTGGATAAAATTTTTTCAACATTGTCCATAGTATTAATGATATATACTTTGCAACCAAAAAAATAAATTAGCTAACTTCGGTTTTTCTATTGTTACATATCATAAAAAGTGTAATTTTATGAATAGGTCTAATCAACACTTTATTGATTATGTTACACGTTGTATTTACAGATTAATAACAAAAGTAAATAGGTTGGTCTTATTCACTGTGCATGGTTCTAGAAATATCTTGTAGGGTTCTATTTCTTCATTCTACAACTCCATTATTATGAGGAGTTCTAGGGGTGAGAAATAATGACTATAGCCATTTTTTGATAAAAAATATTCAAACTCATGAATTTCCAACACATGGCCATGATCACTTCTCATGGCCTTAATTCTAAGTCCACTATGATTTTCTACAGACTTAAAATATTTAGAGAAGTAAGAATAAGCATCGTTTTTTGGAACTACAATGTATAGCCAAGTGTATCTTGACAAATCATATATAAGAACATAAACATATAACTTCCCATTTAAACTAGAAACTCTAGATGGTCTAAATAAATCCATGTGAATCAGTTCAAGAGGTTGAGAAGTTGAATCTTCTTTCTTTGGTTTGAAGGAAATTTTGTGTTACATTCCCTTTTTATAGGGATTAAACACTTTACCATTTTGAAACTAAAGTGTGGGATGGTCATTGACTAAGATTCATCTATTTAGCATTTTAAGGGAGTAAATATTACAGTTTCCGAGTTTCATATTCCAAAGCAATGACACTATTTGAAATATACTTAGACATGAAGCAATTTGTGATGCTAAAAAATAAATTTTAATAGATCGAACATTTACATTTATTGATTCAGAAAACACTACTTCATGTTTAGAATTAAAAACTTTTCAATCATCATTTTCAAATTTAACATGAAATCCATCATCACATACTTGTGAAATTATATGCAAAGTGTATTTCAATAATCAGCATACAATACGTTATAAATCAAAACTGAGTTAGAGTTACCGATTTGGCAGTGGAATATAATCTTTACATTGGCATTATCATTGAAGGTGACATTTCCTCCATCAATTTTTATTAAATTCTTGAATCATGAGCAGTATATGATCATGTGTCTTAAACACCCAATATCCAAGAACCATATGTTCTTAAAAGAACTCTTTAAGAAAATTTCCAACAATATGATCAAATAAAAACTGATCACGGTACCCTTTGTTGTTTGGGTCCTGTATTATTAGTGATAAGTGATTTAGGAAACCATTTCTGCTTCATGGGTTTCCTATAAGAATTATGTAATGTTATTTAAAAACAAACTCTATTTAGTCTAGATAATCATGAAACAATAGAGAGTGTGTTATAACGTAAACTAGTTGATTGTTTTCAAGAACTGGCAATAACGACCTATGTCCTAGATTTATAAACAAAGTTACTTATTCAAAAAAATTCCTAGGTTGATAGCCAATGCAAGTAGTATATATAGGGGAAATATCTTTAACTAGAATTTGAGTAAGGGTATATTTCACATTGGTAAACTTTTCTATATCTTTATTCAATTGTTCATTATACCTTTTTAATTCATTTTTCTCCTCGAGTAGTTGATAATTTTTCTCTTTTTTATTTTTGAGTTTATATTAAACGGTCTCAGTAAGAACATTCTGATTCATCAAATATTTGAATTTATATTTTAGTTCATTGCATGTATCTTCAAGAATATTATATTACTCAAACATTTCTTCATAAGACATGTTTTTAGAGAAATTCCCATCTCTAGAATAGTATGAATTATGTACAGGAGTGTCCAGTGATACCTCAGATGTGTTCATCACAAAACACATATTTTCTTGGTTAGTATGTTCATCATGTGATGATTATGAGTCACCTGATTTGTCCCCATATACACTCCATGTTGATTTCATTTCCATTTTATATTTTCTTCAATTGTCCTCATATTACTTTTTGTACTTTATCTTTGGATAGTCACCCTCAATATGTCCTTTTCACTTACATTCATAGCAGAAATTCTCACCAGACTTGTCACATAATTTCGATTCATTCATCCAAAATCCTATGTGATCATATCATACTTTGATGTAATGTGTTCTAAAAATGTTCTTCTTCTGGTAAAATCTTTTAAAGCTTCTAGATAGCTGAGCTATCTCCTCATCCCTTTCCAGTGAGTATTATTCACTACTAAAATGTTCTACAAAAGCTTCCAATTTCCAATTGTCTTTGTGTTTCGAGGTGGTGGTCATGAAAGCCACATATTTTCTTTTGGGTCCATCCCCCTATTACTTGTTGACATTCAAATCCTATTCAGAGATCATCAGTTTTCCTATGAGTTCTTTTACAGGTAGCTTGCTGATGTCACATGATTCTCTCATAGAAACAGTGGTTCGTCTCCATATTTTAGTTGTACATCTGTGAATTCTCATGATCTATTCCATATAAGTTACTCCTCTTCTAAGTGAAATAAATATATTGAGAATTTCATTGAACCTGAGATACATGTCAGAAATAGGCTCATCGAGTTTCATTTTAAAGATATCTTATTTAATAATATAGGTATTATGTCTCATTTCGTTCTCACTCGATGTTCCTTCATGTGAAACAGAAAAAGTAACCCAAATTTTAGGGGCAGTTTTACAAGTAGAGATTATATTAAATTCCTCATCTCTTAAGCAGCATTTTAAAGCATTCATAGCTTTATAATTGTTATTTTAGGATATTTTGGTCATTTTATCCCATGTGATTCTATTAGTATCAGGAATCTTATATTCATTTATAATTGAAGACTATATTTCAAAGATCATAATTTCTAAATGCATTTTCATTGGAATTTTCCATTGAGGATAATTGCTTCCATTAAAAAATGGTGGTCTATTGGTTGTATAACCTTCCAATCTATTTTCCATGATCATAAAATAGCATAAATGAGAAAGAAATTTAAAATTGATAGAAATTTACAGATCTTTAAAGTTAAACTTCAAACATAGTTTAATAAGGTAAAAACAGAGACTTAGTAGGATTAAGAAACAATCCTTTGAATCTAAAAGTTGGTCACTGTAGAGTACTCATGAGCTGGCTGAATTGAGTATCCATTCAATATTTTTATTAAAAATTATTCCTAAATGGTTCCTTCAATAATGTTAACTATAAACTAGTTAATCAAGGTTATACTATTATGAATGTTTAACTGTTTAAATAAATTCATGGAAGATATATTAATTATTATTAATCAAAATATTGGTTATTAATATTACTTTTGAAGCTATTCTAATGAGGCAATACAATTATAACTACTTTCCAAGATTAACTATCAATGTAAATTTAGCGATTTTTTGATTAGTCAGTAAAACTGAGAAAACTAAATTAAAAATCATAGTTGTTATAAATCTAGTGGATTAGACTTAATCTGAGACCTAATCAAATAAAATTTGTGATCACTTTCCACTATGTAGTTTATATAGATAAACATGATCCACACTATGGATCGGGGTAGTGAACCATACACAGGACTGTCCAGATCACATGACCTCTTCCAAAGTTCTCCGTGGATACAAACTACCTGGCCACACAGGGACCTCTTAAACACTTATACGTGAGTATTCATAAGTGTAAAAATGATGTTTGATAAAGGATATATTGTATCTATTAGTTAATTGTTGGAGAAAGAGTGTTATTTATACAGATATACACAATACTCAAATACTGATAAAAAGATACACAATAGAGCAGAAATGATGAGATAATGTTAGAAGTTCTCTGAGTGGTTGTCTTATTTAGTTCTATACTTCAAGGATGAAGAATATGTAGAAATCGTATCCTCATGTGGAAAACATAGTATCGCAAGTCAGCTAGATCGGGCATGTGTTCTTCATGGTGTTGATAGTGCGAAAATTTCCTTGACACTGGGATTCGACTATTCTTCGCGTGTTCTTCAGAAATGATCAATTTCAAGTGTCGGTTCTTTTCTCAGGTAAAAACATGTGTTCTTCTTGGTACTACACATTCTATATTTTTATTATTTTTGGGTCTCTCTTCTCCTTTATTCATTGAGTGCATGTGTTGGAGCATATAGGATTCATGTATTATACAAATCATACCTCGTACTCTCAAGTGACATGTCTATGAAGAATCATTAATTATGTTAGTTCATTAAAAGTCTTCAAATATGATCGTTAGAGATAAAATTGAAAAACAAAATAATATATTAATATATGGTGTCAGAGTTTTTCATGAATCAATGTCTCATTTAATTGGTATCACATGGTCACGGTGTCAAGATACAATATTTGATTCATGGTGTCTGTTTCATGGTGTCTGGTTTATAGTGTCCATTCACGGTGTCTGGTCACGGTGTCTGGTTCATGGTGTCTGGTTCACGATGTCTAGTTCATGGTGTCTGGTTCCTATCCCAGAAAATCCTAACCGGTCATAGACTCACAATTTCTCATACGTATCCAAATATCTGTATTCAGACATAAGTAGTGATATTCATAGAATGGATTAGACTTAATCATTTATCAAAGAAATTGTCTTAAATTAAATCAAATATATTGTATAGTAACCATACTAAATGTATAGAAATTAAGATCATGGATATCGTTACATAAAGCATATGTATACTAATCATCTGTATATGATTTGAGATAGGGTACATGATTACTAGGCTTGAAAGAATATATATGATTTTTGATCATTAAAAAATGACTAATACATGAGGATTCCAACGTATCATCTGTTGGAAATATTACTTCATGGGACCTCTTGGTCATTATTATGATACCATATTACATCAGATTCAGTTTGGAATAGTATCCCATAGTCTAATCCTAGATCTATATTCTACAGAGATGGGATCAAATGATTTACATTCAATATGGAATAGTATCCCATATTATGAAATACTCTAGGAGAGATCATTGTTATTACTAATACCACCAATTCCTTAGGTTTGTATTCACATTGAGATATCTAATCATGTGAAGATGTTTTTTGGATTCCCAACATGTCAATTAATTGTAGATAGATTATACACTTGGTAAAAGAAATATAGTCGAATATTTCATTATATGGAATTCAGATTCACATATAGTGGAAGATTCATCAATTTAGTTTGCCTCTTTAAAACTGACCCTAGTTGTTGATAGGGGTGAAACATATCTTTAGTCAATAGTGTCGACTCCTTTGATTATATAGTAATAGAGTAAGTCTTAGATAGGTTAAATCAACTCTGAGGAACAAAATGACAAGATATCCTTATTATATTCACTAGATTAGATTTATGAATGATTTATTCAAGTTCTCATTTTGTAGGTAAGGATGGTGGATCTGGTCATGATGTTAGAGGAGGGGATGATGGACATTCAAAATAATCCTTAGTCTATATATCACAATGTTGGTAATTTTTATAGGAATGTACACAAATAATATTTTAGGAATGACATGAGGGATGGTTTTGTTGTGTTCAACTATTGGTGTATTGAATGTTAGTAGGCGAAGGTTGATCACCAGGTTAAAATTGTTTATTAACATCCAATGGAGACAACATAGTGGAAATGTGAAAAAATATTAATGAAAATTTTGATAGGGATTTTATGTAAAATTAGATTCCACGATGTAATCTGGGTGATAGTTGACCGACTTATAATGTCACTGTACATCCTCCCTATCATGGAGCGCAGTTTAATAGGTATTATGGGTAACTCTACATTAGTGAGATCATTATAATTCATTATTTAAATCAATTATTGTCTGTAAAAATGATATGTTGTTCACATAATATTTGAGGAGAGGCCGAAAATAGGTATTTGAGACCCATTTTTTTATGAGTAAAACATTTCACCCCCAAAAGATGAAAAAATCAAGATAACAATCCAGTTAATAGAGGATATGCTAAGAGATTGTGTTTTCGAATTCCATTGGATAAAAGATAATCATATTATTTTGGTATACTTTTCAAATAATAATAGTTATGACTCTATGATTGGAATGGAACCTTTCAAGGCCCCCCATGGAAGTCCATATAGTCCGCATTTATTCTAAACTATAATCCGTGAGGCATCACTTTTTTTGGGATAGAGATAATATAGGATATGATGGTGATGGTCCATGTGATCCATGCATGGATTTTGACCCTCAAAAGTTGGAATATTTCTTAGAAGACAAATTTCTTATTTCAGGGAAATTCATGTTGGGAGACTATGTTTTCCAGATAGTATTCCCATGATATAGACTGTAGATGTTTTTATAGAGAAGTACGTTTTTCACAAGGATTTTCATTCTGTTCTATATCTGACATACTGTTGAAATGGTTTCTTAATATCTATATTTAACCCTATAGTTATAGAGTGTTCGTTATTTTTTCCTTGGGTTGTATATGAGGAGATACATGCATTATCCTAGACAAGCTATAGTCCATGAAGTAATTTACAATAAAGATGGATCCACCATCACAGAGTACTCATTGGAAAGAAAGGATTGATATGAATGGATTCAATGAGAATTGAAATTTACTTTTGTCTTTATACTATGTAGAAATGATATTATGTAGGTGAGATCCCTACAGAGGGATATCCATTGTGTGATTAGTATCCCCACAATTTTTTGAGGATCAAAATCTTTGTAAGGGGAAATTATATTGAGTTTCTATTTTTTTACTTTTGGGTCATTGAAATATATCCTAAAATACATTAAAATTGAATCATTAATAGTTTATGAGATTCCGAGGCATGGTAAGCATGGGAATGATTTTCTAAAATTATTATATATATTTTATTTCACATGTGGGATGTTTTTTAAAAATAATGGAATTTATATCAAACATTTCTCAAATAAAAAATCTTATACCATGGTTTAATCAACAACACAAGGTTGACCATATGTGTAATATTCAATTGGTATGAACCAAGTGACCATATTAGGTATCCTATTAGGGTACAACTGGTATTTTGATTAATTAACATATATAGTTAATTAATTTAGTAGAAAAAACCTAATTTACACTATAAATATAATGTTATCGAAAGTGACTACAGTTACATACATAACAATGGGATTATTGGAAGGATGTTTGATTATTCATCAATGAAGGATCACGATAAGATGTTGACCAATAATATGCTCGAGGTGGATTGATAGAATATTGATGTAGTAAATCGTCCCCTTACCTAGGGATCACATGCTCCACCAATTATTGATCCATAATTGAGGTAGGGATAATAAATTACAGTTTCATACATTCATTGAATGACTAGTAATGTTATTATCTTCTATTCAATGATATGTGACTAGTTTATCCATTTAATGAGAACATTTATTGAATTACATTCCTTATTGAAATTATTCTTTTTTATTCCATGTTTCTCACAAAAAATATACTTGATCTATGATCATTGGACAGGAACACTTGACCATATATTGAAGACCATATATTCAATTTCCAACATGTAAGTCATTTTCTTTTATATATGGCTATGGGACCATGGTTTTAAATTTCCGAGATTGTCCATGTTCAATTGAAAATTTCAATTCGCAGCAGATGTGAGAAAAAAATCACGAATATTTATTTTTGGATAGATAAAGATATATTTGTCGTTATACATCATAGATTTTTTAAAATAGTAGGAGGGTGGAGAAAAAATATTCTACAGATGATGTATTTGTTTTGGATCTTCAAGAAGAGCCCTAGATTTTTAATTAATAATATAGGAGGGCCAAAATCAATTACCGGATTCCTTCCCCATCTATTTTGGGTGGTCAATTTGGGCTAGAATTGTCTTAAATGGAAGAAATGTATTACTTAGGAATACTTCTTCAATTTCGTGAAAATCATGATATATAGAACAAGTACTATGATACACAAATTCTATGTAATTTAGAATTTTGTCCCCTATAGGGATTTAGGGTTGAGTTAAATAACAAACATTGTGTGAAGGGAACACAATCCATGAGACACCAACCCAGATGAATTGATGTGTATGTTAGTTATATACTAAGGATCCCATATGGTCACACACAGACACATGTTCAATCATAACCCATTAACTTCGAAAAACCAAAAGGCTTATGTAGAAGGTGAATTTAATGTATCATCCTTATCCTGAAACATCATGTGTCTCAGGTACAGTAACATGTCATGTACAAAAAATGAGTAGGATAATAGATAGAGAAATATGTATGAACACACGTGTTGGACCCTGGTGTTCGAGACATGACTTCTAGTCCTTGTACACACCGTGTGTGGTGACCTGACTACCCATCCATGTCCATACGAGACATATCCATGCAACGAGATGGGGTCTCAAACTGTGTGGACCCCCATTGACGTTGTGTAATTCCCTCTAAAACCTATATGTCTCGTATATTGTTTTTTTGTACTAGTAAATTTCCCATGAGTTCCCTATCATGTGTTCTATTCCATGTTGAATGTGATAGTATTAGTATTAGTACATTTGATATACTATTAAAGATGATATTCGAATGGTTATTCAATAGGAGATTCATGATGATATAAGTGATTAACCATGATCATCAGAGAGTTTAATTAGAGATAGAACCCACCTAAAAAATGTCATGGGACCTCAAACATCACCGTGCCACCCCCAGATAAAGATGTTCAGGGGTCACTTGTATTCTTTGTTTCACCCACGATCACGGTTGTGTGTGGGTCCTCTACCATTTTATATTAACCAAGCTGAATGAATATAGAACAAATCCTCTACATTATGAGTAGTCGTCTAAACCAAAAGATATTGAAAAATGATACCCATCAAAATAGATATAAATTCTAATATAAGAATACTAGAAGCGAGAGAATGAGGATTTCCATCTCACATCCCAAAACATGTTGATTGGACTACCAACATCCCCTGGAAGACTATATTTGATTCCAATATTCTCATGTGTCTGATGAAGTAAAAAATGTGGAGGAACCACACCTCATTAATATGTTTCATATTTGAGGGGAATAGTCTCCAATTAGAGGATCCACACACTAATGCATCATTTGGGTGTCACTCAGTAGACATCAGACCCACACCCTTGTCCGTTAGGTGGGAGGGGGTGTTGTTCCTCTCAATAGATAGAGTACTCACAAAAATACATGAAATGAATGAAATGGACGTATGAAAATAAGTACAAAGTATAATATTTTAATTTCAAAAAAAATTGAGTCAAATAGATAATTTTTCAAAACAAATGATTTATCATGAAGAATTTTAGCTACTCTAAAATCATAAAACAAAGAGGCGCGAAAGAGACAACTGATTAATAAAAAAATCAAGGTAATAGGATAATATTGTTGTTTCAATATTTGTTTACATATTTGTGTAATTAAATTATAATATATTATATTAACATAGTGATATATATTTATTCAACATGAATAATTTCATGAGAAATTTTATTTCAACTACATTATCACATGTTTATCCAAAGGAAGAGTATTAAAATATATTTTTTATACCTGAAAAACTAGATTCAAGTTCTAAGGAATAAAATAATACTTGAAAATGAGAACAATAAATTCATCCTATAATTCAACATTAAAAAATTGTTTTATAAATTTATGTTAATTCATATAAACCAAAATACCTAAAAATGAAGAATCATTACCTTTATATCCAGAATTCAATAAAAATACAAAATGTTCAACATAGATCATTCTATTAATATAAATATTACTAAATAATATTAAAACCAAAAAATTACAATTATTTCACCACATATTATTCCAATAAAATGATAAAGTTACTCTCTATTTAAAAACAAATATTAAAAAATTACCATAATAAAAAATTATATTCCCTCCTCACATTATCTCTACTATATCATCAAAATTTAAATGAATAAATAATCATTATATAATAAATAATAACATTAATCGATGTATTAGAAAAATTGTTATCTAATAACATTCATCATGAATCCCCAGAAGTTTAATCAAAATAATTCGATATAATACATCATTTTAATCCAAAAGGTAACATATAAACTATCATGATAAATCATATGTGAAAATATCATTAATCAAATTATAATTATATTACATAAAACCTCAATAAGTTTTGTCTTATAATTTCATCATATGGTAAATGATAAACACATATACTCATGATTGTATCCATAACTCTTAAAATTGCCACTCATGATAACACATAGGTTTAAAATGTTTCTAATATCTACTATTATACAAACTATAATGACCCAAAACCTACACTCCCTAATATAGGAAGACCTAACCATTACATTTCTGGATTTGATAACGATAAATGTGACCGAATTTTTCCCATCCAAAAGTTACAACCTCAAAATAAAATAATAGATAAATTAAATATCCAAGGATGATTTCGGTTTGGAGATATATTATATTTTGAAAAACATGTTCATAAAAAATTGTATATACTTTTGAGAATTATTTTAACCACTGAATACATCATTTCATATTCCATATTATTTCATCTTCATATCCCATTAAATTATTCAAGGATTACATTTTTCAATACCCAAATAATTTATCTACATTCTTCATAACCTATATAGAAGGAATCATAATATGGGTGATGTCAAATTCAATATAAGGGTAAACATAATCACAAATAATTTAATTTCCTCAAATATAGAAACATTGGGATAATAGTATTTTGATATAATTAATGATTACAAGAATAAAAGAATAAAATATAGGCCCATAAATACTTATATAATTTAACATGAACCTCATAATTATTTAAATAAATGTAATTATTCCTAGGAATCAATAATCTCAATCACTATGACAAAAAGCGTAAATACAAGAAAAAAGTTTTGAACCCATTTCTCTCACAAATGAACAAATTGTATCCTGGAAAATTGTCATCATAACCTCATTTACAACTAACTACTTTTACCTTAATTAAAAAGGATAAATTCTCTAATAAATTCCTACTTCATTCCTCTATACACTAGGTATTTTACCCAATTGATTAGAGTGCTATTTGGGAGAACCCTTTGTATAAGATATATTAGGAACACAAATTATTAATCAACTGTAATGGTTCTCAACCCATTATATAAACTATGTAAGGATCCCCCATCATAATGAATAATTTATATGTACAATTCATAAGGAAAACATTCATAATCATTCATTTATCTACATACACAAAATTATTCATCTTTCATTGCATGAATCACCAGTGGAAAAAATTCAATCATTTCAATTCCCTAAACCACCCAATGAATGAATTAGGGTAGTATGATTACAACATATCTTAATATGAGGGTATGTGACATAAATGGTTGAGTGAATATGAGGAATGAAAATTCCATTATCCTATCCTAAATATGTTTTAATGGAAAATTCCATTTTGAATTTGAAAATCAATATTAAAAAATAAAAAAAATTACAAAAAATTTTGAAAATCATATTCTTTGGAAATATCATTGGAAAATAATAATGGATTCTCTATGGGAAATAAAACCCTAATAGTGAGAGAATATTTTCATTATATAATGTTAATAAATATAAAATAATTTCAATAAATGTTTAATGAGATATAGAAAATGACCTATTTTTAAGACATTGTAAAATTTCCATTTAAATATATTTTTAATTAGATCAAATACTATTAAAAAATAAATAAAATTAATTTAAATTTATAAAAGAATAATTTTGAATAAATTCAATGAGAATTATATATTTATATGAAATATTCAATATCATAAAGAATTTAAATGACTCTTATTACTTCAAAATAAGTATCTTGATGATTCTATAATAAATAAGGGAGTAATTGTATATTTAAAATATAAAACCCAAACCTAAATATCAATGAATAAAATATATAAAAATTACCAATATATGAACATATGGTTTTAGATAAAGGAAAATATAACATAAGTAAACATGAAGAGATTGAAATTAAAACACGAATACTTAATTATTTTTGAAATATTCAAATCAAAAGTCCTAAAAAGTAAGGATATGATAGGGATCTATAAATCAATTTAAATACATGATATAATATATAAAAAACCATTCATTAGGTGTTATTTATAGTATAAATGTGAATCATGGTTCCCAACATGAATCGGGCCATGGGAAATTTTGATTGAGACGAAGAAAACCCTTGAAAAGTACATGTAATTGAAATGAGAGTTAACAAATTGAGAGGTTATCTATAACGAATGTAAACAGACAAAAATATTTTTAAATACAAAATAAAACAATTTATTTATAATTTCACACATAATCATGGCATAAAAAATTCAACAAATTAGATTTATATTCTACTGAATGAAAATTGTTTTCAAAATGTTTAACCACATTATAACATTCATGTAAGATCACATTTATTGAAATAATATTTTTTTAAACAAACAATACATTGAAAAATATAGGATTAATTGTATAACATGTAAATGGTGTAAATATATACAACATATAAAATAAATTAGTTAATAATTTTGATATATACCTTAATGAATGTAAATTGAGATGAGATTCATTACCTCGAGTCTAGACTATCCATGTATGTCATATAACTCATGTATTATAATCTCATAATAAATGTTATATTTTTTATGGATGTTTTCCATATTTAATCCCCAATTTCTAAATAATTAATTTAATTTCTATAATGACATATCTAATTACATAGGTCATTCAGTCAGTGTGGGGAACATTGAAGAAGTTCAGTTAATTTTTTAAAATGATGCGGTATGTTGAACAGGGTCTATAGGGTTCATTTTTTACATATTATTTAAAATAATAATCATGGATAAATTTAATTTTTATACATTAATTATATTTACAAAAAAAAACTATTAAATATGGTTATGAAAAAATTATTATGTTACAGTCATAGAAATTTTAGTCCATGCATACAAACGAATAATTCTTCCATTTTAGAAATATATTGATTGAAAGAAGTAAAATTTTATTTTATCTTACATGATAAAAATTATATTATAAATATAATATAATTTATTTATATGTACATATATATTTTAAATATTTGATGTTGTGAGTAGGAATGAATAACGCGTCTTCATGGAGGTGGTATTCCACACATAATATCAAATGAGGTAATCATTTATTAATTAATGGGAGAGTAAAAATAGGTTTTATATTATATTAATATAATGATAAATATTTAATTAATATTCCATATAAACACTATTTCGATAATAATTTCAATAATTATTTACATCCATGAGATATAGTGATGGAAAATGAATTACATTCATTCATCAAGGCAACAACATTCTGTTGGCCTGAGAAACCTTTTTGTTTCACATTTGATGGGTGGTGAGATTGATATATGTTATAAAATTACTATAAAAACATCTCATTATATTATATATACTAATTTTATTATTTTATCATGCATTATTAATGTTTTATGGTGGAATAACAATAAATAAAACTAAAATCATCCTTTGAGAACTATACCTCTTCTATGAAAATCAACCATTGATTGAGACCTTATAACCACTAATGTTGGTTTATTACCAAAATAGGACATGTAAAACAGGGTGCTGTATTTTATAAAAGTATTTATAGATTTATTGAAAGATCAAAAAACCTTTTTTGGGGTGAAGAAAATACGATGTGTGGTGCCCTTTTATAGGAGAGGGGAGTGGATCTTTTATAATTTCATAAAATATTATTTTAATTGAAATAAATATAAAGGTTCAAATAAATCCAAATTTAAAATATTATAATTAATGATGACGATGAGTCCAATAATGAAATATTAAATAATTTGAGAAATTTAAATAATTTTTTTTACCATTATATTTGTTTATCCGATGTTAATTGTGTTTGAAAATTATTAGAACAATACTCTTTTTACTATCTAAGGTCCAATATAGTAACAATATAAAGAAAAATGTACAAAAAATTGACAATATTGGATATTCCATAGATTATAAAAATTACCCGTCCGATTATTGGATTTTTAGTAATTTTTAATCCTTTAATAGTAAATTTTATAATATGAAATTTAAATAATGTAAAATTTGGAACTGTTAATTTAATTAGAAATTAAAAATCTATGAAAAATATATATTTCTAATGTAATCCATTATAAAATCCCTAATAATAAATTTATATCTTCAATATTTTCATATTCAATATTTAATCATTTTATTTCTAATAAAATATTTTTATTATCAATTATTTCATTTTTCTATAAAACTAATAAATAATATATTGGAGTTGCAGAATAGGTTAATCTAATTATTCAATCAATAAGAATTATAATTAAATAAAAATTATACATAAAAAAAATATCTTTCAAATTATTAATATTAATCAAGAATACTTATTTTTATGTCTTTTATGGAAATAAAATGATAATAAAATAAAGACATTTCAATTTTTCTCCTTTCTTTATATAAAAATTTATAAACAAAAATTCATGGTCAAATGGAAATAAAAGATCATATATTTAGAAATTTTATGACAATATATGTGAAATAATAATCAAATAAAATTATTTCATGTAATAGTGTTATAATTTTTTCCTAATCATATTTTTAAAAAACATAACTACATTACATACCCATAGTGAGGTGAAAATATTATACTAAAGATTCAATTAAAAATAAAAATGATTTCAATTTAAAAAAATTGTAATTCCTAATTCCAAAGATATAACCGCTTTTAATATACTAATAAAATGTGTTAGAGTTTTATTTAAAATTTATCATTTATACCCAGAAGAAAAATAAATTTTCAAATAATTTCATTCATAAGTAAAGAATCATTTTGTATAATAGATTAAATTATAAAATTAAATAAAAATATAGTATTTGTATAATTTTTAACCAAAGTATCCAAATTATATTTTAAAAACATTTGAAAATATTATTTTTCATTTTAAATTATTTTAAATAAAATATAGTATTCAATAAACACCAATATTTTTAAATATTTATTGAAAAATAAATCCTTTTCGAATGAATGAAAATGTTCACCAAATGTTATATTTGATATGACGATGTTAAAATTTTCATTTATTTTATAACATAATTTTAAAATTTTCATGGAATTATTTTTCTTATTATCTAATAGAAATAAATAAATACTTTTTTGAAGAAATATTATCTTTAGTGACTGAAATGGATTTACTAAAAATAGAGTGCATATTTCCTATGTATAAATTATTTAATTTTTACTAATGTTATCCTTTTTATATATTTAATAATGTATTCAATCCTTATCATACCATAAATTTTGAGAACTAATTCAAAATGTTATTTTTAAATAACAATATTTAAAGGTTTTTTTAGTCTTGATGTTGTACCTCTTATACCCTATCAACATAGATTTTTTTTAAATTCCATGATAAAAAAATGATTATTTTATTTCATTTTAATACATAAAATAATATATATTATCAAGTGGATATTTATATTAAAAATATGGATGTACATTTATGAGCTATAAAATCTCTTAATTAGGTATTAACTTGATAGTAATCATTTAATGATTTTTTTGAATAATAATACTAAAAAATATAGACACTACTAGGTGATACTATTGGGTTAATAATGATTTTATTTATGGTCCATTAAGAGTGAAACTAAAATTTAATTAACATTGATTACCATGTTTAAACCTATGTTGCCACATATTGAAAATTTGTTGTCATGATTTACAAAACAACTAAATTATTTTATGTAATTTTTATAAATATGAATATAATTATTATCACTCACACTATGGATTTTTTTTCATTGGAAATTGGTGGAACTAGGTGGAATCTTGTTGACAAAAAATTTTATGTATAATGAAATTATGTCCCTCATGGGATTGTAAATGAAATGGGGAGTGGAATATGAAAAGATGTGATTATTCCTTGAAAACTACATTTATATATCATTAAAACACTCACAATGGGTGAGTCCCCAAGCATACCTAATCATATAAAAGAGAGATTTGAGGGAGTTAAATTTATGAATTTCTTGAGGGAATGAATATTCATGACCCGACCCTAATCGGGTCAAGTAGAAACTACCCTAAGACCACCTTCATAGGACAAGGGTGGCGATTAGCATCAAAAGGCATATCATAAATGGAATTCCTTTGCCTATGTAACAATTCAAACACACCCAACCATCTCAATACATAGGTGATGGTGAATAATAATAAAATGTTTCAAAATATAGAATTTAATCCAAGCATTTAAAACTTACACGGTGTATAGTATCCTAACATGTCATAATGAAATGTAAAGGGTAAAATACATGCCCAACTAGAGTGGTGTGCAACCAGAAAAATTGAAAAGTGATGTAAAAGTAATGATGTATCCCATCAACAAATATCCATGACATGACCACCATATGTGGTCTAGTTATCCAAGGTATCTTTACACTCATTTTTAAACATATCTGACCTGGTCATCATCTTTATAAGATAGGACATGGGCGGGAAAATCCCATATAGGGGAAAGTATATATGTACCAAGTCGAATGACCCGAGAGATAATGGGGGTGTAGTATGAGATGTAAAATAAGAAGAAGAATATATATTGTAGATAATGAATAATAAATAGGTTAAGTATCATCCCAAATAACGAGATAAATAGTATCATCATCCCAAAAAAGGTTCCCAACACGTAGTGTAGATGGACTACATGTCGAGTCTTTTCCACTGACAGTATGAGAGTAACCTCATCGAACAAAGAAAAGATAAACATAGAAAGCAGATGTAAAAACCCATGCATATTGGAAACCTATATAAGGAGAGTAACTAAATCCAAAAACATGGACACACACACGCACACACACACACACACATATATATATATATATTATCAAACCAAATAATCCCAAACTAGGGTGTAATGGGATCACCATCGCATATCTCAGTCCAGGAAAAGAGTCACCAATAGTTACAGATTTCTTTCTAGGAGGCCCAACACCTCAACAGTATTTTAAAAATTAATCATGAAATTCAAAAATCTCCTAATCACAATGATGCACAATAGAGGTGTGGAACTTGAAAAAGAGGACATGTACCCTAGTGTGTCAGGTGGGTTCATCTCTATATGTAACAATAATGGAAACACTTCCAAGCTGATTTGGGGGGGGGTCCCCATTCATTTCAGTATGAACTGTTCCCTATCCCATGGGGGTTTCACATTGTTGGTATAGGAACTATGCCCATAATTATGTAGGGTTACACTAAAAATATTGAGTTCCCTTTCGCTAGTGTGAAAGGTGGTTCCACTATATTCAGTGGGGACCCATGCCCTATCTGATATGGGGCCCACTCAAGAGTAACAAGAAGGAAATCATACCCATACTGATGAATTCCCACTCTAATGGTAGATGAACCATGACCATGGGTGATAGGGGGTTCTACTTCATACAAAATCCATTAACAATTCTACTTCATCAAATTATATAATACCCTTTCCTTTTTCATTTCTCTTGTAATCTCCTCATCATCATAAATATAACCACTAATCATACCATACCTTTAATTATCTTCATCAGATTTCATCATGTGATATCAATTTTCATAATGACATTACATTTCAAACTGAAATAATTTAATTATTAATGATGTATTTGGGATTTCAATAACCCCATCCATTGTGTTAATAAACCCTCTATTTTTCCATTATAATAACATTCTTTGTGTCCTTATTTTCCACTATAAAAACATCTACTTTAATATTAAGGAATACACATGGCTCATTATTCCCACATTATTTACATTAAAGTAATTAAATATAACTTCATGATTGGTCTCCAATATCCTAACTCAAAGTGAAATCCTTCATTCTCTTCCTTGGGGAGTCCATGTGTTCGTTAAAGTATGCATTGTTAATCAAGATTAGTGAAAACTGAATATAAATGATAATAAAATAATTCACTCTAGTGAAAACCCCATATTAAATCATTTCAAAAAATTATCCATCACATTCTTCATTGACCCAATCCCATCCAGTAACGTCCATTGATTGAAAACAAAAAATCACACTGTAAGAAATAATAATCATTGTAGGAACTAAATAATCAAAAAAATCCACTTATAGTATGTCTAAATTTTGACACATTCATTAGTATCTGACAGTATAGTTTTATACAAGTCTATCCATATAAAACTTATATTTTAATATTTCATGATTGTTTGTGATCAGTATATGAATTCCAAAATCATATTCGTCAACAAGTGTCCAACCAGGGGCATAGTAAGGCATGTGGTCATATACCGGGTCACACTCGAGTTAGCCATGACAAACCTTCTTATATTTTTACTCCCCATCATATTGGTTCCTTAACCACATCCAATTTTACTATCCATATATTGATGTATTGGTATAATACCACTCTCTCTATCTTTTCCCAAAATAATAAGCCATTTTCCTATACTTTTCATTATACATTGACTTATCCTTAAATATGTCCTTAGGTTTATCCCTAATATTTTATCATCCTTGTTTCTAATGGATAACTAAACCTTCCCTTTGATACCATCTATAATTACATAATCCTAACATAAATAGACATTACATTATTTTTCAAGAATACAGAAATCATTACACTAATATACACCCAATTTATGTCTTAGTTTAGTGTCTTTGGAATCATGGAAGGGTAAATATTGGTACATAAGTGATATATAATAACTCCATCTAGGTTCTTCATGACTATAAACCATATTAGAAACATCAGTCTATGTACTTAACTTCATAACAAGGGGATGTAATCATAAAAAATAGTGACCTCATATTCTCAGTATGGGTAAAAAAGGTAGATATATAAGAATAAACATGATCATGAGGGTTTAAAATGTGATCTTAACATTATAATGTCATACAACACATATATAAGATCATAAATGTAAATCTTCTAATAATTATTCGTTGTTCATAATACATGAATCACAATGAAATCAAGGGAATGATATATAAAATCATAACATAGGAATAAGACATGGAATTGAGGATTACACATCAACTTATAAAATTTAGAATACATTTATGTAGAAACTACTTCACTCATTATGTATAGTACAAGAAATTACGCTCTCACCTAATCATTTTTACATGAAAAGTGGTCCATAAATAACTCTTTTGATCATGTTTCTGGGTTCACAAATAAGATTATGGGAATATAATCAGGATCATACATAAATATATGGTAATGAAACTGTGTCCATAAATGAATCTATGAACAAGTAATCAGGTTCACACATAACATATTGAACATGTAATAATGTTCAATCATAGAATTGTGAACATGTAATAAAGTTCACCTATAAACTTATGGTCATGAAACTAGGTCCATGAATAAAATTGAAAACATGTAATATGGTTCACACATAATATTGTGAATATATTATCAGGTTCACACATAACAATTTGAATATGTAATTAGGTTCACACATAACATACATACTCATGATTCATCCCTAATTAACCAATTAATTGGAGGTAGATTTTTGTCCCACCCATAAAAAAATAAATCTATACATACAACTTCCAAAAAATTATAATCAATCTTCATAAAATAAACAATGAAAATAGATGGGTATTAGAAAAAATTCATCATATCATTACCTATGTAAAAGAGACATATATCATAATCATTTCATTAATGAATAACTTGTATAATGAACTGGGATTCATAATAATATTTCTAGTAGAATAGAAATGGGTTTCATAAACAACATTGTAAAAAAACATAAACTATTCACGAATTAATATGAGTGATATTCATTCATCATATCACAAATAAATCACAAACTATATCAATTTATTTCATCTTAGAGGAATATTTATTTGAAGGATCACATGGAACATTTCTTTAGAAAAAAATAATTTCATTGAAAATAATATTCATGAAAACATTAGAAAATAATTTTATTATATTAAGAGATTTAAAAATTAATTTTAGAATAATTCTTATGGAAAATACATTTTATTCATTAAAAATTTCTTTTTAAAACAAAATAACATTTGAGAAAATTATTTATTTATTAATTTTTTGGAAACATATAAATTTATATTGAAAATTTTGAATAAATTTTTCCTTAAAACCCACCTTCAAAGAAATAAATTTAAATAATATTAGGAAAAACATTTATTTAGAAAATAAAATTGTAAACACTCAATTGATGAATCCCAGAAATGATGGACATGATGGAAGGTAGAACTATAAATTCTGAATAATCATTTTTCATCTTAAATGTTTAGAAAAATGTTTTGATTGGAAATGGAAAACAATATTCATTTTAAAACAATTTTTATACAGGTAATACATGGGTAATAATTTCCTATTAATATAATAGGATAATAGTAAATTAGTTTTGAATTTTGTTTAGAATACCTAATTATGAAGGAACATAAATTTTCGACCAAAGGAAAAATAATGTCGGGTTTCCATAATTTTTTTTATTAATAATAAGTATAAAATAGTCAAAAAATTGTTCCATTACTTGGATATAACTTTAATATGAATTTTATAATAATGTTTTTGATATTTCTTGATATATTTGTCATAATATTTCATCAATAGACGCATAATCATAAAAAAACTCGATAATCAATGACATTGTAGATGTAATCCATTACCTCTTTTGTATCATTGAATCATAAAAAATAGAATTGATAACATTATAGGAATATTAAAATATACTGAAAATAATTAGATTCATGATATAACATTTCCAAGGTAGTATATACAGGTCATAGAAAAATATAGGTGCATAACAAGGCATGTGTCCCAATGAAGAAAAATTGAGGCAAAATTACATTATTGATTGTGTTAATTTTGAAACATAAAACCCTTCAAAGAAAGAAAACATAATTATTATGTAATTAAACATAAATTTTATTATGTTAATCATTTAATACATCCTTGGGGAGTATACACAGACCACAAAATAAATGAGTCTTGAATAACACATGTATTTCATAGAAATAAAAAAGTGAGATCAAATTCGCTTATGTTAACTCTTGACATTCATCGTAAACATTAAGGACTCATGTACAATAAAAAATGATTTATAACAAATATTTAACATTATCATATAATTAAATATAATACCATATATTATTTTAACTGACTTTATATTATCCATTTATTAACAACTCCACATTAATGTTTTGTTTCAGGTAATATCTGATTTCTTTTTCTTATATGTTTGGTCTTGTAATTATTGATCCTATTACGCATATCATGGTTAAATTAATTAATAAATTTAAACCATGAATTAAATATCATATATATTCAGTATATATGTATTTATTATAATTAATATAACAATGAAAAATTAAAAAGGATAGACTGTTCATGGAACTATAAGATGTACATATGCATGAATGTTGTTTCAATTTTGTTATCATGTTTAATGAAATAATGTAAATGAAATGTGAATATATATATATATTTTATAATTATCGAAGATTCATTATTTCACTTATATCATATATTTTCAATAAACTCAACCTTAATACTTTCCATGTTTAGTGTGAACGAATCACATTGCTTTGATTTTATGGTCGTCTACACATCCAAAAACTAAATTTACGTATTTAAAAAAAATGGGAAACACAAAAATTTGTGTTATATAATAATTCCATAAGTATAAATATATCATAAATATCAAGTGTATCATATAATAATATAGTTTCTAACCTAATTACCTACTATTTGTTGTGTAAAAGTAATAACAAACAACATCATTTCGTGAGGCGGTAAATTCACCATACACAATAATTAGTGTAATTATAGATTGAATCGTTAACATAAAAAAATGAAATTTTATTTATGATAATTATATTATTATTTAATCACGGATTAATGATATTATATGTGGTTTAAAATTAAAATAAAATAACAGAGCTTGTGGAAGGAAGTTACATTTTCATTAGGTAACTCATCTTGGATCACACCAAAGAAAATCCACTGATGAATTTTTTCCTAAAGATAGTCATAAAGGAGGAAGGTTGGTATACTGGTATGTGAATTGGGGATATCATGTAAGATAATAATTGTTTTTAATGTTGTGATGAAATTGGATTGTTGGTGGTCTTTTATAAGGGAGGGAGGGGATATACATTGCATTTTTGAAAACATGTTAGTTGTTCCCTTTATTGTACATTATAAAAGTATTAAAATAATAATATAACTCAATAAATGAAGTATAATATAAAAAATATGGCCACCAAAAGGTTTTTTAATAGTTTCTAGAATGTTTTTGTCAATATATTAACAGTTTAGACCATTTGGAATCTTAATTTTACCTGATTCGTTGTAATTAAAATTAATCATATTCATTAATCATTTTTCTTAAAAGATAAACTGATATTATTAGAAAATAATGATTATACTCATTATGACTTTATATTTCCATTTTTTTAAATTCAATTAATATAAGAATAATGATTATGTTTATTGTTAATCCCACTAACAGGGTGAGAAAGTGGGTTTTAAAAGTGGGAGTGTTCGAAATGTCATTGCGCTTTTAAATATAAACTCAATATAATAATTATTAAAATGTCCTCACATGGATTAATAGATTTATAAATAATCTATTTTAAAATTTATAAAAAAATGTATATTTTTATTATAAGAAAATATATATGAAATGTAGTTTTGAATTAAAATTTAGTAATTTTCCACCTTCATCAATATATGATGTTTTTAGAAAAAAATAAAAAATTCACCCTAAGATAATTTTATTATTATGAATTAAAATTTTATTTAATTTTATTAAATAAAATATCTTAAAATTTATAAGATCAATTTTATAAATCTATACATAACGATACACAAAGATTTTCTTTTATGAAAATATAGCATTTTCAAAAAAATAAATTATTTAATAAAAATATTCCATGTCTTATAAAAAATACAATTTATCTATTTAATATAATTATAAATTATATTTAAAAATAATTATTACTATTCATATAAATATTTTTAATTTATATATTATAACTATCCGGTATAAAAAAATTTAATAATGAAATTTAGTTACATATAAATTCAGTGTTGTGTATAACACAATCCAAATTAGGGCTTCATGTAGTGAGAGTATAACATGTTATATAATATAAATAATGATTTACTTAGTGTAGCATGAAATGCATTTCATAAATGTAAATTAATTTATTCAAAAAAATTCTCAAAATATCTTGGTATAACAATGAACATACCTCCAAAAAATGAGATGTATGAATGCCCAATGCCAACGTATTTCTAATCACGCCTTTTGTAGATGCCACACTTCAAAATCATATGTGGTTTCATATTTTTGAATTGATATTCGGTTCAGTATTTATAAAAATTTATTTATGAAATGTGTGTGCCTAATTTAAATATATTTAATATTTTTATAAAATTAATTTTGTGCACACTTGTCCTCATAATCACCAACCATATTATATCCAAGATATGAAGAAATATATTAAAATATTAAAATATTTTTGATAGAAATATTTGGGTTTATTCATCATTCCATAATTATAATATATCTTCAATGAAAAATAAAACTAATGAAACAAATCGGGAAAAAGATCTTGTATCCAGCTCTCTTTATCCAATAAAATCTCTTATATGATCTCATTTTTCCACAATACACAAACCAAGGGGATGGTCCTTCCATTCTAGGTCCCCTCTTGTCAATTATTGATTGCCACCCAATTATAAGAAATGGTATATCCATCCACAATGTCCAAGTCTCCTTAGTAGATGAGGTATTCTTATTCATGCATGTATCTTGTCAGTTGTGACATGTGGAAGGAATATTGCACTCACTTTAGTTGTTGGTCTATAGAGAGGCAGTAAGAAAGCATGGCATCCCTCTATAGAAGCTCTAATGGCCGAATGAACCTAAAGTAGAGCATGGATCCTCGGTTGATCCTCTATAATCCTCAACATGGGAAGAATCTTAGAAAAACATGGTATCCATGCTAAAAATCCATGGGTCTGTGATGGAAATATATGGAAGATTTCTATATATTTTGGACCACCCCTATCCACACATGAATGAAATAGACCTTCTCCATCATCAACTACATCATGTCTAGATCCAACTTTGATGTATCATAAATTTGTATTGATAACAATGGTGACTTGTAGGGTCTCCTATATAGGGCCTCAAAAGGTTCCATGATGATTATAGAGTGATAGCTATTATTAGACACAAACTACACCAAGTGAATGTGATCCTCCAAATTCTAGTGGATGTTTAATATTCAGGACACAAGTATATCCTCTATCACCGAAATACTAATCTATGTTTTTCCATCATTATAGGTGATTAATTCTAAAATCATTCTCATTTGGGTATCAAATGACTCATGTAGGATTCTACACAATGGTAACATAAAATGTGAATTGTGGTTAGAAATAATAATTGAGGGAACTCCATGAAGGTCAATGATATCCCATATGTATAACTTATAAAAACTCCACATGAAACTATACTACCTGATAGAATGGATGTTCTCTAACTTTGTGACTCATTCCACCATCAACCAGATGGTTTTATAGCCCTTCATGTGAAAATATTAACTATAAAAAATTACATGGATATGTAGTCCCACATCAACTCTGATGTCTCTAAAGGTAGAAATTAGCCTGCCATAACATATTTCCCCTCTTTCAACTACTTATAAAAGAGACACCGAGAGATGAACTCGCTTATGATTTGTCTCATGATGGAGGATTACAGGTCCTACTAGTGTATATGTACATCTTCTATATACCGAGATGTACCGCTTGGGGATAATTGTGTAATTCTCACATCACCTCCTTCTACATAATGAATTGAACCACCGTACACCCCTAAGAAAGGATGACATGATTCCATCTTTCATAATGTCTTTATGAGGTGTACCTCATGTATATATGGTCATGTAAGACCTCATAGTCAATGGCTCCTAGCTAGTATTCCTCTCCTTTCACATCTTGATACTGCATCAAACATCTTAGCTCGACCAACCTCTAACAAGATCTCTTATAAAATATATAAGAAGAATTATTTTTGTGATTTTATTCCATAAAGTCCAAACATATATCCATTAAGATGAGATAAAAAACATTGATATATGTAAATAGGAAGTTCCAATGTGTACGATGGAAGATAGACCTACGGTAAAGGATTTTTTTGTCTCTCATTAATTTCAATGGGACTCATTCCTTATACACCACATAATATTTTATGAGTTACATATAATGTTCCTAAATTTTAATTTATTACTATTCTCAAGAATATTATTGTATGTACATTTAAATATATGTTTCTTCTCTCATAGTACTTAGGATTCAAAATTAACCAATGATGTAAAGAATATATGTTAAATTAACATTTTTTATCTCAATTTCATATGATTATGTTTCAGATGAAGAAATATTACAAAATAAATACCACTAAACCCATGAATATTATGTTCCTTTACTTATTTATTTAGAATATATTATTTCCTTTAATTGTCCTTAGATTAACTATTACAGATATAAAAAATTCAATTTTAAATAAAATCCAATTTATTTATATCTTTCTTAAAAGATCATTTTCATCCATAGACATGTTTTCTAAAAATGCTTTATATATGGTTTTATTTCACTTATATGATTGAAAACATTCATTTTCACCAGGATTATCCTATTACAAAAAAGTTATAGAAGAATCTTCTTATCATGTTCCAAATGAGGAAGAATTGTATTTTTTTGATAAAATATTGAATGTAAAGTTTAATGATAACATATAAATCATGAACGAAATGTCCCCTCATCATGATTGGTCAATTTTTTTAATGAATATATTATATTTGTTTATCTTAATATTCAATGAAAATGTTTTCATACAAATATTGGATCATTTAAGTGTAAAAAAGATTTAAATGTGAAATGTATATTTTCCTCAATGAATAATCCTAGTGACATTTCAAAATAATTCTACATTGAAGATGACATATTAGATGTCAATTATTATTTATAGGGGATATTATCAAATTATAACACTCATTGTCATTCTCTATATGGTTATTTCTATGTTTCTGAGATTCTAATAATAACACATTTATAGTCAATGGGTTTTGATATTGTAAAATGATTAATTGTTTATGAAACAAATTTTCTCCTAATAGGTTATGATGTGATTATATTATGAAGGGTTTATGATCATATTGAAAACATATGTAACGATTTCTATATTTAATTGTCATTATTTTATAACAATGGATGGTGGTTACAATATAACCATTGATTATGGTCACATTATGACCAAAGATGATGGTGATGTCCTACCTATAGATGGAAGTCATGTTATAAGTAAGGATTGGTGGGAATTTTATCTCACACTAATGCATTAGGTAAATATTAATATCATTCGAGATAAATAGGCCTAGAATGGGGAATGAACATAGTTTGGAAAGGGAGATTTTTCATTATGATAATATTGTGGGTGAACCATGATTATAGTGATAGTTTCAGGAGTTAACCCATGACTTTTGATTCTTAGAGAAATAAGACCAGATTTCTATGAATATGATATCATATGTTTATTTTTATGACACATAATTGTCTATTATACCAAGTTATTATCTCAAGGATAATGTTATTTGATTACTATATGGTTCATTACTTATGAATAGATAATATGTTTTCCATGAATAAAGATTATAACTTATGATATACACTGTTGGATTCTTGAATACTATGCACATGTACACCGACAATTTCATTCAAGTTACACTTAAGTGGTCATTGATGATTACAGTGATTACTAATATTGAGCATTTGGTCTCATTGTGTTTTTTTCAAAAATATAAGTTATGATCAGTGGTACTAGGTAACTAATACCTAGGAAGGTTTCTTATTATAGTGAATATATTGGGAGATGATGTATAAATTTTAGGAACCAATTATATTTCAATATTTCTAATGTAAGAATACCAATTTTTTTGGGGATATTTATTTTATATAAAGACTATTCATATATTAATATGTGATATTTTTTTATGAAAGTTAGAGGTCAGTATTTTTAACATGATTTTTTGATAAATTGGAACTATATATTTTAAATTTGGAGAATTATTCAATGGGATGACCTATTTTGTCTTATTATCTTTTTAAATGGAACTCAATCTTTAAGGATTCCTAGAAGTGAATTTATTTCATGAAATTTGTTAAATAGTGCATTGAAAATTGAATTCATTTACATGAACTAAAAATGAAAACAAAATTGTTTATAAAAACATGAATTTTGGTTTTTAATAGGGAAAAATGGATTATTATAGAAGAATGAATAATTTTATTTTCATTATAAATGGGAAAATATATTCCAAGAAAAATAATTTCTATAAAAAAATTAAAAGATCTTTTATATAAGGGTTGGTTCCAAGGATAGTATTTCTTATTAGTAAATTTCATTATGGTTCAAAATAAAACTATTTGTCTATATTTGATTCTTTTTCTAGGACGGTTATATTTCCCATGAAGTGACATTTTATTAATGTGGGTATATTTCCATGAAGTTTATGTTTATTTCCGGTATTTGTGTGTTTCTTTCAAAGGAATAATATAAAGGGTATGGGTAGATTACTTCTACATAGAATCCATAATTCAGAAGCATTTTGAACACTCCAAACAATGTATAGATAGACAAAGTGGTAATCATGAATCATGAGAGTTAAGATTGTTTAATTATTTTTTCCTATTATAGTTGAACATCTTACTATAATTTTATCACTTTATCATTATCATAATAAGACTGTACATCTTTATATACACCATTTTTGGTATCCTTCTATGTTATTGACACACCATGATTGGTCCATCGGTAGAATCCATTTAAAAAATCATAACTATATGATATAAAATGGAAAAGATATATGTGGATGATGTGGGATTTGGGATGATAGTTTGGATAAAATGTTTTAGGGTTCAATTGTGGATTATTACATATTTATATTTTGTTCAACTAGATAAAAAATTATATGTTTACATGAAGTATGATTAGGTATTTGAAAACTATTCGATTTTATATATAATTGGAGGGTGATTATATATTAAAACTCACATGGATGATGTTTTATTTCGTATTATAATTTCATATATTTTTTTCCATTAATTCCACTGTTATTTCACTCATATATATGGGTATACTATCTACTTTATAAAACATTAGACACAGAGTTATAGTGAGTAGCCTCAGGAATATAGGGATTAATGCCTATGGTCACATATCTACATCTATTCTATCAGTAATTAGTGTCCACCGACTATTGTAAGTCAAAATTTGATACTAATGACATTATTGTTTATTCTAATTTTGGGTATGGTATAATAGAGAATGAGAATTTCAACTACATTATATGAAAAATTTGAATGGGTGTAACATACATACATGTGAGGAAAGTACAATTTATCAATGATATAATTGATGTTGATTTATTTCATTTTTAGTCATTTAATATTTTCATAAATTTATATATATATGAGTTTCTAATGTATGAATTACATGACTTTTTCTCTTTATTTTAACAATAATATTTCATGTGTTTATCCATAATAGTTAGAATGAAAGGTTCGTTTTTTTGTTTCAATTATTACCAATTTTTAACATTTTGAGAATTGATATGTTTCTATTGGATTATTCTTAGTAAATTATTTAAATATGATAAAATGTTGTTTGAAGATCATGTGATTAATATAATATGTGATAAATGTTAAATTACATTCTTGATAAAAATTAGTAAATTTTTCTATTTTAACATGTAATGAGAATCATATTTGACATAACCCATGTTATTATATTATGTTTAATGCATAATAGAAGAGTATGATGATAGTATTCAAATAGGAATATTTTGGTTTTTATGTGTATGATCACGAGAATATGATTGTATGACACAGGCCTTGTGTCTGTTGTTTGGGGAGATGGACAGTGCATGTTTTGATGAATTTTTTATTATTTGACATATTGAAAAAAAATATAATACAAATTATCATTTACAATATAAAGTGTTTCCTTGAATTTTTATAGTGAAGTTATATTCGTAGATAGTTTCCAATCATATCAATATATGATGGTATCTTTGAAGTATTTTCATATGATGCTCCACTTTTAGTTCAATCCAAATACTTAGATGGATGATCGAGGCTGTGAGTTAATTAATATAAAACAAAAAAAATGATTATATTAGATGATATTTTATTATTTAGTGATTTCAAATGTTTATACGTGAGGATGGTGGGGAATGAGTTGACAAGGGTATAAAAATAAAACAAATTTACTATAAAATTTTACTTTAAACAATAACTATGTATGAAACATGGTAAACAAGAATCAGATAAATCAAAAGTTCCAACTAGAATTATATAAATATTTACAATAATAAATATCCTATTAAATAAGAATAAATATCCCAAATAAAATTACATTGATTTAGTGGATAAATAATTCATTTCAATTCCTAATACAAATAATAACTATTTCTGAAATAAATATTTATCTAATGGTTTTCTACATTTAATTATAATATATTAAATAAATAACATTAAAAAAATTCATTATATAAAATATTTATAATTATTGACTAATATATTGAAACAAATATATTAGCAGTTGGTAATATATTACTAAAAATACATAATTTTTGGGAATTTTTTTAGGACATCATTATTTATTTTATTTTGTATTTTTATTTTATTTATAATTTTTAAAATGATCATTTTTTATGAGTTTCATGAATCAAAATTACTCAGTGATTCATTTTTTATACATCAATGAAGTAATTTTTATTGAGGTAAAGATGAAAAAATAATGTTTTTAATAAGATTGTAGTGTCTATTGATATATCAAGATGTAAACATAATGTAAAACAATTTAAAATATTTTCGTCTAGATGAAATATATATTTATGAAGAAGACCCATAAATTTATAAAAAATCTAATGAATTTTGATATCAAATTGTATATTATTTATTATCATTAGTAATATTTTCTAACAGAAGATATTATTTTTGTCAGTAATTTTCATTATAAATTATTTCAATAGAAATTCGTTTTGGATTGATTTTAAATCTATATAAAAAAATTAATATATAATTAACCATTTTATATAATAAAAAAATTAATGTTACAATATTATCACCCAGATTAATTTTAAGCCAAAAAATGATTTAATAAAAATGGATTTAAATATTTCCTGTGATAAATTTTTAATTAAATATAATTACCCAATGAAATTATAGCTACGAAAAATTATTTAAATCATTAACAATAATATTAAAAATATTCAATATGTTTCAAATTTTTAGTCATAAAACTATTTTACCTTATGAATTATTTATTTCTATAATAAAAAAATTATTTTTCAAGGTATAATAATTTTCTAGATATTAATAAATTTAAATTTAAACACAAGAATTTTAAATTATGACAAAAATATTGTTAAAAAAATTATATATTATAAAAAAATATTTTATAGGTAATTAGTGTTAAATAATATTAAGAATAATTCATGATTAAAAGACATATTTTCATTTAAATGATCTCATCAACAACTTATTTGTTTTAATTAATAAATTTATTTTCCCATATTTAGAAACAAAATTACAGTAAATGTTTAACATAATTCACTTTGGAATATCGTAATATTTTTTGAGTGGAATATTTTATATATGATTCAAAAAATATGCACATTGATTACTATTTATGAAAGACTAATAAACATTTAAATATGTAATCTATTTAAGAACCCATTTTATAAATATAATATGACATTTTAACTATTTAAAATTCAATTAAAAGAATGTAATATTAAACAAAAATGCCTCACTAACTTTTCCACGTATAATATATCCAACTATGATTCAATTACATTCTTACCCACTACCTATCATTTTTTGAAGTATTATCCCCTACTTTTCACCTATTAAAGGAAATTAATTCCACCCTTTTCAGTCCACACTAACATAAAAAACCCCAGGGAATATACTGAATATAGTTTTTATCAATCCCATATACAATTTTTTTCCTCCTTAATCCTCATTTAATTTATTAAATACTTTCATTTAAAAATGATTCTTTGGGAATTGTCAAGAATTTTAAACAAAATTAATTCCTTACCATTAAATATTATGTATATTTTTTTCAACCATCTTACTACAAAAAATTTTTAAAAATATTTATATTGGGATATAATTATAAATATTATATTGAATTACTTTTTTATTAATGGGTAAATATTAAATTATTCCCCTCGCATTCAATGTTATAAAATTAAATCTATTATCATAAACTAATCCGACCTAAAGCCTCCACGAATGAGAAATTGTTTTATTAATCCCCTATTTATGGGATGTTTATTTATATTATTTTAGTGTATAGGTATTTTACATCTTTCATGATCTATATAATATGAATATAAATTATTCATTCTATATATTCTGTTAGTAGTAGAAGATCATTCAATAACTGACCATCTAAAACCACCATATCAAGAGGAAATTTTATTTATTTAAATGTGATATTTTATTTTTTATTTCACTTCATCTAATAACTCATATGAATGATTATTGAATATCTGATTAATTACATTTTATTTTATTGATAATGATATTACATAAAAAGAATGTCTTATATATAAACATTAATTAATATATTATATTTTTTCTAGTTAGGTCTATTTCACAACCAAAAAGAAAAATGAAATAATATTAAAAAATTATAGAATCAGAGAATAATATTTTGTGTAAATAAGTAAAAATTACTTTTATTCATTTTTTATACATAATATAAAAATTTCAATCAATTATTATGTTAAAATTATTCATTTTTAATGATCATTTATACATTCTTTTCACAAAATTCATCTAGAAGATCATTGACTAAAATTATCATTCTATAGAATTATAAAATTATAAAATTATATAATATCAGGAAATATACTTAACATAACATTGTATGATAAATTTATTATGATATTTTGTGGAATTTTGAATAAACACAACAATATTATAAATATAGTGTAAAATGTTCATCAGTATAAACACCCTTTACTAAAAGTACATAATAAATAAATTAAATAGTCATAGAGAATAATTATAAGGGATGTATAAAAATGTTATAGGTATGAATATGTTATTGAAACTGGTCATTTTTATTTTTTTTATTTTTAAGAGGTTTGAGAGCTTTAGAATAATTAATGATTTTTGGTATGTGTTTGTTATCTCAATTTTTCACATTTTAGGCCATATTTCTTATTTATAATAGGATTTATTTAGAATATTGTATCTAATTCAAAAATAATTTTTTTTTACCATTATCAACTCTTATTAATTATATTTTATGATTATTTTTAAGTCTATACTTTAAGGGGAAAAGATTTAAATGTTTTAAAAAATTATGAGGGATTCTTTTCTTATTTTTTAGAATCCATAAGGCGTGTATGACTATTCACACCATAATTAATTTATATCCCTTTATCACTACCTAATGAATGTGTTTTTTAATTTTCATTAAATTAACTCAGTTGGAACACCCAAATAGTTATTTTTATTTAAATATAATTTGATAAAAAATTTACAAATGTTTGATGGGTCATTGTTAACTCAATCACCTTCACTAAGAAGAAACAAAATTCCATGAAATACTTTCCAACAAGATATTTTTCATGGAAAATATAATTTTATTTCATGGAAAATTCAATTTCACTTTTTGGAAATGGAACTTTCTATACACATTGCCCAAATTGGTGAATTTAATTCCTATAAAATGTATTTTATTGTTGGGATTTCTTATAATTATCTTAATCAACTATATCCCCTAAATACCGATATTTTCCTTTCCCACCTATTTTCACCTTTACATCTGGAATTAAAATGATCCATTACCTCATGACACAATAATTATTTCAACCACCACTTTTAAAATGTTATTTTTGTTACACTTTTTCCGATGGTTGTTTCCAACTAAGGAATTTCAAACAATTTTAATAGTATTACATATTTATAAAATAAAATAAATAATATTCAACCCCAGGAATTTTATTAAAATCATTTTATTTCAAAGACAAATGATTTACGGGATTTCAATAGTACAATTTCTCAAAAAATATCACTTCTCATTTTTTAAAACATTTTTCTTATTTTCAATGATTGATTATTATTAATTTCACTATATAAATAATTGTTTTTATGTTGATTTATCATCAAATTTGGGATACTATTAATTCTTTTTATGGAACCACTTTTAAATGTTCTCTTTTAAAAGAAAAATTTCTTCAAAATCATTCTCTTTAAAATTTGAATAATATATATTTCATTTTGACTATAACATCACATTTTACATTAAGGATAATATGGTTTCTAAAATAACAATATTATAATTTCTCAACCATTTTCCCATTTTCATCTAGATCCACATGTTCAATAGTTGATTGTGGGGCACATTTTATAGTTTTTAAATTGAAAATTTCTCTACTGTCTATCTATTGAAACACCCAGTGGTATTTACTTACATATCAAATCACGATACTGTTTTCCAATGAAAGAAGGTCATTTGTGTTTTAATACCCAATGACTCTTAGGAACTCATGGTGTTTAATAGGATTAGAGGTATAGATAATCACAACCATTTATGGTGAGTTTTTTTTTCACATTCGGACACTAATATATATGTATTATATGTTTTGGAATCCTTCAAGTCCTAAACATTATGTTTGTTTCCCAGAGAAAAAAATTGGTGTGTTGAATCAATGTCCATGAAAACTGGTGTTATATAAATGGTCCCTTCTATATGCAAATTTGATACTCCATATAGTTTCCATTATTTTATATCAAGTAGTGACATTATGTACTTTAAGGATATGTGAACAGGTACTCTATTGTTGATTTTCATCCAAGAAGGATATTGTTGATTTAAAGTAGGGATATAACATTTATGACGCATATTGTGTAACCTATGTAAATAATAATCATAAGTTACAAAGTTTGTTTTAAATTTATAATTATATATTATAGGAATGAATCATTAAATTTAGATTCACATGGAAATGATGTATATAGGAGGCACTTAGTCATTGTGTATTGATCTCATGTACAATTATGTCTCCCCATGTATTATTCTTAGTAAAGAAATAAGATTATTCATAGATAAGTTTACCCAAAATCTATGGATGGGTGGGGAAAATTTATTAATACTAATGAGGTTTATTGAAAAAGAGTTTTAAAATTTTCATAAATTATTTAAGAAATATATCAAGGTGGGTTCCCTATCATAGATTCATTTAAATAGTTTTATTGAATTGGGATTATATAATAAGGTAGCATTAGTTGGTGGTGATTTTCATGAATCTAGTGAAAAAAAATTCAAATCCATAATCAAAAATGTAGAACCCGGATTGGGAAAAATAATATATATAAATTGATTGGATGAAATACTTGTGGATATGGGACTGGTGCACTAAATAATCACTAATGAAATATTGGGTATGATGCACATGACTTAGGGAGGCATAATATATATCCTACATATAACATTAATCAAATACCTTATATTTCAATTCAAAATTATCCCATTAATGGGTTATTGGTGATTGATGGATTTTTCAGGACTTATAGATAAGTGGAGTCTCATGTACTTACCCATTTACTATACGCTAATGGGAAATGAAGGGGGAATAAATCCTAATATAATGATATTCCTTTTGTTTAGAGCTTTTGACATATAGAGGGACTTTCAGTACATTGGATTCCTATTAGGGTGCATCCCTAACGAAGGAGTCAATTGTATCCTATTTTCACTTGATTCGGTGTTGTTATTGTTCTGTTGACCATTGATTCACTAATGGGATAGAAAAAGTGATTGCATTATTCGATTATTTTTCTCATAGGTGTATAGAAATGTTGGGGAATTATAATAGGATGATCAATATTTATTGTTACACACTCCTTATTATCAAAAAAATTAAAAAAATACTGGAAATAATTTGCCTATAAAGATTGATATGAGGATATGAGGATATCATAACACCTATTAAGATTATTGAGCTTCTAAATACAGTCTGTTATAGAAACATTCCATATTAAGGGACACGTATTTTCCAATGGTCCATGGTCAGGAGTTCTCATGGTTTGAGTTTACAAGCCTATGTATTCTTCTTGGACTAGGATTACGTGTTATTGATTACCTATTTGAAATTTCTATGGTGTATTTAGGAAATTTCTAGTGTATTGTTCTAAAATTTAATGGTTTTATAACCAACATATCCTTGAGTCTGATCATTATAAAAAAATGAGACATATGAGGGGAATCACATGATCTAGCTCAATTGTTTAAAGAACGTTTCATTACTAAGATGACATGTATGGTAGTTGACACATGATTTGGAAGAAAAGTTATGAGGATGTTTTTTGGATGGATGAAATTGTCTAAGATCATTTTGTGACCCATATGAAATTTTTAGAGGATGTAACATATTCTAATTGTCTATCCAATATATATCAAATGATCTTGATAACATTTTCAACAGACTTCATGTCAAATATATAAAGTATCCAAATTAATTGTCATGAATTGTAAGGGAAGATCACATTTCATCACATGATCAATGAGATGGTTATATGAAGCTCATGGTACAATCAAATTAATATCACTCTATATGTATTAGCATCATGCATATGTCATAATTAGCATTTATTTCCTAAATGTCTCAATATTTATCAGTCATTGACCTAGTGGAAAATCACATTATCCATATTGAATTGTGAAATTAAATAATGTTTTCACTGAGGTGATCAGTCAAATTTTATTAACATTATTCATAATAACTTGTCTCATTCCTTGTTCTATCATGTTAAAATATTCATGTGATTGTATTGTTCTCCACTCCAGAAAGTCTATTATCACCTCTATTACCCTTTTAAAATTTTCATAGCTTGGGGGAATTTATAGGTCCCACTACCCTAAATAATATATAATTTCATCGATATTAAATCATATATATTATCATCAGTACGTTTAAGAAGTATCAGATGATTGAATCATGAGACTAGTGTTGATTTATGAGATCATGTGATCTTAAGAGAATTAAGGGATATAGTCTTGTAATCATTTACAAGGGAATAATGTTATGTACCAATGGGATATAGTTTTCATGGTTGGTGGAGTGCATGGATGTGGGACTATTACAAGGCCTCAAATACTAGGGGTTTTAAGGAAATATGAGTGAATATTGAGTTTTCACATACTAGGTTCTTCATTTCTAAAGGTGTGAATGTCAATAGGATTACATTCACGTAATGGTCGCATGATAGCAGTTTATATAAAAAGAGTGTATGTCTACATACGTTCAAATGAGTGTCATTAATGAAAGAGTTATTTCATTTTATGCCCATTACAAGGCATCATTGGAGTGATGGATTTTCATCCTAGTTTATCGAGACAAGGTGGCATGAAACCAAGTCCCATAACTCTAGAAACATTATTTCATCACAAGAGTGACTTGGATTTAGATGATCTCATCACTAAGTATGTCTATATATGTGTGTCATGTGATGTTAAATTTTTTAGGTGATCATGCTATTTGAATTTTTTTTGTAAGGGGTTCCCAGATTGTGTCATAAGACAATCTGGATAATTTCTCTAAAGGTTGTTCTCCCCCTACTCTACCTAACACGCCCAAATTTTATCATAATAGTCTCCCCTTCCTATCTTTAGGTGTGTCGTTTTTAGAAGTGTTTGGGGATCCATATATGTGGCGGTGCTAAGATATATGTTCCAATTTTCTTGATGTAGGTAACATATTCCCCAACATAATACATTAGATATCATCACATGATATATGTTTTAAAATATCTTTGAGATCTCATAATGGATTTACATGATAAATATGTTGTATTTTTTGAAATAGATTCTTGTCTTCCAGTACGCTATATGGGTGATATCTTCAAGGACATTATGAGATACCTCTAAATTTTCATGTATATTCCATTGAAAATAATCAGTCAATTAATGAAAAATGGTAAATATATTATTAAATCCTCTTGAAAAGTAAAAATACACTTTATCCATATGAACAATGTTATGTCATCATGTATTCACATAGGTACAATATTTAGATTGAGTAACCCTTTAATATATTATTATATCATATTGAAATTGTAATGATTTTATATATTCATTGATCATGTGATAATTGATTATTCACATGACGTTGAACCCTGTGAAACAAATTATTAATTCCATTAAACTGGCCCAGGAATGTATGACTAAGGCTACATGTATGTCTTGGGATAAAAAATTATCTCAACTGCATGGAATAACAATTTCAGGAGGCTAACATGGATGATGTTGAATGATATATTTTCGAGTTTGACTGTCTCGGGTTCACTCTAACTTGGTCGTAGAATGAGATGACAAATAAAACAACTCTAACTTGGTCATGATTCAGTGTAGAGTGGGAAATAGTTGTTTTGTGACCTTGAACAAGGATGTTAGTGCTTGTAGAATATGGATTATGGTTTACGATAATTAGGGGGAATGATCAGATTATTTTGATTAATTTGATCATTTTTCTATATGGTTTTGCATGTATTTTAAGAATAGATGAAGAATGATTACTCCCACTGAGACACATACTGAATTGGTAGGATTTTTATTATAGTATTAATAATAAAATGTGGACCCTTTGACTTCTGAAAGTTTGTATAGGGGTAAACCTTTAATATTTATTTCTCTCGCATTCTGTCATAACCTCTTCTACACTGCAAACCCATTATTTAGTTAAAATTAATTTTAATGATCACATATGTGTCCACCCACACTTTCCAACTTTTCTATCTAGATATTATGGCACCCTATTCAAGTTTGTTGTGACTTCTAGGTGCACCCTTGGTAGATCTAGTTAGTTAGATATCATGGTTGAAAATTTTTTACGATAATGGAATCAATAATACCTAAAATCGAAATTTAAGAAAAAAAGATGGGCATAATGGCCATAATATGTTCGAATCACATTCCCAAAGACTATTATTATATTATTATTCTTTCAATCCATTCATGAAAAATATATCAATATATTTTAATCGAAGAAAAACATCCCAATTATCTGATAGAAATTTTATTATTGCACAATTATTGTTGGCCAAAAAATCTTCCACCTTAAAAATCGATTCATTCATAATTGAATGAATTTATTTCCAAGGTAAAGGTGGATCACATTTTCTTTTACATGAACATCTAATGGACTTTGATATAGAGCACTATGAGAGTATTGGTTTCACAGATAACTTATTGAGGGAATTAAACATCTATTAAAAAAAGAATCTAGATATTGAGTTCATGGCTAAATCCAATATAAGGAGTAGCCTTAGTTTGGTGAACATATATCATGAAATGGGAAGTGCATAATTTTTTGTACTTAAAATGGCTCTGATCACATTACAAAAAAATCAAGGGTAAAGATGCATATTTTAGTGGGGATACTTCATGGATCTATATCACTTACCACATTTTAGGTGACATAGAGTATTCCAATCTATGTAATTTAAGGACCTTTATAATGGACCAAATATCATATAGTTTTAAAACATAACAGGACTAGTTACACTAATATGTAACCCATAAAATTGGGATTCATTCAATTTTATCAAAGTGAAAAAGATGTAGTGAGTGGAGATTTATTTTTTTAGGGGCTATATAATGGGCCTATAAAAAATTTTTATTTTTTACCAATTTATTTTTCCGATTATTCAGATGTGGAATTATTTCTTTGTGTACACTTGCATTAAGATTAGGCTATCATCTATGATATTTTATCCTCACATGTTTTGGCCCAATTTCATTTTACAGGTTCTCAATGATTCCCTAATCACACAAATTTTATATCATGTGAGAAGGGATATGAATTTTTCATGGGGTTCCCATGTTGGGTTTTCAATATTCCAAAAATTCTAACACCTTCAACTTGATATATAAGATAATGTATGACTTCTGTTATGCTACAATATTATATCAAATATATTAGACAATATGTTGTTATTGTTTATATAATTCTAGCACATATTGTTTGTTAATTCCCTATAGATTGTTATGTTTTATTGTTGTAATGTCTATCCCCATGGTCATGTGATTATTTGTCATTGGAAAAGTCCATAAAAAGGTTAATGAATTGAAAATCACATTATTTTCATGATAATTGGTACATACCCATAGTTGTAACATCAAAGATAATTTATCCACCATAATTTTTTAGTTATAGGGATTCTAAATCATAATCAATGAATATATTATTAAACTAAATAATTGGGCTTGTGGATACAGGTTATCCATTAATTATTTTTGGAACAAAAATTTTATGTTGCTAGGATTATATAGTATGGATTTTAGATGGTTCATTCCTCTATTTACAAATTATCTATTAATAGAAAGATACATGGTGGCCCATTATTGTCCATTAAATCCAACTGGATACCTTTATATTAGGTAAAACCTATTACCTATACACAATAAGGATCATCCAAGATAAATAACTTAATTATTTTTGGGTTCCATGAGAGGTGTATATACTTATATAATTTGTGAATATCCAAACATTATCCCAAAACAAGAAGGTGATTTGTGTAAAGCACAATATTCAAGATGTTTTTTACCACACTAAATGTTTTGTAACCGCCTAGTACCGATATGATTGAGGTGTGGAGATGTGTAAAATTATTAATATAAATATTTCTAGGACTTTATAGGAATGATATAATAAGTTGGATTCTACTAAGGGCGTAAGGAGATACCTAATAGATTTATTCATTTTTTATTTTCACAGTATCCTTTTCCTAAACTCAATGGATGATGTTTCCAACATGTGGATACATTAATTTTTCTTATATTATCCTTTTTATTTATTTAAACCATAATTATTTATGTCCCTTTTACTAAAAGTATTTGTTCATTCAATTTTGACCCATCATTTGGAGGGTGATAATATTTAACAATCATAGATTTGATGATTGAAAAATTCACTATGTTGAAGAGTCCCACTGTGATTATGTTTTGGATCACATGGATTAGATTCCATTTTTATGGAAAATTCATATTTTGATGATAGCCCATGGGATCATATATATGACATAGTTTATTAAATTCCAAGTGAAACACGGGTTCCCATGAAACCATGTGTTATTTTATAGGGAAATGTAATGCTTTTGGATATCATGGACACTCAACAAGAGAACATTGATTTACAGATTTAGGAACTCCAAAATATGACATAATCACCATGAACATTGGTTATCTAGGGATACGATTTAATACTCATGTGATAACAGGTGATTATGTAATATTATCCTCGTAGTTTAGCATCATGTAGTGGAGTATCATATTAAATGTAGATTAATGTCATTAAATGAAGGTGTGTAACTAACATTTTAACAACATGAGCTATTGAATTATAAATAATATGAAATTTTGAATCGTAAACTGATGAACTCATTCCATTGTGTGGAGTAAATATGAGTTGGATGAATATGTTATCCTTGAATAGTTTTACTTCTTGGACTACCATTATCAGATTCCTTCTTGTATATATCAGTATAATGTGAATGAAAGTGATACATTGATTTGATTCATATGTAGGCGAAGCATGTCTATTGTACATTGTCACACAAAATCAGGTTATTTATCATATAATAGGATGTATATTATTTGAATATGAAATCTAAATGTTTGTGTTTCTATGGGATCAGATATGATCATTCTGAGGGTGTGAACCATGTAATAGTAAGATCTTTTAGAGTGATCCATTTACATTGATCTGACTCTTATGCATGGGATATGAGAATATATAATCTAAAATAGAGTTCATTCAATTCCATTTTAGTGCATGATAACATACAATTAATTGTATTATTGCTTCATTGGTCTCCCATATTAAAATATTCTATCAAAATTTGATGGTTTTTTATATTCCTCTGATCAACTAAGGTTAGATGCTTTCTATTTGGATTGTGCAGCTAGGAAAGATTTAATAGTGGAAAACATGTGGTTTGTCTTGTTACAATATAACATGTAATTAATATGTTTCCTGATATGTCAGGATTCATGCCACTCCAAATTATTACCAAATGATACTCCCTACATGGATCATGTTCATATGCAAGGAGGGGGAATTTTTAATCTCTTCCCTTAGAGAGCCTCAAGATCATTGTACAATAGGGTTCCACTTTATATAGAGGGATCATATTAAAGCAAAGTTATTTTCAATGTTTCATTCTTATTTTAAGATGAAACATTCACCTATTCCATATACTTATGAATAGGGTGGCCAAATCTAAATTTTTTTTTGTATTTCAGGATTGACCATATGTCACGTTGGTTAACACCATGTAAAAAGGACATTATTGTGAAGTTTAACATAATGGGAATATAATATTTCCTTGTTGTTCAACATCATGTGGCTATGAAATTTCACTAATAGGATTGCATAATGTGGTGAAATATTTTTTTATATGACACGCAATACTTGGGATTGATGGCTACCAACTTATAATTTCATAGACTTCCATTTTCAATCGGTACGATGAAAAAATGTGAAGCATTAAGTATATCTGAATCCACATGAATAGATGGGTTTTGGGATGTGTGAATCATAACCCACTAATTTCTATTTCCATGGGGTTTCTGAGTCATTTGTATAGTTAAAACATTAATAATGGGTGAATCCCATATCCCTCATAGTTAGAATAACAATCCCTCAATTTAGGGGGGGATCTCTTCTATGACCATGACACACACTTATATCATTGTTTGAGGATTTTCATTATTCACTAGTGAATCATAGTGGTGTACCTTTCAATTATGTATTTCTTTAAAATAGTTTTCTATAGAGGGGACTCAAGAGTAAGTAATATAGAAGACTATGGTGTTCTATTATAAAGACATAAACTAGAGGAACTGGTTTGTATCAACCATGATTTCATAAATATGAAAATGGTTCATATAGGATATATAATTTTAGAAGGTTTCAAGAACCCTATATGATATTCCAATATGTATAATGTAAATTGTTATTTTAAGGGATAAAATAAATTATTATGAAATAAAAAATTATCAAAGGGGTGATCAGTTCAATTTAAAGACCTAATTTCAAAATCATTAACATCATGAAAAATGAAAACATTCAATAAAATTAATTTCACATCACTAAGGTATGGTTACCTATATTTTCATGGAACATAATTTGAAAGAGTTGGGTAGGGTGACTTTTTGTGATACCTAAGCATGCATGAATCATTCTTTGTTTCTGAAACAATATACCATTGAACTATTAGTTGATTCATGTAAGAGTGAAATATAGGTAATTGTATTGGACATTAACAATATGATATGAGGGAAATACCCACATAAATTTGGTACACATCATTGTATAGTGTTTAAAGTGATTAATATATTTTGAATTTTATAAATAAGCATATCTATCCATTACTATGTATCCTATAGTATTGGAATCGGTCCATACATAGATAGTATTTCAAAAAATCCCATGCATATGTATGTACCATATAAAATGGAGGGGGAAATTAATATTATATTAAGGTTGAGATAAATACATGATATCTTCTTATCTCTATGTATCCTATCGTAAAATGAATTGACATAAATGTAGCTGTGATATTGGATCCCCACAATGATTAAAAAAATATTTGTAAGGGGGATTTTATCATTGCATTGAGGCTACATCCATGATTAAATACTCGATCATCATTATGTATCCTATAGTAATAAGAATCCAGCAACACATAGTTTATGAAATGAATACTATTATTCTTACTTTCTTTATAACATGACTTGGAATAAGAATTCATAAATTACTATATTATTCCTGATCCCTCATGGAAATTTTAAAAATGGATAAAATGAAACATGCCATTAAATATATAAATATACAATTATTTTTCAGTGATTATTGGGACTAGTGACACATCATTAGAGAAATTGATCATTGATTAATGGAAGTCATTATATTGATACCAAAATATCCTTTACTCACATGTTCCTAAACATTTTATTATTCACCATTGATCCCCTAAATGGTTCCCTTTAGAATCCAAATAATCTTTCTGAAAGAGATCATTGGTGGGTTTTTATCCACAACTGAATCTTTAAAAAGGATAATTTTGAATGGGTTAATCCCAATTAACATTTTTATTTAATAGAGTACTGGAATGTTATGGGCTCATGGTCCACAAAATTCATAGACAATATACTCTAAATGTATCTGGTGATTTAGAAATGAACAAAGCGGGTCATGAAGATGGATTAGGGGGGATTTAGGGGTCAATAGTTATTTTCAAAATTATTTAATGCCAACCTACATGAAAGATAAATAAACTAAAATAAATGGGTAGATTATTTTGACGTTGTAATATATTTTTATAGTGTGTATGATTCTCAGATGAGTATCATCAGGGGTATTGGAAACCCCTTAAATTATTGGGTTACGTAATGTGTAAACAATAACCCATAAATATTTTAGTGAATTGAAGATGAGGACTGGGGGAATTGGTTCAGCATTGATAAATAAAAAATCCCATCCTCCAAAAAAATGGGTCAATTTCTCCAAAATTTATGGGGGATTTCTCTCATCTGGTACCTGAATATCAACTAATACAAAGCACTAAGGCATTTCTAGATACACAAATGAATATAAGTGTTTGTTATTATATTAACTATACCCTATAGTAAGAACACTATAGATATGACCTAGAAATATAAGGATTCATGGTGAAATGGGTTACAAGAGGAGGTAAAAAATTATAGGAATCTGTTGTTATTAACTCATATATAAATTATATGAATTTTATTTTTATAAAACATAAATCCCATGAAGTGCTAGAGAAACATAAATTTTAAACATGGGTCTATTAGACACATTTAATGGAAAATGTATAAAGCCTAAAAGTTTCTAATATAAATTCATTAGGTAGATGATAATATTTCCATTATTAAATCTTGTTCTATAATTAAGTTTCACACAACAAGGTAATTTTCAGGTAGATTCACATCATTTGACTAGGAAATTATATATATTTTTACCATTATATGGAATGAAAATAGTGGTTCATTTTAATTTCATGTGGCTATAATGTCCTCATAAAGATTAATGTCATCGGAAAAATATGTTTTTACTTATCTAGAACATGCCTCAATAACATTGGTTAAAGTATAATTCTAGGTACCTGATGGTTAAATGAGTCATGATATCAACTATAAAAATGAAAAATGGATAGTCAGTTAGACTTTATATGAGGGTAAATGATACCCAATATAGGGGTTGTTCATAATTTTATGGGGGATAGATCCCTTACACAGATCTAATAATCAATGAAGGACATTATTAGGAGTGACGATAACACATCTATATGTATAAAATATAAAATCTTTAGTACATACCTTATGGTTGAAGGGGTAAAGTAAAACATAGGTCTATAGAAATATCTCCACAAAGGTCTGATTATATGTATAGAGGGGTATATTTCTTTCTATCATTTCATTTATATTCTTCAAACACCTAGGACTTGATATTTCGGCACCACTACACATCATGTAGTGAAATGAATCCAGACACATGTAGTAATTGAGTGGAAAATTTCCAATTTAGGTGTGACCCATAGGCAGAGGCAGTTATTTTAAATTTAAATTATAGCTGGAACCATTATTTTTAGTATCATAATCACTACATATCCTGATGTAGAAGGAAATAAGAAACATGTGGATCATGATAATTTTCACTTTACAACGACAGAAAATATTCAAAGATGGGTGAAATGATTTTATATATTTTGTGGATCTACCCAGTATTGAGATCTGGGTTTCACTATGTATAATAATAGATAATTAATCGAAACTCATGTATTTATTGAATAGAAAATTCATTGTGCATTTCTCATATATATGTATGGATTGGAGTTCATATGTTGTCGTTAGAAGCCTTATTGATATGTAGTAATCAATACATATTCTATGGTGATATATATTATTCCCCAAGAACATCTTGAAATAAAATCTATCATAAATAGGTCATATCCATACACATATAGAGGCATGATTTCCTTTTATATTATGGATGGACAAAGGAATTAATATCTATGAATCATAACATATCATGAAAAAAGAGGATTCAAACCAAAAATAGATCTTATAATTGGTTTGTACCTTCATAGGTATGACCCATACTATGGTTATACCCATGATTTGTGAACATGGTATCACTAGATATTGTAGGTTAAAAGGAATCAAGTATCAAATAGTTCTCAATGTTCTATATGGGGATCTAAATAAGATATATAGATGGGGATATTTCATTTTTACCTCAACAAATGTCTAGATCGTGTTCAGTGAATATTTCATGATGTAACATATTCTGTTCATTTTAATATCAAGTGGTATAGAATTATTCCTTGCAGTTATATGTCATATAGAAATGAAATATGATGCTATGCAGTTTAAGGGCTTTCACTATTAAATGGAATGCTTTTTAGTTAAATTTTTTTCTTATAAGACATAAAATACTAATAAATTTTAATATTTTATACCAATACATTGAATGTTTCTTATTTAAATGTAATTCATAATATACTTGTGTTTATAACTATAACTACGTGATGTAACTCTTATAAAACCTAAAATTAGTGGTGGGATGTTTCCACCATCCATCGTGAAAGATGAGTGTGCTTTGTTATAATTTACAATATATATGATGTATGTTCCTTCCTACCAGGATTGTCGCATTGGAGGTTTTATACATAGTATAAAAGGAGTTATGATAATCAATACCAGTTCTCTTTATAGAAATGAGTGAAGGATATCCTTTTTAATTTAATCCATTGGAAATTTATTTCTGATGAACATTAATGTTGGGTAGTGTACATGACCACGTCTCATCAGGGTTTGATGACTAATCTATCTTCTTCTGTGATTTTTTTTCCTGAGCAGTTTCCATATATAGAAATTTAGAGAACAACATCTAGAATTCAATTTCATACAATTCCTCTATCTCATACAACAATGAATATAGGTTCCATTGCGTGGATATGAATATGGTGGTATTTTATACTCACAATGAATGAAGGAGAATTTAAAACAATGAAATATTATCCATGCCTTCCATTTTATGGAATATATTAGAAGCACCTATATTGAAGGATTATGTATATGAAATCAAAATTTAATGATAATGGTATGAGTTATTAGACTCAATGTATTACAATTGATACAATCTATTCATCTTGTAGGAACAAAAGTGGGTTCCATTAACTAAAAATATCATTCAGTTGACACAAAATATGTTGATGATATTGTACATCATGATGTTAATGATAATCTATTTCCATACATCCATGTTGGATATAGAGGCCAATAATTTTGAAATGAAGTTGGTAGTAGTATATATGTACTTGAACTTCATTGTTGTAGAAAGGGGATATTTATTACAATATCCTTTAACTAAACATCAAATTTATAGGATTCCATAGGTTTATATGGCAGCACATGGGGTTTATGGATGATTTTATAATTAATATTTCATTCATTACACTTCCCAGTGAATTCATTATAGTCCTACATCATTTTTTCCTTCGTAACCAAATCATTTTATTTTGTTGGAGAGTTGGATCCATGACTGGTGCACACCACATGAGCCTACACATACTTCTTCCAAGATGGATGGGATCATTCATTCATCATTACATATAAAGATGAATCTAGGGATGACACATTTATAGAGTCTATTCTGGTCCATTGGGCCACCCCGGAGGTTAGTTTTAACATCACCACATCATATATGATTCATTTTAGAATGATATTAATGTAAAGACACTTTTATTATGTATTATATTATATGATTGATCTATCCCCTGGTGGATGTCCGCATAACATGATTTTTTGGTTGTGTCGAGCTGATAGATTTACTCCATCTAATAGATGATGATCGGTGAGTCCATTTTAGGCAGAATGATGCAAAAAACTACTTTTCCCTGATTATGATCAAAACATTCTATAGATGAATTTCCAATTTATCAGTACAAGAATTTTTTGATCATGGGACATTATTCAGTTTTGGTTTAAATAGTAATTCCTCCATAAATTCATTGATGTTATTGATTAGGGGTGCCAATTCATCCAATATAATTCCACACTCATAGTTTTCCATTTTTATTACAAGATAAATTTCACATTTTATATTTAGATTGATAATATATAACTATAGGTCTACCACCAAACCACTGATAATGGATTTATATTCTAACTAATAATTAGTTTGTCCATTATAAAGTGATAAAATATATGGAAAATTTTAATTTTCTAGGGTAACCAATACAATCCAAAAACTAAACACTTTATGCTCTAGGTATTCCATTCCATTTCCAATAGTACTATAAGAGGCCCCTTCAAAATACAACTTTCTTGTTCTGGGTGTTTCATGGGTATATAGATCTTCTTGGTCTAGACTTCTGGAGTCCTCTTGCATGATTTCTAGGGTGGTATATACTACAAATATATCATAAGGTTTATTCTATTGAACTAATTTCTATGATATGAATTAGATATCAAATTTTTCTAGGATAACATGTCATTTGAAAAAAATACACAATTAGCATAGGGTGGCCAATACAGTACCTGATCTAGTTAACACAAGATACTAGCTAGAATTCATGATGATGTATGTACCCCCTTAGATTTATCACTCTATAGATGAGTGTGATTAATCCCTTTTAATATCAATATATAGATTTTCAGTATCTAGAATCATTTTACTTAGTTAGTGGTAGATTTTTTCATTCCGGTTCCATTTTTCATTGAGAGCGGAGCTAAAAAAGATCACTATATGGTGGGAACATATGAAACATGTGGATTAAATTGTATATTAATAATCAAGACTACTTCATGATGTAGGTAGTAAATGATCACTTTAAAAGGATCATGGTTTTCCTCAACACATCTGTATGTGACTTCCTTCTTCATTCAAATTGTTAATTCGAGTTATTTTATAGCCAAGATTGTAATGCAATACTAAATATAAGAGAGGTTTCATTAGAATAGCCTACATTCATTAATATACTAAATAATGAAATTACTCGGCCTTCTCTATTATTTTCATGATTTACCTAATTATCATGATGGAGTACAGATATTCCATGGTATTTTTGTGATTTGACTCAAAAATCACATTCTATATTGTTCATCTTCAATACGTGCTATATCAATTTACTAAATATTGTTTGATGATTTGTGAGATGATCACAATTCTGTGGAGATTTAACTATCAATTCATCAATACAACACTCCTCAATTCATACTTCTAAATTTTAAATGTTATTATTCATTGAACACTAGAATGTGGAACCAGTGGTCATTAATGCAATGGTAATTAACTTGTACCAAAATATCCCAAAGGTAATTGTGAATAAAGTGGTTTCACCATATTTTGGGAATATTATTATCTAATTATACCCAAAATACCCATCCATAATGAATAGATATTTGAATATTTTATTTACATTAATAATAAGATATATGATCTGTTATGAGAGATCAAACTTTTGGAAATAATGATTATTGACTCTGAATTTAATACAGACATTGATCTACCCATTGTAATTCATTAGAATGACTTTGGAATGATATTTTGGGATTTTTCCCTATAGTAAAATGTTAATTTTGATTAATTTTTAAAATTTTTATTCCATGTTAGTTTCATGAGATGGGTAAATTATCATGGTTTCCAATGTAAAACAATAATGTTCATTGGGAAAGCTCAGGTGAAGAGAAGACACGATGTGATTTATCCAAGACATCTTTGTATAATTCCAAGAGAACAAATATTAATGATACATTGGGAATAATATTTATATCTACTTCTACTCAATATAACTAAAATCACTAATCAATTTTGGTAATGGGTTTTCTTATTTTTCCATTTTAACTTTCTTTAACTCATTGTTGGTGGTTGATATTACATCCTCAAATATGGGAGGAGATTTCTTATTTTTATCATCTTATTCATATATTTTAATGTGTAGGGATGTTTCTTAGGACTTGGTGGGTAATCAATGGTTATATCTATAGCTTTTTAGATATGAGAGGCCACGAGGAATGAACTTGACATCATAAACTACTGGAGTCATTTTAGGTATACTCTAGTGATACTTTTCATCCATTGAATTTAATCCTAGGGAATGATGTGTATGGATATCCTATTTTGTAAATAATAATTTTGGGGAAATTTGAAAAAAATTAAATAGAGAATAAGAATTTTGGAACTCTAATAAAGATTTTGTGTTACATTACTTTGATAAAATTGCTTCATCTTACACAATTACAATCTCATGGACATGGGCTAGTGAAGGCATTTGTTCATAAAAATTTTCTGAAATATAGTCTACTATGTAATTTAGGTTCACGAGAAAGACCTAATCACTATTGAGAATGCTCTATGGAATTGTTGAAGCGGTTCCCAATCCATTTGGTGAATAAAATATTAAATGATCATCCAACTTTGTTTATATTCCATTAATAATTTAGAAAAATTACTATTATTATATGGATTCTAAATACTCTATGGTGGGACTATCACTACATAATTTTCATGACTTTTTCATTGATTGATTATTTAATGAATTAATGAATTGATGAAGGAACAAGTACATGACAACAAATCCTAGGTATTCATAGTAGTCAATTATAAGTTGATTCTTTATGGATGACCATGAACTCATCATTAGTTGTGAGATACCAAAACTGAGATTTGAGACTGACTTTTATTTAGGGTCTAATGCCATCTCTTACAACACTAGTGAATGGTGGACTTCATCGATGAAAAGTACTCATCACTATATCCAAATAAATAGAGATATTGGACTCGAAAAATGATAGTTCAAGAAAAAAATTCAACAAGATACCATTAGATATTTATATTATTTGGTTTTATAAAAAATAGGTTCTGATATGTACATGGATAACTACTTCCCATTCATGTTCTTTAAATTATGAAATGGTATGAAATTCGAACGGTGCGGTCTCCACATGATAAACCTAGACTATAAAAACTTTTGTCTAAAGATAATTTACTATTAAGAGGCCCTCAATAACTGATTCTATATGTTATTTTGAAAATTGGAGAGAATCACGAATTTAATATTGGGGGGGGGGCAATAATCAACAACAATTTTAGAATGTAAAAATATATTTTTTGGAGGTCTGTGCTTCCGAAAATGGGTCTATTATTTATCTTGTAACTTGTGAGATGATATTTTTTCAAGAATATTGGGATGGTACATTGGAATAGGTTGAGAGATAATCTATTTCATGTGGCATAGTTTGTATTATAATAACTTTTTTATTTTTCTTATGAGATAATATTACACCCACCAGTATATTGTTTAAAATGAATGGTTTTGGATTACCACTATTGGGCTTTGAGGAATATCCCCAAATCTATTGTCCTTTCTAGATAACTCACCAACAAGTATAAATCACATATATTGATTCTATAGGTAATTGATTCAAATATTGGGTACTACCACACCCATATATTCCTATAAACCCATAGCTTTAATGTCCTCAGCCTCAAACACCACAATTATATACGAGATGATAGTACATAGTAGTCTATTCAACTTCAGTAAATGAATTCATTAAATTTACTCTGTTAACTGAACCAAATATTTTATACTAATATGATATCGTGTTTTGGGTGGGGTGGTTTAAGTTTTTAAGATGTTAGATGAATTAAATCTACAGGTGGAAGATCCTTTATAAGAGTTAGAAATTAATCGTTATATTTTGTATGATATGTTGTCTAATGATTATGTCTAAAATTGGGGATCATATGAAATGAATCATCCCTATATATTGGGATCATTAGTGGGATGTGATGTTTCACACATATGGTGGCATGATATCATAAAACTAACATTAATGTCGAGAAATTATTCAATATCTATTTACACAAGATTGAAACCTCTTCTTAGTCACCATATTCTTCTAGTTGGGTGATTATCAAGAATATCACCTAAGACAAATCCTTTACTTTCATCACTTTCCCATAATAAACCATTCTAGAATGTTTTTCATCAATGACAATGTAGTCCTAGATGTCATGATCGAGCCTCCTATGAGAAGTTAATTGGTTATTGTGGTCATTGAGGTTGGTCGGTTTAGGATTCATAGACTCTAATTTCATGGGGATTTTATTTTCCATAATTTCATAAATATTTTCAGGATCTTTTCATTTTGGTTTAAATAATATTTATTTATGCATTCCTCATATTTTGGGTGAACCAAGGCACTCATTTTTTTGGGAAAGGGATATTTTGCAGCTACTAGAGCTCATGAGGATGCACTAATATTCAAGGCCTATATATCTACTTTGATAAACACATCTACTGATTTTACCATAAAATAAGTCATATATAAATTATAATGACTTCTTCCCAACATTGTGGACAATGTAATGTATTTAAATCAATTTTTCTAGATGGAATCATTTGGGTATTGTGGAATTACATAAAAATAATGATGTCTACTAGGATATTTGAATTTCATCAAAGGTGTTTAGAGGAGATCTCAGTCATTCTACCAAAAAATGTTCCAACAAGATATCTTCTATGAGTGTGTTACTAAGTTTTTATTTTATCCCTTTACATCTCAAAATAATTATTTTAACTCTTCAATTTTTCATTACCATTATTTTTATTTTAAAATAATCATCATTATCTTTATTGTAGATTTGAATTGAAAATGTAATTAGTGATTCATGACTTTACATATTGTGACAGATCAACCTAGAAGAAAATAATACTAAAAATGGTTATCCTTAAAAATATTTTTACAAATAATTTTAGTTTGGTCAACTATTTTTTGTTTCGATGGACCATTATTGCATCACATTCGGTATGAAGTGTGTCATATGTTGTTATGGATATCCCATTCCATAAAAGTATAAGAAGTTAGTATTTTTTATTCTCTTGTTGGGTAAATGTATTATCCAATAATTTATGATAAGGATACATTTCATTATACATGATGTAACACCGCCCCACCATGGATTCAACTTGACAATCTTAGGATTCAATGGTGTCGATGTGTTTTTAGTTTTCACTATCATGGAAACCTCCCATCAATATTCAGTATTGTGGGATTCATATATTGGCTATATTTTCATGTAATTATATCTATTGATCTTCCCCAGGACCAATTGATCACCATGATAGAAAATTGGTTGTCACTATAACATGGGAATTCTCAGTTTATAATGAAAATTGTCATTTATATATAGTATTTTTCAGGTTACAAAACTAAATTGATGATCAACGGTTGATCATAGTGTATTATTAGTTATCTCCTAATTAGTATTATGAAGGATTTGTGTTCTTGTCTGAAGATGGTACCCAGTGGAAATATTTCTCCAAGGTAGTTCATTATTTATTTATCTAATATTTTTATTACTTTCTCATCTAATTAATGTTCTTCTTCATTTGAGTATATATACCGTAATCTGGGTGGTGAGTGGGATATAGACACAACATTCCCACTATCCATTGAAAAATTATACAATGGATGTAGAAAATCATCATTAAGTGGTCCCAGATTTCCCCCTTTTTAAATTCATCTTATGTGAAACCGGTGTTTCTGGAACTATGTCACCTACCTATTAATGTAAAAATTTATGTGTTTCACACCTCTAAATATTCATCAGCGTCTATACCATGTTCTATATTGATGTTTAATTCATTCAATAATTCATTATAATAGAAATTTTTTTACCCATTACATTACACACAGTAGGATGGTCCTACTAATCATTATACTCATTCAAGATGGAATCTCAGTCACTTATATGACTCCCAGTCATATTGAACCAACTAGTATTTTGAACCTTATGGGGTTTGATTACATTTTCCCAATATTATCTATATCATCGTATGTGAATAGTGACCTTATGGAAGTTTTTAAAAGTATTTTTCTTATGTTCCCTGAATCAAATAAATGTGTCTTTTGGAGGGAGGAATAGTAATGATATCATCTGATTAAATTTACCACATATCATAGTATAAAATCAATCCATTTTGGTTATAATGATGATAAAAGTTCCCCATCCCTAGGTGATGGGTTTATTTTGGGACACTATTAGATCTTTTTTATCTTGTTGATGAGGAGCTGGTTTCTCTTGGGAGGAATTTAGTTAATAATTCCCCATCCCTATGGGTGGGATGATCATGTACATCAACAAATTTCACTACGAATGTAACGTCCCGACCTGGAAGCCACTAAACCGGTGCTCTGAGCTGATTCGCCACAAGGCCTCAAGCGCGCCTCCCCGTACGCCAGAGGCTTCTGACTAGTAGTGAGGGCCTAGGGTGTGATAGTTGGGAGACTATGCCCTAATAGCAGAGTAATAAAGGAATGGAAATAACTAAGTATCATAAACATAGGAAATTAATCAAATTGTAGAAGTAGTAAACAACTGAAATAGAACAAGTTATAAGTGTAAAATGTTGTAAAAGACCAAATAGCTATGCAATACAATACAAAACTAGTCACCCACTAGGCCGACCATACAGATACACGTACAAAAAAACTAAAAGTAATAGTACATGCCTCTACTACTAACTCCGAGCCAATCCACGTACCTGATCTCCAGATACTGTCCAACTACAGTGGCATGATCAGTAGAACCACTCGAGAAGCTTCACTCGATCATGCAACATTGGGCCTCAGCCCTATCCACCTTGCAACATGTGCTCAACCAGAGAAGCATACATCAGGTCTACACCTACACCGAGGAGCATGTGCAAGGGTGTGAAATAATCTCAGTAGGGAACAATGACAAGAAACCTACAATTGTTCAGTTAAAAGTGTATGCCACAACAATGTGCTCAGCCTAGCTGGAACACAACAAAAGGAAGTAAACCAAACGTGAAACCATAGTTGAACACATGGCACATAATCCCTATCAACAAGGAAAGTGCTACCATGGATGTCCATATTTATATATGTACACATGTATAGTCCCATACCTGTACACATATACATAAATATGAATATTCATGTTGATGTTATTCTAATAATAAGAAACAACATAAATTGTCGATCATTAGGACCATAAGCCCAATCTCTGGGACATCCTATTTATGGTCATTGAGCTGTTCATTGTGCCACTCAAGCCGTATATCCACTAATCCTATCAATGTGTCTGTAATCTCATCGACATGTACCTGCTTCAGCCAACGCTGGAGATATGCCTCAGAACAAGATAAACAAAGAAAAGCTATCCTATAGTTCAACGAATCAAACACAAGCAAGCAGATAACACAATAGATATCCCTCTGGGAAATACTCACAGCCAACCCCTCTGGTCTTATCCATGATTTACCAACAACCCTCTGGGAAGTGCACTCAGCCTAACACCTCTGGTTTGGTCATATGAAATTATAAGACTCTATAGGGATGCTCGCTCGGTCAAGTCCACTTATATTCTAGGGTAGTTAGGGACTTCTTGAGGAAGATCACACGGTCTAACCCTCTTATTGTACCAAGGACTAGAAACTCTCTGAGGAAGCTCACTCAGTCAATTCCTCATATAGTGTTAGGTATATAACAAACTATCTAAGAAATATCACTCAGTCAATTTCTTCTCTAGTCTGGAAAGGTTTTAAGGAAATTAAAACAAAGTAAAGACTCTCTGAGGAAACTCACTTGGTCTACTATCTAGTAGTCTATAATATACAAGAATATCTAGTAATCTCACTCGGTCTATCCCATGTAGTCTATAATGTCCAAGACTCTCTGAGAAAGAACACTCAGTCTACCCTCTGGTAGTCTGTAATATCCAAGACTCTCTGGGAAGCTCACTCGGTCTATCCCTTATAATCTATAGCACTAGGTTCTCATGGTCTCGTGCTGTCCAGTTCATAGTAATGCTATAAGGCCAAAGTATACCTATAGATCTACTTGTCTAACCAATCTTCATAAATAGGCATTTCAAAAATATCATTCTATCCTATGGTCACAAGGCATGGAAAAAAGGCATAATGGCCAAAACCTAAACAAGACCCAAAGGGGCGTAAATAGAAAATGTCATGGGAAAAGCATCCAAGAAAAAAAATTAACCTCACACATGATCAAATTACCTCTACACAAACATACAAGCAAAGAACGAAATCATCAATCAAGAAAGACGTCTCGCGTCAGGCTCACCAGCCACCAACCAGAATGCACCTCTGGTAAACACTACAACATTAACAAAACCAAGTCAGATATAATCAAACAGTGAGGGTGGCCTGAATGCCCAACCAAATAATACATCCAAATCCCAACAGAATTTCTAGTTGTCACGGGTTCTAGGTGACACCCAATCTCCATCTATACCAAAATCCAACATAACAACATAGGGTCGGTCAAAAACCAAGCTCCAACTGGGTCCCTCAGGTCAAACCCTGAGGAGGCATCATACTCGGGATCCTCTAGGTAAACATGTGTGAAGGAACCCTACGCTAGATCCTTAGTAAAGAGTAAGGGAGGAATCTTACATGGGATCCTCCGAGGAAGGATCAACATAGGAAATCTATAACATGGTCCCTGTCAAAGAGTGAACAAGTGAGAGGTCTTACAAGGGACTCCCTAGGTCAGCACACATGAAAAGGCGTCCCTCAGGGGATCCTTAGAAGTACCTGGTCTCAAAGCCTCATAGGCCATAAGGGAATGTCTCACAAGGGAAAATCTTCTAAATAATGGTTTACAGTAGATTTCTCATAGCTCATCTCCTATTAATGTTCTTAACTACGTTGGTCCGAACACCCTACCTATTATTCACACCATGTCTCACTCTTAGGTGACAACTGCACATGATATGTGGAGGAACAACCCCTCCATTTAGATGTAAACCCCCATAACTCATTTTAGACAACCTCTAAAGGTAAAAATAATTCCAAAATTGTGATATACGTGTAAAACTCTCAAAATAGACTACTCACATGCCCAATTCTGACTTCCAGAGCCCATGATATCTGAAAATTACTAAACTGAAGCAGTACATGGCCAGAGTACCTGGCCAGAGCACAATGGACAAGCCTGTGTAAAATTAAACAGCATGTAATTTACTGTACATGGAGTGTAATGTTCCCAAAAATTTATGTTGTGTCTGTTTTCACCCGAACACATGCCCATGTACCACTACACGGCGTGTAGTCCTAAAAACCATTATTATGTGTTCTACTCCACACGGCCTGCCACACGGCCACCCACTACATGGAGTGTACTCAAATTACACAGTGTGTAATTAAGAAATCTTTGTCTTCCCCAAACAGGAAGAACACATGGCATCTACCCCTAGAATAAATGCCTTTTATAATGGGTTATCCAAAGGGAACTCCCTAAAAAGGCCTGATTCGCCCGTTTTCGCCCCCGAAACAACAGATCGAGCCCCATGGGCATACAAGTAAGCAATATAAGGCTTTAAAAACCTAAAAAACATGTTTTAAGGGGATCTATGGTGAAAACATAAATGGACCTACCTTTGGGCGGAAACCGCCGATGGTTCAGTTGATTTCACGGCTTACGGTTGCCGCACGCCGACTCAGCACGTCGATGGCTTCGAATCAGTACCCTTTTGGCTTCCAAATAACAATATTTCTCAAACTCCATATCTCCCATAGGTCATGGACAAAGGGTAGGAGTTGTAGACGTGCATAGGGAGGAGGAGGAATGAATAGGGAAGAAAAGAAAAAAGGAAAGAAGAAAAGAAAATGAAGAAAAAGGGGCATGGGTTGGCCCCGGCGCCCCACATGAGTTTATGCCTTCCCTAGGCTAAACTCCCCATTACATACTCAACGGAGCAGAAATAATCTCAATATGACACTCCATATAAAAATTATTGCCAAATGAACCTATGAGAATAATTTAATATTTAATTTAATAATATTAAATAATAAATATTTCACCAAAATTTGAACATCTCAAATTTCATCCAAACTCACGTCCTAGGGTAAACTCCATATTCCGGGACCAACAAAGTAGATAGAAAAATTATCTGTAATTGGCTGTTAGGGGAAAAATGAAAATTTTACCCCTTATGAGTATTCAACATAAAAAATTCAAAACTTCTGCTCAAAATGATTGTCCGAAAAAACACAGGTTCTTACAAAATCCCCACCATAAACCTTCTCGTCCCCGAGATGCCTAGAAAAAAGGACCAGTAGCAGGACCAGCCGCCATGTCCTCAACCCGAGCATCTTCACAACAAAGAATCTTGGACAGTCCAGCGGGTAACCTAAGAGTTATGAACAACATTCTACACAGAAGATATTAAACTACAACCAACTGGTACTCCCCACCATAGGAATTCCCTTGTCATCGCCTTAAAAGAAACCTCCGAGCTCAAAAGCCCACAGTAAACCAAATAAGTATAACCTAAATAAGGAAAACCTGCCTCAAAAGGGCCAATGGTTCACTCACCACCATATGGCTTTCTTTACACCAATTTGAGAGCTCAATAAGAACATGTTTCATCTTCAATAGGGAAGAACATTAAGAATGAAAAAAGGTTCTTGACGTATGGTCGAAGCTCTCTCAGCATAATCAAGACAAATCAAGATATCGCATGATCGTCTCTTATAGGAGTATACTAGGATTTCACTGAAAGCGTCTCCAGCTCCCTCCCAGCCACGCTAACATCCTGCCAAAACCCGAACATGATTCAAGCATGGGTCACCCGAACATGCCTTCTCATCGAAACCCGTTGTGAAAACAACCACCAAAAAAGGAATTAGAAAATGCTTACCAACTTTCTCACCCACGTTTCCCTAAAATAGAACAGACATTAATCGATAAGGGTTTGAGTCAAAACATAGGGTCTCTAGGTCTTCCACTTATCCCTACAGAAATAGCCTCATAACTAGGTCACAAGGTCTAACCACGTATCCCAAAAGATCCATAACCACTCAGAAGATGGTGAAGATCACAATGACCCAAAAAGGTCAAAACGAAAACACAACCTACAAGGTCCCCGATCCTCTCCGAGAATCCTCATATGTAACGACTCCTTGGAGGTCACAAACAAAATAGAAGATACAAGCTGAGCTAACACCTATTGGGTATCTGTATACAACAATACCATAAGGAGGTCCAGTTCACAAGAAAATCCTTGGTATCTATCGACATTATTATCAATGATCCGAATAGATAACCACAGACTCGATAAGAAACACACAATAAGTGGTTAAACAAAAGGCATCACTTGCCTCATAGACCAACAAGGGTCACTGCACTACCTGTACAAAAGGACTGAGTCATCAGCCCCATCAAAAATGCCTTAACGTAGATCCATGTAACCTGCCATTAGAGTAAAAATGTATGCGTAAGAAGACCCAAAGGCCTCATTCATCAGTAAAAACACACACTAGCCAGCATATATGCTAAATCCTGCATTCCTAGTATGATTCATGAGACGCCTCTTGCCTTTTCCGGCCAAGAGTCAAAATCCATCCCTGGCATCTTACCAATGGATAAGAGCCATAAATCCCTTTTAATTCAAAACAACACACAACATGTGAGTCGCTGAAGGTGAATATCATATAAAGCTGTAACATCAAAAAATCATAACAACAATCTCAAACCCTGGTAACTAGGACTTCTTACCGGAACAAGTGTTTGTGACGCACCAGCCAGATATCCATCACGGGTTCTGACACATTCCAATTAGTCATGTCTACCATATCCCAAATAGTAAATACCACGAAGGAAAACTCATTTGATACCACTTTGTAACGTCCTGACCCAGAAGCCACTAAATCAGTGTTCCAAGCCGGTTTCCCACAAGGCCTCAAGTGCACCTCCCTGTACGCCAGAGGCAGTCGACTAGCATTGAGGGCCTAGGGTGTGATAGTGGGGAGACTATGCCCTCATTCCAGAGTAAGAAAACACAGGAAATATCTAAGTATATTACACAATGGAAATTAAACAAAGTGCAGAAGCAGTAAACAACTGAAATAGAAATTATGTACTACGAAGAATCAAAATTGAAATTCACCCTACCGTGATTTGGATCTATCTATAATGAGGAATCGAGTTATGTCATTATCCATGGTGATATCCTCTGAATTAGTCTGCAACCAATAATTGATTTCTGTTCTGGTGGTCATCTACCAACAAAATTTTCTTAAATGCTCTCCAACATTCCTATGGATCTCCATAGTTATGGGGATAAACTAAAAAATTCCCCATAGACATGTATTTATAGATTATATTAGGTCCATTCTTCAAAAAAATAATATAAAATACTTTAATTAATTATTATATTCATTTTACAGCAACAAATAATTTTCTAAAAAAACTATGCTCCAATGATGGTTATGTCGCACCTTAGGTAAAACCCATGTTATAAACTCAATGGTTCCCTCTTATTTCTGATTTGGGACCCCATTTAGAAGTTATAATACTTTTTAAGCATAACTACTTATGTATTCCTTTTAATATATTTTGTAAATCTCTAAAATTTATTATGGTAATACTGGGCATAAAAATCACATGACGTCTCAGTGCCTTGCCTCGAAAATAATCCATAAAATATCAAAAAATAATTCATTGAAAATCTATGTGAGTATATTAACATAGTCTAACTAAGTCTAAATGTTTACATGTATGTGGTTCGTAATGATATATAATTTCCTTTTAAATTGTTAATTTCCTCATTGAAGGTTATTAATTGTTATAGATAAAAATATGAATGTATTATTTCCATTATTATTTCAATAACATGTAATGATACAAGATACATACAATAAATCATTACATAGATTATACAAGTTTGATGGAAATAAAATTTGGGGAGGTGTTCATGAGGACATGTTGATATCTCTGGTGTAATACTAATTTGTTTTCCGATAATTGTGTTGGTCAAAAATGTCATATTTTATATTTTATATTGAGGAATACATATGGGTTTTTCCTCTAGGATATATTTAATTGTGAGATAAAATCAATGCTCATGTGGATATCAATGTATTACCTACGGAAATATATACTTAAAATATTTCACAACAGATACATATTCAATTCATATTATAACCTTTATATTTCTAAATCAACATATCTAATAATAAATCAAGATGAAACACTTGATGTGGATCTAGTTAGCACCCGTAAAGTGCAATTTTAACTCAAAAAATACTTATTTCTCTACTAGAATTAAAAATTATAATCACGTTCTATAATAATTATATTCATGTATTTTAAATTGAATTTAAATTAATTATAAGATATATGTCAATGAAAATTATTTGTAAGATAACATTATTTCAAAAAATGTACTTCCATCCATTTTAATAGTGATATCCCAATATATATTAATTAATATAAGGATCTTCATTAAGTGATTTAACTGAAAAATCCTCCCAAATTTAAATTTTTTATAATAGATTATTCCAAGAATACATGTAATATTGTATTTATTGATTCAAAATAGAGTCATTGAATATAATATAACCCATTGAATTTTTATTAAAAAACTTACTATAATTTCATTAGGATCTTGAAGTTCCAATAATTTTTTTTAAAGGAGATCAGATTTATCCCATTACCTTTTTTGAGGTAAATTATCTCTTCCGGATATGGTATTGTATAAAATGTAATACATCAACTTACAATTTAATCAATATGAATTAGATATTTCAGTATTTTTATTTTCTTATTGTGCATGATGGTATTTAACTACACCCTAGTATCCTAATCATATTCCCTTCAAGAAGGATTCATAATTTTTATTTCAACATTTAATAAATCATTGAAAAACAATCCCTCAAATCTTCTCCTTTTCTGATGTTCCCTCTACATAGTGGTTTTCAATACATTTCAACTCCACCATTCCATTAATGATAAATGGAATGGAATATTTACTATATATATATATATATATTAATTAAACCAAACACTATTTTTTAATATAAAGAAAATATTTAGTGAATAATTACCAATAAGGAAATGGTTTTTAAAAATAAATAAATTGAATTTTATTTATTCATAAATAGTTAATACATGCACAAAAATTTCCAACAAAAAATATAATCTTCACCTCAATTATATTAATAATACCGACTTACTCTAATCTGAAATATATTATTTCTCTTTCCAGATTAGTTCATTCATCATGATGAATGTAATTCACAAATAATATCAACATAATTTTTTTTATTCTAATCTATCTATTTACCCTTCTATTGTAGTTTTTTAATAAATGTCTATCATTCAAAATAATATTTCCTTGTATGATATCGAACCATAATAGGCATCACATTTTGAAAACATCCCAATGAATGAAAAATATTCTTATAGTCACTTAATATAGTATTCAATTACAATTTTATTAGTGTTTTTATTTAGGTATGAAGGTTCATAACTCTTGAATATGTCTAATTACAATACACATTATTGAATAAATAAACGATATTATATAAGAATGTATTATTTATCATTATTTTAGGAAACATTTTTCATACTGGAATTATCTACATAGTTGAATGATAACCTTATTTGGTTACTCTAGTGGAATATAATTCTAAAATATTTGTGTGTGGAATTTTTTCCTTCCCTCCATTATTATCAATTTCATAATAATAACATGTTGTTAATTAGTTTGTGAATAACAGTATCACAATGTAATATTTTAATGATTTTTTTTATAAATACTTGTAATTTAGACATACAAAAATTAATATCCTTGGAGTATAAGATAAAGTAGTTCTCTTTACCTATTTTATTATAAATTATTTGCATAATGTTTCCAATAAAGTTGTTATGATACAAACTATAAATAAAGAACACTAGTAACCCAAATTTTAGGCTTTTTTAATTACATTATTTCAGAATATATTAAATGAAAATACATAGTCTTGATAAATATAGTGTTCATATAGTATTAGATATATACATGATCCTCAGATTACATTAAAAAAATATAACTCATTTAATGAAATAATACATTATTATTCAACATTAAATATCTGCAATGTGGTCATTTTGATCTTATAGGTCTAATTGAGACAATAACAAAAAAATAAACGGGTAACCCTATATGCTCAATAGTGGGAGTGTATAGTAGGGTATGACATGGAGATATCATGGAAAAAATAAGATTGGAGTGACCATGATTAAAAAAGATGATATATAGGAAAAATATATATTATTAGTAAATAATATTTTTTATTTATAATTATGTAATATATATTAAGGACGTATATTTGGTGGAATGAGTATGAAAGACATCTGATTCATATAATTTATTCCCCAATTATTACAACAAAACAATATCATAATGTCTACATTTTAAGACATCATAAATAATAAAACATAAAAACTTTAAAAAATATAAATTTTTCATGAGACAAGTGAAAATATTGTCATGGTATAAAATTTTCTAATTTAATATTTCAACTACCAAACATACGGTACTATTCCATTAGACACTAATTCCTTAAACATGTTATCATATGAAGTGATTTTTCATAATGAATTAATGGGTATATTGAATTTGTATTTCCCCCAAACTAATAAAATTACATGTATATATATATATATATTAGTGTCCATCAATGATGTATGAATTATTGAAAATTATCAAATCAATGGAATATTTCTTTCATAATTGTGTGATATGGGGGGAATGTTTAATCAAATTGGGGTATTTTATGTGTTTTTTGGAATAAAATTAATTGATTGAATAGTATAATCCCCAAAAAAATATTTTGGAATTTTAATGTATTATGAGGGTTGTATAATAAAAGGTATTATCAATTACTTTTTCACAATACACATAGATCTTTTTATTAATGAGACATGACATCATTATTTATAAAAATTAAAAAATTGTAAAAGTTAAAATTCAAAATTAATCTAATGATATGGTAACCCATAAAATGTTTTTTCCATTCAAACACACACACACATATATATATAATAAATTTCTCATTGTTTAATGTATCAAACACCAAAAATAGAAAAATTAATGATGTTTTGGTATCCTCTAACCCACTATGTCAGATGAGGTAGCTTCATATAGCCAACATTAGATATAGGGATTAAGATAGATTTTGGAAACATAATCTAACTAATAATATTCCTAAAAATTATATGGATTGAAAACTATCACAAACCCATGAAAAATGGTTTATACATGGTTTTATATTGGAGGATGGTTAGGTATGTATAAGGAATGGGAGGGAATATTTATTATTATCTAAAAATTTCCATTGAACATTAGGTTGTAGGAAAATAGAAAACCTTTTAAATATAATGGTTTTATAGAATATTATTTGAAATTTAAGACCAATTATGTGTATGTTTTCTTTTTAGTAGCCAAAAATGAGAAAAATACCATTCGATGGGCTTGAAGAAATATTAATTTATAAAAACATTATTTTAAAATAAAAAAAATATTTATTTCTATGGAAACCTCTTTATAAGTTTTGAAAATAATTTTAATTACATAAAGTATTCTTTTTATCTAAATCCTTGTATTTTTTATTGCGAAAACGATTTTTTTATTCATTGCAAGATTTTTACTTTATAATTATGTCAGAACACTTATAGTACACACAATCTATCATTTAATATTTAGTAAAAATTATTATTATCTGAGGAACATATGAAGAAAGAATTTTTTATTAATTTTTTAGTGGTTTTTATAAATCTGAATTCATTATTATAAAAATAAAATTTTCCACATATTAAAAATATAAATAAATTTTTTTTATATTTAATAATCCTGAATTTAAGCGATTTAAATTAAATATATTTTTTAAATAAAATTAATTTTTTCATATAATAATACATTAATTAATATGAATTATTAATAACTTATTATAAAATTATCACAAAATAAATTTAGAATGTTTTTTGATATATAAATATATATAATAGATATTTTACAATTGGAACAAACATATTTGGATGTTACTATAATCATGATTTGATTACAAATTCTCATATTCTAAAAGTCAACATACCCATCCAACAATCATGTTAACCCTTATATAAAATAATAATTATAATATATCTTGTAGTTTATATAAAGATATTACATTAAAAAAATAATATTGCATTTATTTATGTTTTCCTCACCTATGATATGTATTATGTATATCTTTCATTCAATATATAGTATGACACTATATAGTTCTAGATTTTTGTATTCCATATATTATTGTGTGTCATGTAGATCTATACACATGTTATATAGTGAATTAAAAATTCTATATTGTTTTTTACTATGTTATATAATGTGAAATATATAACAATTATTCACAAGGAGTAACTGCTTACTATTTTAATATATAAGGTATCAAAAAGAATATCATCACAATTAAATTAGTTATTTACCAACATAGATGCATGATGCTTTTGTATTACTATTATCTATTTGGTGTTATCTATTTTAATTTTTGTTGATGAATTTTACACTATATAAGAAAAAATTTAATTTCATGTCCATGAAATGATTTTTGAGGAAGATAATATCTCTATGTAAAACACTAATATTTTAAAAGAATTATATTATTATTGAAAATGTGTTAAACGCATAACGTCGAGCATAAACAAAAAAAATGAAATTTTAAAAATTTAATATGACAATTATAACCTACCCTTTTAATTTTTCACATTTTTATTGGGTTAACAATGATATAAAATATATAGAAATTTATTAATGACTATATATGTATTGATTAATGCAATAAAAATAAGATCACAATTTATATAAAAGATATTTTAGTCATCAAATTTATGTTTTATTTAAAAAAATTATTTATTTCTTTTCATGAAATAATATTATTACTAATTTCTAAAACATTTATAAATTTCATTATAAAGGGAATAAATTTTGAAATAACAATTTCAGATTTTTTTAAGATGAAATATTTATATTTTTTTTTTAAAATATTAATCTTCAGTAAATAATTAATAGAATTATTTTTAATGAAACATATTTATTCAATTATATCATTTTAAATAAGTAATTATGTTTTGTATTAGTTTAAAATTTTATTTATTCATTTTTATTAAAAATATTCAAAATATTTTCTTCCAAAATTAATTTTAGACATAAATCTGGTATAAGATATTATTATAACTAAATGGAACTTTTTCTAGAACATTTTTTATCATCTAATTTTTTCAGATTATTCATTAATTAAATAAATCCATTTTTTTGGTTTTGAATATTTTAAAATAGATTTAATATTTGGAACTAGGACGTATAAATTTTGATATTGAAAAACCTTTTTCTGATAATTAAAAGAACAATATCATATTTTTGTCCATTCAGTAATGTAAAATCATGTCATTTTGGTTAGAAAAATATAGAATAGACTAAAAATAATCCTATAAAATACGTTAAATTTATTAGATGAGTATATCTATTCCATAAATACAATAACTCCTAATGTATGACCTTTTTTCCAATTGTCCCTAGTTTTATTCATTTTTTATATTTATGTGAATATAATTAAAAAGATGTAACACGCGTGGTTTAAGTATCTATATTGTTTTTGGAATATTGCTAAAAATGTGATATGTGGGGGGGCTGACATAGATTTCCTTTAAAAATTGTACATTAACTAAATTATGACATGCTTGAAGGGTGTTACCTATACCGATTGGCAAGAGACTAGAACTTTGGAATCAAATAATAATATGATGGAATGATTTATCCCAACATGAAGTAACAATATGGAATATATATATACACACAATATAGAGAAATAGTGAAAAAGATAAATATATTAAAAACATTATTGATAATAGAAGAAATGGATAAAGCAAAAAAGCAGTTTGATGATTTAAAATTACAAATAAATCATAAAAGGATAAATAAAATAGAAAATGAAATACCCTAAATGATATCATGGGAAACTCCTAAAATATATCCATTAGCTACACAAACATAGCTGATAAAAATATCTCCATCTCATAGTGGATCTTTACCTTTCCATGCAACAAAATATATAAGAAAGTCTATGCATAGTGGAAGCGTTGTGCATGGTCTGATATAGAAGGTTCATAAGGATCATACCCAGGTAATATTTAAAAATAATCTCAAAAATATTATGAACACTGATATCTTTAATGAAAACAATGAATCATTAATAGGTAATCAATTTTTATTTAAAAAACATTACATAACACGTTGAATTACAGTTTTTCAAAATTAATCCAAGTATGATATTTTCCAGGAATTTTATAAACATCAATGTAGTTAAATCCAACAATAGATTGTATCACATACCCTATTGAATCCAATATAAACCAAATCACATTTAACTTTATTCCAAGAATCACTATTGTTTAGAAATGAAAAATACTCAAACCACAGTCAATGACTAGTTTTACCTCATTTCCTTAGAACAGAGGCATTACAATATAAGGGAATCCCATGCGTGAACTAATAAATTTCAATCAAGACCCTAGAACAACTTTCCTTGGTATTAGAGGAACACACAGTTTTTAAACCCCACAATAATATGTGGATGATGGATAAAATATTCACCTTACACCAATGTAACCTATGTCAAAAATTAATTATCTATTCCACACAATTTCCTAACCATCAATAATTGAAAACTAATTCATAATTCCAATTTAAAATTATTTTAAAATAGATTTTATTTTTAAAAAACAAGAGTAACTCCACACTTTTTCAAACCCCAATTTATCACATATAAAAAAATCATGGAAATTAATTTATAAGAAAATTCAAAACTACAAGATCAATATTGTTCCAAAACCAGATAAAGACAAAGCCACATACCTAAAACTTGGTTTTCGCACATTAGTAATGAGATGCAACAACATTTAAGAAAACCAATAAAAAATTAGAGGTCCTAGAATCAACCCTCGAATGTAAAAAAAAGAAAAATGGTTTAGAATAGAGGAAATATAAAAATACACCATATTGAAACCCACACACCACACCACAACTAAAACAACTGTTATCATTCATATGAAGCACACAAAACATATCTAGAAAGGATCAATAATAATATCAACAAAATACAATGCATCAAATTAAAAATTAAATCAATTTCACTGAAATCAATTTAAATTATTATGAATTAGGATAACTCAATTGATAAATTTCACTGCACCATAACAATGATCAGTCACTGAATGAAACAATCTGGAAGGAGTTGAGGTATCCAGAATCACATGGTAGAACTACTAGGTTGAGGGGGTAGATGAATGAAGATGAATGAAAAAAAATATAATCAATTATGTTATGTAAAATAAAATCACACTAATAATACATGGAGTGTAATAAATACTCATATCATGTTATACTCAAATACAAAATATTATAAAAAACAACCACCCTGGGATAAAAATCACAACTTTATTATTACATGATATGTAAAAACATAAAACCTGATACGAGATAACGATATCATATTGAATCACATTATAGTGAAAAAATATATTTTACATAATGCATAAACTAATAATGATGTTTAAAAATATTATTCTCTTAACTGAAATACTAAAATCCACCTAGTGATGAATACATGGAATGTAATTCACCCGCAATCAAACAAAATATTGGTTAATGATTGAATGAAAATATACAACCGGTATTATATGAATATGGGTAAAATAATGGAAATCCTTAATCATGTTCATACTGGGAATACATAAATTCAAAATATAAACATCCCTAATCGTTAGGACATTTTACCTAGAAAATGATATCCATCATTCGGAGTCCCATGATGCATCCATATAAAGTTGAAAGTTTTAAGGGATATGTGAATTACCTAAATATAGATTTTATGACGTTACAAACTCCCCACTATAAGAATTTTTTTCAACATTATGTCTTGTGGAAGAATGATGTTTGGGAAATTGGCTTGTCCACCACTACCTCATCAATAAACCTCATACCCAATACTCATGAAAATATAATCCTTACCCCATAAAACACTATCAAATGTAATTAAATTCCCATTCAGAAATTTCATTTTACAGTCAATAATATCCATATGATTTTCCAAAATAGAAACACTATTCTCCATCTCAATCTATTCATTACATGGAATTAGAGTTAGATAAGGATTTTACTTCCATCATTGTGATATATAGAATACAACAACAAAACCCAACAACTGAACTAAAAAAGTCAATAAATAAGAATCCTTAAATTTTGTTTCATAATATTAAAAGGTACAACATATCATAGAGAAACAAATTCCTCCTTTACAGGCCAATAATAGCCTAACCATGTAGAACCCTTTATGATAAACATGTTACTTATGGAAATCTCCAAAGGCCAATGCCACAGATCCACATACAATTTTTTTGACACTGAGCTATGATCTAAAAAAATGTATATCCTGAATCCTTATTGAAATTTTATGATTTAGACTCTATAAAATCAAAGCGGGCTCAACCACTATATTCCCAAAAAATTTCATCTTCACAGGTGACCATATAAATCCTTTAATAGATCAATTTTAATCCATGACGGATAACTGTTGTTATATGAAAACTGAACCTAACCGTAATGACTGTAACAGGATCTTTTATAATGAAACACAGTGGCATAGAAAATATCTTCTATTATCTAAATATTGTACTCTATATATTTTTCTATATGTGGAAGGAATGATGTAGACATTATAAATGGATTCTTTATTCCATCATGGTGACTCCTTGGATCCTTAATGTTAACCTAGTATGCATGTTAAAAACAATAGTAGAAGGAAAACCAAGAAAATTCATGATACCATGCACATATGTCATACCTAGATCATAAAACATTTCTGTTTCCTTGATTAAAACGAAATGATCTACCATTTTACAAATATTATTCGCCACCAAATTTTTATTCTTCCATTTGGGAGTCCATGGTGATCTAATAAAGTAGTTTTTGGAAAACTCTCCCAAATTCGAAATCGGTCAAGGAAGTGGCTGGAGAAAAAAATTGAAGGTTTTAGATTTTATGACTTCATATGATGGATGTTATAATAGTGGGAAACATGATTTACTACATTAACCATCATTTTTATCCAAATGAATCTCTAAATCATGTCATAATACATTTTCATTGTTCTCGTGTGAAAGTCCCATGAAGTACAATGACATTTAGTTAACAATGTTCTACAAAAAAATACAGAGATGATGAAAGAATCCTAAAATATAATATAAAGTCTAAAGATTGAGTTCATTCTTAATTTTTCTACCCATTATATAGTGTTTATTAATTTCATCTAAACTCTTCATCCTACAAATGAACCAACGAAATAGATTCTACGACAGATGAAGATAACTTGACATTAGATAGAGTCATACATAAAACATTTTCTATGGAATCTTTGTGTAACTAAATTAAGAGACTCATCAGGTTCTACTATTCGTTTGATACTAAAATAGTATAAAATTTTAATATTTTTCATTTAAACACTCTAATTATATTCCTAGTCCCCAAGTTGTAGGTGAAGTCAACATAAAACTGCTAGAAAAATTCCACAGACCGCCACCATTTGAGATTCATGTATTTGTCATAAAATAAATATATTGGGCTCATATGATCAAAATAGAACATGAAAACCCGCCAAAAATATATTTCCACTAATTAAATATTCTATCAATTACATTGGAATGCTCTAAAACACGAGTCGGTTAATTATTCTTATGTGTTTCATGTTGGAGAGAGTCATATTCCACCACATGACAGTCCTAAAAAATCAATCAACCCCAACCATCACAAAAAGAATCCCAAAAAACCATGTTCCCTTAATTGGCTAAAGTTAGATTAGAATTAGAGTGAATTTCATATTCCATTTTAGGTTCTAAAAAGAATACTTAAACTTTGCATCCCTTATAAATTCCAACCCATTCATGGTAATAGAAGTTAAAGGATATTAAAACATTGAGCGATACATGATGAGTCTTCGAGAGTATCAAATGGGAAAAAGGAATTATTGAATCTAAAACATGTTCCATGGATCTTCCTATTAAAAAATAATTTACATTCAAATGATAAACTTATAATCCATCATCTGAAATCATGTTCGCCAAGTACATCAATTCTTGGAGAAAGAAGTTACATTTTAAATGCATTCCATTCAAATAGTGACTCTATAGGATTTCTAGAACCAAACGGAATGAGTTATTATGCTCATTCATGGATTATGTTTAATTAAAAATATCATCTATGAACACTACTAAAAAATTCATGAGGTACTCATGGAATAACTAATTTATGAAATCCACAATAACTGGAAGAGTGTTTCTCATTCCAAACTACCTCAAATTTTATTCTTAATTGACATACCTTATCCTGAATGTCGTATATAGTATATCGAACTCCAAAAATATATACTCGTGAGATCCTGAATAAAGACCAATATTAAAACTCCCCTTACCACCCTATGAGATACCAAAAAATCATCTACACGAGGAATGAGATAATTATTCTTAATTGTTCCCTAATTTATCTTCTGATTTTCTACCCATATTCGGAGTGATCCATGTTCCGTATAGGGAAAGAACATATTGGGATGCCTAAGGCGAAATACTATGGAGAATAAATCATTTCTCAATTTTATTTTCTAACTAAACATTGATCTCTTTTACCTCCAAGGGTTTAATATGATAAGAGGCTCTCAGAACCAGTTTCATACCTGGCGTCGAATCAATTTTAAACTCTAGCTTCCTTTAAAGAGTAATATTAGTGAAAATATCTAGTAAAACAGTATGAAATTTCTAAATAGTAGTAGTACAACTAATGAAAAATGAAATTTAATTTGATTTAATAACTATAACTAATAAAAAAACACCTAAACACTGGTCTTGACCGTCCTACATGACCATACATCGGATCCAACTCTCCCTAAAACACATGTGACCTTTGATTTGAAAGAAATGAGATTTTCTAATGATAATAGTAAACCTCATCATGATTAGTGATAGTAAACTCCATTTTAATGATGTTATTAAATAGATCATTACTATGATCATAGAAATATCATTATACCTTAGAATCATCCACTGATTGAAAACATGTGGGGCATCGACGCCCCTTCTCATTAAATTTCCAATTTAGTATCACTAAATATAAAACAATGTACATGATGAAAATTGTATGAATAATCAAATAAACAAAATATAATTATATTAACATGTGGTAAACACAAGTATAAAATTATTTAATCACTACAAAATTTGAAATAACAATGTTACCTTTCAAAATTATTGGTTTTGTATCTATATTAAGGAGAACATTTTCTACCATGTGATGGCCCTTCACAATAGAGACCCGAGGATATAGCCTCGTAGTCATTAAATCCTATAAATGAGAAATTATATTCCATAGGAGTTTATGTTCCATGAACATATAGGGGCATATAAATATCATATCTAAAATTTTATAGATTACCATAACATCCAAAACTATTATAGATCCTGGAAGTTGTAGTATAAGAGCATAGGGTGTGTCAAACCTTACCACATCGGTTGAATGTCAAGGAAATAATACTAGTTGTATATATATGTTTTGATGAGGCATACTAATGATAACAAAATCCATCACATCTGTAATGATTTTTTATCTTCCTTTTATTCATTTTATTCTAATGACGATGCCACTTGGTAAGCCTCTAACTGGACATTATTTACTATCTTTGTAGAAAAATAAACCATCTCGTCAAACTAATTTGTGTTAATAGACATAGTATTCCATCCCAACTATAATGATAGGAGCTCTAAAAATTGTACCATCTGCTTCTTGTCAGGACTAAACAAATTGAAGACAAAATTTTTGAAACTGTTCCATTCTAAGACCAAGTTCATATCTACCAGTACCATTGAATAAAAACATCACATATTAAGACCCATAAGATTGTACACTACACACATTAGTATGATACTCCCAAGAGCATCCATGAAGCCAGAGATGTGACCAATTATTTCAATTTATTACTATTTCTATTGAAGATGATTCATAGATATTAAAAATAGTGACTTTATATCCAAAGACTCTGGTTATCGATCCCACATTTTGCTTGCTCATATTTTTACCTCAAAAATTGTGTTATGGACCTACAGTGAATTTATTTCAACAACACAAATAAATACATAATATACATAATAAAATTATAATTTTTTTATAGATAATCACAATAGGATCATCCAATATACCATATAGAGTATCCTATATAATAAATCATAAAATAATAACTCTATAATATGAATGATAAGAAACGATCAAATAATAGAATAATCTCAATTTACACTAGTAATCCATAAAAAACTATTGTTATTAATATTAATAATTTAAAACAATATACGCGCATCCAAATATCCCATGGTATTTTTGGTACCTTTATAGAAATATATTTAAAGGATATCACAACAACCTACCTATCATGTACTGAAAATCCAATCACCAGTATACCCAATGTCGCATGATAAGGAAACAAGAGAATAAACCACCTCCAATTCCAAAATCTAGAGAAACCAAACTATATATCCTCTTAAACTAGTACGAGTACCAAATCTCAACATACTAGGAGGGCATCCCTGATCCTCACGGTTTGGGGACTACCTCCCAAGCATCAAACTAGAACAATAGGGAATGATTTATCCAATAAATGAAGTAAAAAAATCACATATATATACCCAATGTAGAGAAATTGTATATGAGATAAAAAAATTCCATAACTAAATGAAAGAATTGGAGAATTATAGCACTAAAAATAAGTCTTAACATCCCAATGTACATGTAAAACAAAAAAGTAAAACCAAAACATAAATTAGACTACTCTATTTTCTAGCATGGTAAACACGCACAATCATACCATTATCTACCCAAACACAAAAAATCGAAAACTCACCTCATAACTTTGGAACCTCTCCTTTAACTCCATATAAATATATACAATGTTATATACACTACTGATGGTATGTGTATGGTGTGAGATAACATGATCAGTTGGATATCATCTAGGTGTACTATAACAAGACTCAGTAAAATAATATGAAAATGAAAAACCTTAAATAAAAAAATTAATCAAAAAAATTGTTTAGTATTAATATCAAAATAATTGAAAAATATTCAATTTCACCTTCTCCAATATTTTTGAAATTATGATAGGTGGGATTGATTCAATTAATTTCAAATACTTCCATGTAGATAAATCAAATAAACTTTTGAATCACATATCTTATCAAATGCTATAAAAATACAAGAACTAGTATCAATATGCCAGGGATCACTATAGGTGAGGCTAGTATGCTACTAGAACTAAAATCAATTCCGAGTGAACACACAATAATTTCTATAATGTACCTAGAAAAATGGTCTTAGGGATTATAGGAACACCCCATGATTGATCTCTAAAATAATACACGGATGGTTTAAATTATCCTAAACATCTACTAATGTACCCATAGATTCTATTTGCAATTGATTTCAAATGATTCCATAACAATAATGCATTGAAAAACATTATTGAAATCTATTTTACATTTAAATTAGAAATACCCATCCTTAAAAAATGTAAACCCCATATTTTATAAAAAAACCCACATTAACAAACTAAAATCAATCATGAAAATGAATTTATAAATAAAACTCAAAAAAAAGGAGAAAGTGTTTATCCAACATAGGCTTGAGATAGAACCACCTAAATAAACCAGGGGTTATACACACCCACAATGGGATCCCCCAACATGTATGAAATAAATGAAAATGATGAAGGAATAAGAATTAATCCCCACATATAAAAATAAATTCTTAATTAAAAAAGAGATCAGTGGAGAGTTAAGAACATATTATACCTCAATGAAACTAACACGGCACACTGCATCAAACATAATGGCTTGATTCGAATATAATATCATTAAATGGATCATGAATGGATTTTGAATATTATCATCAATGATCATTGAATTCTTTAACACAACACAACAGTACCATATAAATCGATGAAAATGAATAACAAAAATGATTACTAACCTAACTAAATTCCTCACATCCACATTAAAGATCAACTAAACAATGAAATGTTATAAAAGGATAAGAGTTTTCCAATATTATATAGTAGAGATCCATGTATGAGAGGGTAAAGAAATACGAATTTATGAAAAGAATACCAACAATGAAATTTCCTAAAAATAAATCCAATGATAATTATATGGAATTCCATCAAATTCTTATACTTATAATCCAATAAACCCAAATATGATAAAAACGGAATTCCTTAGGTTAAATCTCTTAATTTTACCAATACATGATGTATAATATTATCACAGTGTTCAAATCCTTCAAGCCTAGTACCAATTCATGGAATCATCCTGAATCCCATTTCTCAATGTCAATATATTTTTGATGATGTGTAAACATCTCATTAAGGGTAGAATTTTCACTCTCTGAACCAAACTAACATCATCTATCTCATGTCAAATACACTGTGTGTAGACATTATATAATGTGTATTTATCCCACATAAGGAAAAAATATTGGTTTCTACTACAAAGAAAAAATTACCATTGTTATTCACCTAACTCTGAGTGAACCCCAAAAATCCTTGAACACATTTATATAATGGCTTCATTTATTTAAACTAAGATACATCATTAAACATTTTTCTATTTTCCCTATAACATAATATATTTCCTTGAGAGTCCCAGAATGAACCCATCTAATGAGGTAAATGATAAGGGAGAAGAGAAATACCTAAATATGTGTAATGGGATGTTACATGATATTTTTTTAATAAATAGTAACTTGATAGATAAATTATAATATTTTATCATCGAATTTTTTTCATTATCTTTTAGTGATGAAATAATTACCATAAGAACTTATAGAAGTCCAATTTGATAGTTATTCAATTAATAAAAAAAATAAAAAAAATGTATTTAATAATATGAAAAATAAAATATTAGGAAATATGTTTTGAGAAAAAAAATTCAGATAAATATCACAGTTTTATAATCTATAAATTTATTATATTCTAATTCCTTTATTATCATTATTTTTTTAATCTCAATGTTAATGAATACATTTATAATTGACATTTATAATATTTTATAATAAAAATATATTATTTACTGATTAAAAAAAACCAAAAAATCCAATCTTACTACATGTGGTTTTTATATTATCAACTTATAAATGATGGTTTAATATGATTCAATATAAATTTTACAATATATAAATTTATCCCTATAATGTAAAAACATTTAATTCTAGGAAAATGTCAATAACAGTTATAGTCATGGAAAAAGATGAAAATTGTAATCTAAAGATATCCAAATATAATTGAATGAGTTTATGTAATCCCATAATAATCCAATAGTTTTGAATAATGTTTTTTATATCCATTATTTTATGAAAATTAATTTATATTAATTTAATATTAAATGAAATTTCATGAGTTCCCCACCTCTTTCTTATAAAATGGTACTTCCAATCCACTTTTATAAAAACAATTGTGGAAAATACCCCCCATATATATTACATTCATAAATAAACATGTTCTAGAGTTCATAGTTTTCATTAATTCCTAACAAAATAGTGTTAAAGTTTAAATTAAAAGAGATTGTCCGAAGAAGACGTACAAAGTTTACATGAATGTTTTGTTGCGTATATTCTTCTTACTCCTTAAAATATTTTCCAATAAATAGTATATAATAACACAATAATATCAGGTATAAAAATATATTAGAACATTAATATTTTTTTTACTATTAGTCTAAAACCTCTATTAAATCAAAATGTAATACATCATTCATCTATATAGAAAACATCCACCTCGTGGACTGATTCAATTCAATAAAATTTTCTCACTGATCATAATAATGTTGAATTTATTTTATATGTACGATTTTAATGGGAAATGTTTCATTATTCAAATATAAAATGTCAAAAAATTCATACCTTTCCATTCACTAGATATTGATAACTTTGTTCAAGCATATAATTGGACAACCAACTCAATAAACCAATGTGATTTTTTTCATCACAAAATCTCATGGATGATTTATATAAGTATATTTAATTATATTATATTTTATTGAATATATATTGTCATTATGTAAGCATAAAATAATGATTCACTACAATTCATAAATATTATTGATATATTGGAACATTACTCTTGTGTTTGTACTATGTAACCATCTCCATGATAAAAACATGGTTTATTTGTCATAACCATCATTAATGGATGGTTTTAAAATAAAAAAATTTAATAAATGATAATTATTTAATTTTTATTAGTATATAAATTTTAAAAAAATGATCCCATTGATTATAGTGAACCTACCGAAGTCATTTGGCACTTATGAGGCAAGAATCCTCTAAAATCATAATGAGAACAACATTGATTATGTTATTTATTATAATATGGAAATTTAATAGGTAATGAACATATGAAATGTTCATAAGAAATTAAATAATTGACATTAGTTAATTGTTAGAAATAATAGAGAATATTTATAATGAGACAGACTCATATTATGGGACATTCATTTAAATATACTCTTTTATAGTTTCTCTTCCAAATCATTTCCTTCCACGTCAATATTTTTAAAATTACTTTCTAGATGATTTTATATAAACATAAATATTTATAAAGAAAATATTATATTTAATTTAACATTAATTTATTGGATTTAATAAGGAATATTTTTATATATTATATATAGAACTCTTTAAATTTTTTATAAAAGAAAAAGGTAATTTTTATATTAACCCTTACAGTAAAAACAGATTACCCCATCATTATAAGAATCATTTGATAATTAAATTCCATTATACTATTTTATTTTTTCTTCGATGAAAAACCATAATTTCATATATATATTTATAAATATCAAAATTGGTTTATAATGTAATTTACATTTAAAAATGAAGAAAATTTTTTCTTATGGGTGATAATATTTATTTAAGAACATCAACCTTTTATTTTTTATGATTATGGTTTTTGTGAATTGATCTTTATTATGGATGGTTCTATTATAATACAAGGATTGTTGGTAGCATGATATCATTCCAATGTATGGGGTATGTGTTATGTTTGTATATTGACAATTAGGTTTATTACATGTATAACAGTTTTGGTCATTTAATGTGTAATAGTGATGGTTACTCCATGTATAGGTGTGATGGTTATTCCATGATAACCATGATTATTACACTATTTATAATTATAATGGTTGGTCCACATATATTACTGATGTGAAAATGAATCCTAATGTTACCTATATAATTTTTCTATTATTTATTTTAATTTTAATTAAAATATTATTGTTTTTAAAGGCTATTCATGAGTTTATCTTTCTATAAAAATGATTCAATTTAATGCTTCTTATTGGTAAAAAAAATTATAAAACTTTTGTTATTCATTATTTACAATAAAATCATTATGAGTATTATTTTTTTCATTATATCTCCTAATGAAATGTTTTATGATTTTCTTTGGGTAGTTATTTTGATTTATTGGGAATGAAAATCTTAATTTTATACTCAATAATTATTTTGAAAATGAAAATTGGTACATATATTAATGGACTTATATTTTCTGTCTTTAATTCATTATTATGTCCCTTACATCAATTATTTATCTCGTAACATGTTTATAAAACACTTTATCGAGGGTTTTAATTGGATTATGGAACTGATGATTCCATGTGGAAATATATGAATATTTTTGAATGTAAAGTTTTTGAAGTTATTTGGGTATACGATAAAATTCATCTATGATACCAATTTTTATAATGAAATGTTGAATTGTTTTCAAAAATAAATACAAAATAGTTCACGATAGCATGGTTAAGGTTATATTAATGTTTATTCCCCGCATATGTTTATTTACGAGGATTTTATTGATATACAATATTTATAAAATTTTGATATAGATATTGGATTGATCGTTCAGGAACCAAAATATTAATTTATATAAAGGATAATGAGGGGGTTTTGAGATTGAGAAATAGTGTACAATAATAGTTGTAATGAAAACACTATTGGTAATTCATATGATTTCATAACATGATAATATTTAAAAATTTATCACAAGTTTTTTAACAAATAAAATAATATACAAATTCATATGCATATAAATTAAGGTGATAATGGTCATAAATTTAAATATCTAAACATTATTTTTGTTAATATTATAGGGGAAGAACCACTCACTATAACATAAAAGAATAAAAATATATTCTTTTATAGTAAATGATGGAATAATGCATCATTTTTCCTTTGAAAAATGATGAATTAAATTAAGTCTATAAAAATGAATGACATTCGTACAAAGGAATCCATTTAATATTTTAATTTATATGAGTATGGTAATTATGTAAATAAGTTTCCTATGGGGAAATATCAAGATTTAGATCATCCAGACTGTAAAGATGAATGTTTAGAAATGCCTAATTCCCCTAATAGTGAATGTGAGGAAATTACAACTGATTTAATAATGTTATAGAATATATCATTACTAATGAGTTTTATTGAATATTTTAGGACATTATTAATAATTTTTTAAAAATGAAGTATTATAGAATATGATAAAAAATAATTATTAATGAATATTGTTCAATTATTAAGGTATATTTATATAGAGATTAAATAGTTCTGATAAACAATTCTGTATAAGGATGAGAATATGCTTAGTGTACTTTAAACTCATTTTTTTATTTTAATTGATTGGTGAAATTTGCTAGGCATTTATTGATTATTTTTAGGTATATGTTACCCTTTAGATTAACACTTGAAAATATTATTTGAAGAATAATGCTATTTTAATTTTTTAGACATATGTTAAAATATGTTAAAATATTAGCATTTATATGATCATTTATTTTTAAGGATATATATTTTTATTCTCATTTGAATTATATAGTTTCAGGAAAAGGGAATCCTTTTGTATGAGAGATAACCCATCACATTCAGCAAGGACACATGACTTGAAACCACACCCGAATGGATAAAATGGTGTAAAACCTTCCACTTACCTATATTATGTATTGGTGAGTATGTAATTGTTTTCTTTATATATCCGTTAATGGGTAATTTTTATGTTGATTTTTAAAAAATTAGTCATCTCATCTTGATCACTGTGGAATTGAAAATTGATTCATTTATTGAGTTATAAATTTTATTTTAGATGACGTTCAATAGTTTTGGAACTTTATATGATTTAGGTAAACATAATATGATGTGATTTTATTTTGAGAATAATTCTTGAATTTATAATTTTGTGTCATATATACCTTTAATGTGTTTTTATTGTGATTCAGGGATGTCCCTTGGAGGATTCTACGAGCATGGTCTAGGGATGTTCCATGGAGGATTCTCCCTTCATGGACTGCATGCCTACGTCTCCTTGAGGGTCTTCAACTGGAAGTCAGTCATGTTTATAGAGAAGAAGACCAGGTTGCTGATGCTCTATCCAAGAGGGTGGTCATGGATGTCTCCTCATGATGGTCCTATGTCATCCAGGAATTTTGCTCAAATTTTTTTCATTTGGAAGCGCATGGAATGCTCTATTCTCGCCTTTGTAAACACCCTTGCGCTACCATTTTTTCAGTTTTTTAATTTTTTTTATGGGGCGGGAATTTTTCAGATCTTGGACACAATTTAATATTTATTGTGATTCAGGTAATATGTAAAAAATATTAGAAAATTTTAGATATTATACGACTATGAAATATATATTTTTGGTACATAACATTATGACTGTAAAATGTTGATTGTGGAAAATGTTATTTTCATATTATATGAATGAGTGATAAAAGACTTCATATTTTTTGGTTTTACATATTTTGAATAATACATTGAATAATTTTAGGAATAGATATTTATCAAATGATCTATAATTCGAATTGGGAGTTATTATTGAGTCTTTGGAGAAGAATATTGTATTTAATTCTTTCAAGGATTGTTCATATTGGTAATTATCATATCTTAGGCAACCCATTTTTGGTAAATGGCCAAAAAAAATTACAATATCTTATTATCATATTTTGGATTATTTGATCCCTTTAAATAAAAATTTATTTCTCCATGAATAAAAAAATAGCCTTATATACTCATCATTAAGAGAAAAATATGTTATTATTGTGGATATTGATTATAGGATGATGTTATATATTTTAAATAAGTGCATTTTCCTTTATTAATATATTATATAGAAAAGTAATTTTTAAACTCTTTTCAGAAGGATCTTGAAATAGTAATTATATCATCTTAACTTCATTTTTGATGAATTTATTGTTGCTTCATCCTTTACAAAATAATAATATTTAGGCTTTTATCCTTCTCATTTCCTTGTTCAAAATTAATCAACATTTTTCCTTCCCTGTATGTATTATATTCCATGTAAATTCATTAACATCAATGAAATTTTTTCCTATATTAAACCCACATATTTTTTATTAAATATTATTTCTATTTCCATTTACCTATATTCCATAGGATGTATTATTACCCATTTTCAAGAGGTGTAATTTCTAAAACTTTATATTTAGATAAATAATGTTTTTATAGATAGATCATGTTCAAATTTTGAGGATGAAATTTTTTAAATAGTGTTGTATAATTTAACAGATGGTTATTTTTATTGAATGACATTATCGTTAATGACATTTAAAATACACAAAATCTAGATTAATAATCCATGAAATTTTAATATAAAATATTGATGTTATAACCAATTAATTTAATTAGAGGGTATGAATATGAAAAAACCAAATTATGATATACATGTATGATGGTTTTAATAAATAAAATGTTATTTGATAATTTTGAGGAAATGTGAACTCAATTCATAGAAATGTCATTTTATTTTTCGAAAATATCTTCGTGAAAAAATATAATTTATTTCTTTATGTGATTGAATATTATAAATAATTTGTGAACCTTCAATAGATCTAAAATAATGGATTCAATTTATGAAATAATTCATGAAAAAAATATCATATTATGAGATTATAAATTTTTTCTGAAATGTTTGGTTTTTCAATGGATACTGATTTTTGTTTTATTTTAATAGAAAACTATGTTTTCAATTATTGTATTTTATGTTTAATTATAAATTTTGGATTATTTATAAAACGTTTTTATTTAATTTTTATTGAAATTTAAAAAATAATTTTCCATGATTTAAATTTTATATAATAAATTTTTATTAATATAGTTCTAAACAAAAATAAATAATTTTTTTAAATAATTTTTTATTGTGTATTCCATTGTTAATTGTAAATTTAATTATAAAATTTTTTAGAATTGAACTTTTAAAAATGGATTCCATGTTGGAAATCTGGTGTTCCAGGTTTAGTAAATATGCCTATATTATTTTTTATCAATAGTAACAGTTAACAATGTATATTTATGTCCCCTCGATAAGGGTATTTATGGTAGCTTAGTTTAAAATTAATATGATAAGGGCTAAAAAATTATTCATAAACTTTTTAAAATTTTATTGTAAAAGTGAATCTCCTCCATATATATAAAAATGGATAATATTTGAAATTTATTTCCAATTTTCCATGATTATGACCTTTATAATATTTATGTGAATTAAAATCCAAAATTGTCACACACTTTCTTTGTGACAACCTGGACAGAGATTCCAATAAGTGAGTTCCATGAACTTGGTGGGCCATAGGACTCATTCACATCCCCCAAAATAAAGAGGTTGCCAACAAATCGTGAGAGACTAGGGTGTGTCAGTGGGGAGAATATTCCGTCATTACCAAAGTGTAGCGCAATGGATGAATATAAACAATAGGATTAACATTCAATGAAATATAAGTAAAAAGAAGGCACAGAGAAAAATCGATACAACACTAAAAATAACTGAAATAACTAGAATAACGTTCAATATATGATGATATTTCATGTTACTAGGGAATAAGAAATCATGGATACAAGACAATAGTAAAAATTTGTTCCACCTATGTATAAAAGAAATCAAAGAATATCCCAAGCATCCTGAGCTCTGGCATGGTCATCTACTATTAATCGCCAATCTAAATAGAAATAAAATCTAATGTTTTATGTCTTATGATTACCTTTTTCAACACATTCAACCACATAATCTAATCTAGGTACCAAATGAAACTCGGATTGGGAGGGAGATAAATCTTAGTGGGCCACTACTAATGGTGTCTATAATTTCTTTCCTGGGTAATGGAAATGTAGCAGTGTTCATTCATTGATATATAATTTAATGCAGTACAATGTAACTAAATATCCATTTACCTTCTTTATCCCCTGGATGGTGTCTGAACATGTAAAATCACATTATTTTATCATTTCTAATTTTTAAATAAGTCTCATGTATGAATTTTCAATGTTTGGAAGTTGTAACAAGGAAACCTATAATGATATTTAAAAAAAATAGTTCCACAGTATTTCCAATGAAACCTAGACCATAGGAGTTCCGAACTCAGTTGTAAATTTGTCTATATATGGGTAAGAGTCTAATCCAATTATAATAGTTCAAGGCATTCCATGATATCATCCCTACCTAATCCAAAGAGATCAACCTATGTCAAATGGTTGTAAGTAGTAACAAGGCCCTATGGGCTTAAACCATGGAACATACATGTCAATGATAGATCTAGGGAGTGTATCCAAGGCTTCCTGTAATGATATCGAGGGGATCCTACAGTGTCATATTGATCATCCATATAATAGAAATGTATCAGGCTCTAGGTGGGTCTCAACCAAATCATGTTGTATCCTTGACTCAGAATGGGGTTCCCAAATTCTCATGCCATTCTCTAATCAGAATCCAAGGAGAGCTTGATTCAGGCCATTCCTGTTTATGTAAAAATTCGAGTAATATTTCATTTGGTTCAAGATGTTCTTTTCATTAGTGTGATAACATCATGTATCATGAAACCCATTAATCAATTTATTTCGTTCAATCCTTTCCTTTAATTAGTTTGACAAGTCCAAGTATAATGAAACCCATCATTTAGTTCATTTAAAGAATATTCCATATTAAATGGACATTCCTATACCTTCCATTAATGTAGTAAGGGGTGATACATAGAGGAAACCAACTACTAATATACAATTAATCTGGTCAAGCCATATACTTTATATACATTTCAATTTCCATCCCATATTTAATTATCAATAGAATCACTTACATTAGGTTTCTCAAGTGGTGAACATACTTGGTATATTCCATTATTCAATTCAAATAAATAGATCTATACATTTAATATAAAAATTCATTCCCATAGGAAGGTCAAGCCACGGAACACCCGAATATTGGCTCAAACGTATCAAAACACTAAAATGAAAATTATTAAATTACAACCTACATGGGATGAAATTGTGTTCTGGGAATAACCACAAAAAACTAATAACAATTTTTAATATTTCAAAACCAGATAGTTCTAAAAAGTATAAGTATAGAATATTAATTCTATAAATGGTAGCTGATAAAATCGGTGGGCCCCACACAACAAATCCAAAATCAACTATCATTAGGGATAAGTTATCATCCACCCACCTTAGGCTTTTAAAAATATCCTCCTCCATTATTGGCCCTTGATTTATCTCGATTTGGATAAGATCAATGAAATACTAAAAAACAATCATACATTGATATCTCTATCGAGAGAAAAAGAAGAGTATGGATCAAGAGGACTCGAGTACTTATCGTTGTGCATCCAACGTGATGAATGTAATCATGAATGGATCACCAATGAAGGATATCTCTTTGTCCCTAGATTTTGCCTTAAAAATCTCTAAATTGAGAGAAAATTGGGTTAATCCCACTGGTTCTCATATTAGGAGAAAGAAGAAGGGTTAATAGATCATTAAGGGCCAAACTATAAAATTACCCATAAAATTATCTTGTCCATACTTTGTTCACACTGTTTGAAAATTCATGCTCAAACTGTGCATGGTTACCTAGGTAGAAGGGGGATTTTTAGGGTTAGGCTAGGGGGCCATGTGAAAACCAAGTGAGGTGGCTCTATCTATGAAAACATTATCCACAAGGTTAGGAAAATCAGGCACCAACCATTTTCCAATCATGCGAGTTGGCATGTTTCCCCAAATATATGGGTTTCAAGATTCAAACATTCCCTGGACACCCTTGAGGCATTTACAAACCCATTAGAAATCCAGATTCAGTCCAAAGTAAAAAATTTAGAATGAAATTTAAAGGATCCATACCTGAGTAAAAACATCGTTCTTACAATATCCCCCACCCATAAAAAACTCATCCCTGAGTTTACCATCCAAGGGTATAGAAAATCTGTCTCAGAACAACTCTGACAAATGGGAATGTATGTCGGCTCCCGACTCTTAAGGCTTGTTTTGTACTCGTTCATGCTGTTATAACCCCCATATTAGATGGGAATTCCATCCTCAGAGAGACTTTGTGCATCTGTCATCAATGCACATTGGATACTCTTAAAAGGTAGCATCGTCATCTAACTCGATATTCACAGGTCCAATGTATGAGATAGATCATCATGAAACTAATGAAGCTGTGAGACTTGGAATATTTCATGCATGGATTGGTACCCATGAGGTAATAGAAATATATAAACTACTTTCTTGACTCTCCCTATATTCTCAAATGGCCCAACATAATGAGGTTAAAACTCTCCCTGCTTTCATAACATTCAATTCACTAACATGGGATATACATGAAGAAAAACATGATCCACGACCTCAATCTCTAGGGGTCATTGATCGAGACAACAGTAAGATTTTTTCTAGACAGAGCTGCAGTCATATTATTTTTTAACACCTGTACTTTCTCTAAATTCTCCTAAACAAGATGAGGACCTAGTTGGACTCCCTCACCTACCTCTAGGCATCATAAGGATGAATGGCCCAACCTACCATATAATGCATCAAATGGTGCCATCTGAATTTTCAAATGAATGTTGATATTTTATGAGAACATTAAGATATGGCTATGTTTCTCCCCTAAACTACCAAAATTATGGACACATTATTGTATCATAACCTCTAGAACCTATATTGTGCATTTGGATTTTCCATCATTATGAGGGTGAAAAGTTGTGCTTTGAATCACCTATATTCTGAAATACCATCAGAACCATGATGTGAAACAAGATTCATAATCTAAAATGATATTACGAGGGAACTCGTGTACTTGTTTGATCTCACAGATATATGGTCTTCCCATCTCATCAAATGATAAATTTTTTCTAAATGAAATTAAGTGGGATGAATATTTTTATCAATCAACTACTACCCATATAGAGTCACTACCCCTCATCAAACTATATAAGGTGACAATGAAAAACAAGAAAACATCTTCCCATATACATTTTATGATTGGAATTAGCTGTAACATGACTACAGGTATTTGGTGCTCTGCCTTCACATGCTGGGAAGTAGAATACCTAGTGATAAATCATGCTATCTGACACTTCATCCAAGGAATCCAATACCAGCATCTCATCTCTTGAAACATCTTTGATATTCCTAGATGAACATTCCACTGATGGGTGTGGGAATCTTTCATAAACACCTCTCTCAAATATGTAGGGACCCAGATACATCCACATAGATGCAGGATGTCATCTCTGTTCATATACCAATCTTGTGGTGGGTTATCTTCTAATATACTCTCACGTAGAACCAAGCCTTTAGGATCTGAAAATTTACTCCTCTTTACATTATCAATGAGGTTTGTAGTAACTATTAAAGATGAAATGAAAGGCTACTCTATACTATCATGACAATATGGATTTTTCTTAGAAAATAGTGTCATTAAGTTCCATTCATCATCGGCTTCTCTTACATCTTGTGTTTGAGTTTTTTGAATTAGTGCATCTGAAAGAACATTTCCCATCCCAAACATATAGTCATGTTCAAAATAAAATGACTGTAGATACTCATATTTATTATATTAAGTACAAGTCACTCTATGATATGATATATTTGAGGCTCTTATGGTATGTGTACCCCAAAAAGTGTTCACCCAATAGATAATTTCTCCTACAACATATGGAATGGAAAAGTGCTACTAGCTCAAGGTTGTTCATTGGGTAATATCTCTCATGAGTCCCCAACTACTGAGATCCAGATGAATTTCCTTTTTCCTCCCTCATCAACAATACCTATAGGAGTATGCCTGATGCATCAAAGAAGATAGTATAACCTATACCGTTCTTTGAAAGAGTCAAAATATTAGCTGAGACAAGCCTCCTGTTTAACTCATGAAGGCTTTCTCCCAAAATTTTGACCATATGAACCTGACACCGATATTTGTCAGACATATAAGTGGTGAAGAATGACATGATAAGTCATGTATGAAATGTTTATAATATTCAAAAATACCTAAGAAACTCTGTATATCCATCACACTCTTGGGTTTATCCACGGAAAATAAAGCACTATCCTTTTCTAGGTCAACAAATACTTCTGGTTATAATGTTATATTATCCAAGAAGTGAACTTTTTTGGTTTAGAAGTTTCACATATAAATATGGCAGAATGATTATTCTATTATTGTGTAATTAGAATGATCTCAAGATGTTTTTCATGGTCTCTATGAGTGTGAGAATACACCAAGACGCCTTTCATAAAGACAGTGAAAAAAGAATTAAAATAGTGGTGGAACCCCCTGTTCATCAGAACCATGAAAATGGGAAACGTATTCATAAGATTGAGGGGAATAACAAGGTACTCCAACAGAACATACCTCTTATGGAAATATACACGAGGTATGTCTGATGTTTTAACTTGTAATGTATGATTGCTCAAACTCAGGTCAATCATGCAGAAGACCTTTACATCTCGATGCTAGTCAAAGAGATCATCTATTTGAGTTATTAGATAATGATTTTCGACTATAATCTAGTTCAAACATCTATATTCCATTCATAGAAATAATTTTCCATCCATATTCTTTTAGAAAATCTTGGGAAAAGCCCAATAGGTTGTAATGGTCTGTATGAAACCTTTTTTCATATGTATCCTCTAACTAATGCTTGAGCTCCAAAAGTGTTGTAGGTGTCATCCTATATGGAGGAATGTACACTATTTTTTCTCTCATAAGATGATCAATTTTAAATTATTCCTCTCTCTCAGGAGGAAATCTAGAATAATCACCAGGAAATACCTCCCTGAAATGAGCCACTACATGAGAAAAATTAGCTTGCAATAAACCTTGTTCCTCTATAATGATATTAGTTATCGGAGCGGTCACTCCACCTATCCCAAGATTCTCTGGTATATCTCTACTATCATAAACATCAAAAAATCATTTATATAGATAAATATGGACCTCTAGTGTTGTAAAATATACTCTACAATGATATCATACTACAAAATTGTGATGATGAACTAACCAGTCAATCTAGAGTATGGCATCGAAAAATTTCATCTGAATAAAAAAGAGGTTCCATAAGAAAGTGTAACTGTCAACCACAAGGTTAATGTCCATGCACTAGAAGATACCATCATTTTGTACCCCTAATGGTGTATCTATTGTGCGTACCCAATAGTAACATTGTATCTCTACTAAGAGACATTCCATGATAAATACAGAGATAAATCTGTCTAAAGAACCTATATCAAATAAATTATATACAATAGTATATTATACTAGAATTGTACCTCGTAATGTATATTGTCATGTATCCTAATCCTTAAGTATCAGCTGATGCACATTCAAATTTCCTGGTCCATGGCCCTGGGCAACATATTGATTTCCATGATCATAACTGCTATATTGGAGCTACTGGTGATCAGGGGTCTAGCAACAATGGCCCGGACCTACCCCTTAGACAGAACTAATGGTGCTATTCCAAAATACCGCTTGATGTCATGGAAAATGACATCCTCATGAAGGTGGACCTTGTGCCAATGCTTCTATACTCGAAGCTGATGGAAAGGTGCAATAGTAATGCTAAAGATGCCCCAAATGGCCACAAAACTAGCACTCCGTAGGGTCTCTATCACATTGAGTCTTTTAATGAACTAATCATCCACACTGATGAAAAACTACATAGATATTTAAATGGGAACTTTGTTTGTCACATTCTTCATTAGAGACCTCGAGGGAACATTTCCTACCACCGGGAAAACTATTAGTCCTTTGTAGTACTGATCCACTATATCTATTACTATTTACACCCCTCATGTTGTGCTGTGTAATAATAGTGTAGTTGAATATTATATAAAAAGTAATTAGTATAATGACATTCACCTATGTACAGATGGCGTACTGGAGCCCATCTTCAAAACATCTAGCACGCAAAACCTCATCACCATCTAGACGCGGTGTAACGTACTAAAACTCTATGAAAAACTCTGAATATTTCATAAATAACATTGAACCATATTTGAGACTCATGAACTCTCTGTATTTGTCATCTATCAGTGTTTGAGGAAATAATTTATCATAGAAACAAGACTGTAAATCAATCCATGATATGCACAGAGGATAACCACCTCGGCTAATCACATCCAACCAACAATTGGCTGAATCTCGAAGCATGTATGTGGAGAGATTAGTCCTACAAATGGCATTTCCAGATGCTCAAAGATAAATATGTTTTATTCGAAACAATACATAGCATCATACAGATTTATATCCCTTTAGAATGTAGGATGCTGCTACTAGAACTCACGAGTCAGATCACCCATTGTAGGCATAAGATGTGGAGCCCCATGCATGGACTACATCAGACATAGGAAAGTATCACAAAAAATGGAATTCGTGCCCAGATTCGGTACACCTTGTATTGCATGAAGTGGAACTATTGGAGTTAAGAGTTGCATCATAGGGACCACCACATCTAAATCATGGTCATCACCACCCTACTAGAATACGATACAAGGAACTTGTGGAAGCATTTGTTTAAAATTTCCAAGAAGATGCCTTAGAACCAGCAAAAGTAGAATGATAGAATCACTAGTAGTATATGAATGTCAAAAAACTCACTACCTAAGGAATACTATCCTGCAACTACCTACATAGATTGTCATATATCGATATGTGGTCAAGTATAAGTTTCATTACATTTTTCATTTAATTACCTAGTTCACTCCTATTCCATTCATAAGCGTGACAGGGTGGGATTAGGAGGTGCAACTAATTATTTTTAGATTTCATGATTGACATTATAGTGGATATACATTCCGAATAAATATGTTCCCAGACACATATCATTAGAAACTACAACCACTTATTTATAACATAACATCTCAACTTGGTAAATTACTCATCCCAACCCACGAGGGCCCACACAACTAATGAATTGAGTGAATAAATCACTCAATCACAACCATAAATAATACTAGCATAAGAAAACTAACACAACATCACTCAATAATCACATACATATCATTAAATTTAATGTAGTGAAATGAAACAATATGGATGAAAATATGCCTGACATGTGAATTATAGTTTCCTATAATGATGTATGTAACAATGCTTCCCTCATATCATCAGGCCAATGATTTATGTAAATCCTCAAATAAATTGATAATAAACCACTCCATGCAACATGTGTGTGACCCAATGGTGAAATAATACCAACCATAATAGGAAAAATTAGAACAAAATTTATAATTTTGGGTAACAGGGAATTTTCCTTGAATATGTGTTTGTGACAACCCAGAATAGCTTATGACCAAGTCCTCTTCATTCCTAATTTCAAATATAATGTCTCTAAATATTAATTCATGAAAATAACAACCTTGATACAACTTTTTGACGTCTTGGACCAAGAATCCACTTAACCTATTCCATGATCCTTGGGGGTTACATAGCCTCAAGAACATCTCCCTAAATTCCAGAGGCTACCGACTAACAGTGAGGGCCTAAGGTGTGTATTTGGGGAGACTATTCCCTCATTACCATTGTGTAGCGTATCAGATGAGTGTAAAAAATAGGATAAATTGTGTGATAAATAAAGATAAATAGATGGCACAATGGAAAATATAGACAATAGAAACAATAAATGTAATAACTATAATAGAATTAAACAATTGATGTTATGTTATATCAGTAGTAAACTGGAAAACATTGATACAAGATAGCTGGAAAAACATGTTTCACCTAATTATAAAGAAAATCCAATACAGTCCCAAGCATCTTGAACTCTGGATCGGCCATCCCCTATCATGATCCATTCTAAAAAGCATGAAATCAAGTTTTTGAAGCCATATTCTTACATTTGTAAATACCTGGAACCATGTAATCTACTCCAGATACCAAACAGTTCCGGGAGAGGGTTTCAGATAAATCACAGTGTGCCACCACCAATGGTGTCTATAACATTTGGCCCATGTAATGGAAATTTAATAGTGTGCAAGCATGAGTATATAAATTAATATATTACATCTTAACTAAATACCTATATACTTTCCTCATCCCTCTAATTGTGTTTGGACATGTTACATTTCTTTAATTGATTATAACCAGTTCATAATTAAGTCACATGTTAGCATTTTCAATGTTTCCACATTTTAACAAGGAAACAATAAATGATATTTAGTATGAAATCAATCCATGGATTTTACCTAGGAAACCTAAGCATAAGGGGTTTCCAAATAAGTTGTAATATTATATATATAGGGGTACGAGTGTAATCCAAATTTCATCATAGTCTAAGGCATTCCACAATCTCATGCCAACCGAATCCAAAGTGATCAACAAATGTAAAATGGTGCTTAGTTGTAATAGGGCCCTGTGGGCTTTAAACGTGAAATATACTTGTCAATTTCAGATCAAAGGATTGTATCTAATTCATACTATAATGGAATCGAAGGGATCCTTTGGTTCCATACTGGGCATCCATAGAATAAGAAAGTATATGGATCTTTGTGGGTCTCAACCTAATAAATTTGTATCCTTGAATAAAAATGGGGTTCTTGAGTGCTCATGTCATTCTCCGATTAGAATCCATGGTGAGATTGAGTCAGGCCATTACAATTTAAGTATGAAGTCATTTAATATTTCATTTGGTTCAAATATATCATTTCATTAGTGTGATAACATTAAGTATCATGCAACCATTTAAACAAGTCATTTTGTTCCGAACATTCCTCCCATTAGTGTGACAAAGACAAGTAGCATGGACATATTCATTTAGTTCATTTAAATCATATTCTATATTAAATGTTCATTCATCTATCTTGCATTAATGTGTTAAGGGTTTCTATAGACATGAATCCTACTAATCGTATACAATTAATCCATTCAAGTCATATACTTTGTATACATCCCAATTTTCATATCACATTTAATTATCAATTTAAGCACTTACCATAGGTGTGTCAAGTGGTGAGAATACATGGTACCTTCCAATATGTAATTCAAAGAAAATAAATCAATCCATTTAATATAGAAAAACTTATACCTAGGATGATCAAGAAATTCCACACCATAATAGTGGATCAAATGTGTCAAAACACTAAAGTGACAATTTTGGAATGACATCCTACATGGGATGAAATGGAGCACTGGGAATAACAAATAAAAAAAATCATATATTTTTTATGATCTAACTATACAGTTCTAACAAATATATATTTGGAATATTAATTATATAAATGCCACCCAATGAAATCATTGTGCCCCACATGACAAATCTTAAATCAATGAACATTAGCGTTGAGTTATAAACCACACACAATAGGCTTGTATGAATATCCTCCTTCATTATTGGCCCTTGAGTTGCATTGGATTGGTGTAGATCAATGAAAATGAGAAAAAAACTCACATCCTGATAACGTAGTCGAGAGAAAAAGAGAAGACGAATGGATCATGTGGACTCATGTACATATTGTTGTGCATCCAACGTGATGAACAAAAGCTCGATTGGAGCCCAGATAAATGTAATGATTTTACACCTAGCTTTGGCCTTCAAATATATGAAAATTTATATGAAATGGGGTCGATCCTACTGGTTCTCATATTAGGAGGAAAAAGGAGGTTCAATATATCATTAATGTCCAAATTGGAAATTACCCATAAAATTATCCTATGCATGGGTTGTCTGCACTATCTATAAAATCGTGTTCAAACTGTGCATGGTTTCCTATGAATAAGGGGAATTTTCATAGTAATGCAGAAATTCCATCCGTAATCCAAGTGATGTGTCCTTGTCCATAAAACCATCAACCACATGGTTTGGTAAACCATGTTCCAACCGTGTGTCAATCGTACGACATGTCCAATTATTTAAAAAATATGGGATTTAGGCTACAAACATGACCTAGACACCCATGAGACCATTTCTAACCCATTAATAATCCTTATTAGGTCCAAAGTAAAATTTTAAAATGAAATTTAAAGGATCCAAATGTGATGGAAAAAGTGGGTTCTTGCAATCTTCCTCCCATAAAATCACTCATCTGTGAGATGGTCATGTAAAACAGCTTACCGCTCCAAAGAATTGTTTTCTAATCAATTTTTCTACTATATTTCCCATACCATATGGAATTACCATCCTCAAAGATCCTTCATGATCCAGTCAATTATTCATATTGGATAATCCTCAAAGGTTGCATCAGTATCTAACTCAACTTCCTCAGGATCCAATGTATGAGATAGATCATCATGATACTTGAGAATCTATGAAATGATGAAGATGTATTTCATGGAATGGTACCTATGAGGTATTATAGATTGATAGTGTCTTGGCCCTACTCTGTCTAGAATCTAAAATGGCCCCAAATAATGAGGTGAAGAATTTCATAGCTTTTGTAATAGTTTATGCCATGTCTTTGGTAATACCAATTGAAAAACCTGATCCCTGGCCTAGAACACTAGAGGTCAATGACTGTGATAAACCTAATATATTGTTTCTATACTAAGTAATATTAATTCAATTTTTCATCAGCTATACATTCTTTGAAGTATCTTGAACGAGAAGAGGACATAATAAGACTACCACACCTACCTCTGGACATCCTAGTGATTAATGTAATGACATACCATATAAGGCCTCAAAAGGTGACACCTAAATGTTATCATGAAATTGGTTATTATAGTCGAACTCATCAAGAGGGGTATGTTTCTCCCATGAACCACCAAAATCATGGACACATGATCGAAGAATATCCTCTAGAACCTACATTGTATGTTATAATGGTCCAATAGTCTAAGGGTGATAATATATTCACCGAAGCACCAATGTTCCTATAGAAATCTGCAATCCCTACCAAAACACTATTGTGAAACGAGAATCCAAATCTAAAACGATGGTAAGGGGGACCCCAGATACTTGTATGATCACAGAGACATATAGTCTTCCAATATCATAAATTTAGTATATTTCCCAAATAGGAATGAATAGGTATGATTTTGTTAGTCATTCATGGACTACCCATAATGTATCTCTACCCCTCAGCAACATAGGTAATCCATCTACGAAATCCTTGTAAAATATTCCTATTTTCATTTCGGGACAGGAAGCTCTTGAAACAAGCCTATAGGTCTTTGGTGATCTTCCTTCCCTAACATACAAGTGGAACACCTTATTATAAAGCCTGCTATCTAACGCTCCATCTGAGGCCACCAATACTAGAATCTGTCGTCTCTATACGTCTTTGATAATTTTGGATGAACATCCCACTGAGAGGTGATGGACACATTCATCTACTCATCTCTCATATATGTAGGGACCCATATACACTTAGATAAATGCAGGATTTCATCTCTATCCATAGTCTCATCTAGGGATGGGTTATCTCCTCATATACTCTAACATAGTACCAAGCCTTCATGATTGGAAAATTTACTCCTCTTCACCTTCTCAAAGAGGGAAGACGTATCTAATGAAGTAAGAGAGGTAAAAATACTCCAGACTATCATGATACACTAGAAGAATCTTAGAATATAGGTTTAATAACTTCCATTCATCATTGGCTTCTCGTACAACCTGTTTTTGAATTTTTCGACTCAACACAACTGAAATCACATTACGCTTACTAGGAATATAGGAATGCTCATAATAAATGGATTATAGATACTCGACCCATATTCATTGTCCAAGGATCATGTCATGATGTGAAGTGATATATTTTATGCTCTTGTGGTATGTGTACACCACAAATAACTCTCCCAATAGACAATGTCAACTATAACATAATTCATGGAATACTGCTTCTAACTCAAGATATTGCATTGAGTAATCTCTATCATTAGTCCTTGTATTTTGAGATCCATATGCAATGGATTGTTCCTCCCTAATTAGTACAACTTCAAGTTAGATTCCTAATTCATCAAGGATGATATTATAACCGATACCTGACTCTCGATGTGTGAGAATAAGTGTTGATATAAGCCTCCCATTTTACTCACGAAAGGATTTCACACAGACTTCTGACCATATAATCAAGAAAAACCACTTTGTAAGACCTTTAAGAGGTGAATTAATTTATGATAATTCATGTAAAAAATTATTGTAATATCCATCCATCCACAAGAAACTCTATATATCAATCATTATCCTGGGATTATCCCATGAAACAATAGCACTAACCATTTCTGGGTCAATAGATACTCCTGGATCTGATATTATATGACCAAAGAAGTGAAGTTTTTCGATTTAGAAGTGTCACTTAAAAAGCTGGCGTAAATTTGATGCTCTCCTAGTTTACTCAAAATGATCTCAATATGTTTGGCATTGTCACAACGTGTGTGATAATACACAAATATGACTTCCAAAAAAGACCAAATAATATTCTGAATAGGTGTAGAACACCCGATTCATCATAACCATGAAAATGGAAGGTGTGTTCGTAATACAGAACCTCATAACAAGGTACTAATACAAACCATACCTCCTACAAAAATATATATGGGTTAAGTCTGATGGTTTGACTTTCACCTGATGATAGATCGATCTCAAGTCGATCATGGAGAAGGCCATTGCTTCTCAATGTTGTTCAATGAGATCATCTATTTGAGGTAATGGATAATAAATCATGACTGTAATCTGGTTAAAAAATCGGTAATCCATTGATAAACATAATTTTCCATCCACATTCTTTGAGAAAATCATAGGATAACCCCAAGAGGATGTGTTGGACTATATAGAACCTTTGGCATATAAATCCTCTAACTACTTCTTATTATCTTAACGATCTGTAGGTTCCATCCTGTATGAAAGAATGACATTGGATTTTCTCCCAGAACAAGATCAATTGTAAACTCTTCTTCTCTATCAGGATGTAATCTATAAAAATCAACATAAAATACATCCCTAAAATGATCCACAGTTGAAGTATAATCAACTTTTCATAAATATTGATCCTTTTTAAATAGATTAGAGATAAAGGAGGTCGATAAATCTAGAACATGGTGATCTTGTCAAGCTCTACAATCCTAGATATCCCACTCACCATTATGTAGATAAATATTGCCCTCTTGTGATTTAAAAGATACCCTACTATGATATACGTATACCTAATAATGATTATGAACCAACGAATCCATATTGAGTATAATATCGATGCCTTTTATCTCGAGAAAAAAGAGGATCCTTAAGAATGGGTGACTATATACCTCAAAAGGATAGTCCTTAAACTATCATATACCCTCTTTTTATAGCCTAAACAGTGTATCTAGGGTCATCAAACTGCAGTAATATTGTATCTTTAGTCTGACACTTCCTATGATAGTCACAGAGATAAATGAGTTTGAAGTAACAATATCATATAAAAAAGATACTATAGTAGAGGATACTAGAATAGTACCTCATACATTAGATAGTCATTTAGCCTAATCTTTGGGTATAATATATAGTGAATTCAATAGGACTGATCCATGGACCTAGGAATATTTTTGATTACCATGATCAAAATTTCTCTATTGGCGCGGCCGATATTCAGGGTTCTGGCTTCCAAGGCTTAAACCTCATCCTCATCCAAACCTACTACTGTTATTCCAACCTCCCGCTAGATTTATTGTAAAAGAACATTCTTCTGAAGGTGGAGCTGTTACAGATCCATTTCCACTCAAAGCCAATGGAAAGGTCCTATAGAAACACTAATGATTCCCCATATGGCCCCAAGCCCGGCACTCTAGTTGGTCTATATCACACTGAGGATTTGAATTCCCTAATCGTCCACCCTGATGTCACACTATAGAGATATCTAAATGGGATGTCTTGTTTTCACTTCCCTAATGAAAATCCTTAGGGACCATTTTGTACCACCAGGAAAACTATTGGCCTACTACATCATCGATCCTCTATACCCCATACTATTGACATCCATTGCATTGTTCTATTTGATAAGAGTCTGGTTGAATACAGTGGAAATTGAATTTTGAACAAACACATTCACCTAGGTACAGATTGTGTTCCAGAGCCTATCCTCAAAGTGTCCAGAAAACGACATCTCATCAACAGTTAGAAGTGGTGCAAAGCGCTGCAGCTCTGTGAAATATACTAAATATTCCAAAACTGACATAGAACCCTATTTGAGAGGCATGAGCTCTCTGGACTTTTCATATCTCAGTATCTGATGAAATAACATATCATATAAGGAATTAGAGAAATCATCCCATAACATGCACTAATGACGATTGACCTAGGTAATCATTTCTAACTAACGCTTGTCCCAATCCCAATGAATGTATGTGGAAAACATGGTCCCCCACTCTCGAGGAATTTCTATATTCTCTAAGATATATTGAGTGTATTCTAACCATGAATCAGCGGTCTAGGAACTGCAATCCCATAAGAATGTTGGATGCTTCTACTAGAACTCACGAGTCATATATCCCATCACGGGTTCTAGATGTTCAGCACCATGCATGGACTGTATCAGACATAAGAAACTATCATGAACTTGGGAATATGTGCCCAAATTAGGTACAGTATGTTGTACCTCAAGTTTCACATCAATAGGTAATAGTGGTGGATCCTAGTCCCCCATGTTTAGGGAATGGTCTTCACCACCCTCCTAGCATACTATTTCAGGGAATCATGGAAGCAGTGGTCTAAAATTTCCATGAACACACCTCAGAAGAAGTTTAAGAGGAATTATAGCAACACTAGAAAAATATGAATGTAATAAGAATCACTACCTAAGGGATAATACCACAACAACCCTCTTAGATGGATAAGTATCAGTATGTTCTCAAGTATAATTTTCATTTGATATTACATTTAATTTCTTGGTTCACTTATATAACATTCATAAACATAATAGGGTGGGATAAGGATGTACAAAAAATTATTTTAATATTTTATGATTAAATTTTTAATGGATATCTATTTCTAATAAATCATTTCCCATACACCTATCACTAGAAACTACACCCATTTATTTATAACGTAATGGCTCAACATGGTAAATTACTCATTCCAACCCACGATGGCCCATACACATCATGAATTGATTCAAACAATCTCTCAATCATAACCAAGAATAATTTAATCATATGCTAACTGTCAAGTCATCACTCAACAATCACAGACATATCCTGAAATGAAAAGTAGTGAAATCCACCTAAATAGATGACGATTTTCATGAAATGTGAATTCTACATCCTTATAATGATATATGTATCGATTCTCCTTGACCTCATATCATCAGGGAAAGGATGAAATAAAATCCTTAAATAGATTAAAAATCAGTAACAACAGACTACTTGTGTGTCACCCAATGGTGAAATAATATCAACTGTAATAGGAAAATGTAGAACATCAATTATAATTTTGGGTGACATGGATTTTACCCCGAACGTGGGTTTGAGATTCCCAAGGATGGGTTAGGACCAATTCATAAGAATTCCTAATCTTCAATATATTATCCCTAAATAGTAAGGCAATAAAAGTGAAACATTGATAACTGTTTTTGATGTCCCATACCCAAATTCCACTAAATGGGTTTCTAGATCCCAGTGGGAGAAATGGACTCACGCGTATCTCCCTAAATTCTAGTGGTTGCTGACTAATAACGAGGGCCTAGGTTGTCTCTGTGAGGAGATTATTCCCTCATTACCAATGTGTAGTCTAGTGGATGAATGTAAACAACATGATAAATAGAAGAATAAATATAAGTAAATAGAAGGCACAATGAAAAATATAGATAATAGTAATAATTACATAAATAAGTGAAATATCATTCAATAAATAATTAAATGTTAATTGAATAGTAAACTGGAAAACATGTATAAAAGAAATATGGAAAAACGTGTTCCCCATAATGAAAAAAGAAATCAATGGCTATCCCAAGAATCCTGAGCTACGAATCTATAATTTCTTATCAAGATCTATAATAAATAGAAATAAATCATGTGTTTGAAGGGGTATTATTCCCATTTTCAATACCTACAAACATGTAGTCTACTCTGGGTACCAAACGACGCTTGGAGAGGGTGTCAGATAAATCACAGTGTGCAGCCCCTAACAGTGTCTATAACATCTAAACCATGTAATGGAAATGTAACAGTGTGCAAACATGAATAATTAAATTAATGTAGTATATTGTAACTAAATATCCATTTACATGATTAAACCCTCATATGGTGTTTATACTTGTTATAATTCATTATTTTATTTTTACCAGTTCGTAATTAAGTCACATGTTAGAATTTTCAATGATTCCACATTGTGATAAGGACACACATAAATAAATTTAAAACAAAATAAATCTATGGAATTCACCAAGGAAACCTAGACATAAGGGGTATCCAACTCAGTTGTAATTGGGACTAGTTATGGGTAAGAGTGTAATCTGAAGAGCATAGTCCAATTCATTACACAATTACATGCCTACAAAATCCAATAGACCAATGAATGTAAAATGGGGATATGTAGTAAAATTGACCTATGCGATTTAACCATGGAACCTACTTGTCAATGCTAGATCCAAGGAGGTTATCCAATTCATCCTGTATTGATATTGAAGGGATCCTATGGTTTCATACTGGGCATCTATATAATAGACATGTTTTGGGATCTAGGTGGGTCTCAACCTAGTGAAGTTGTATCATCGAATAGGAATGGGGTTCTTGAATGCTTAGGAAATTCTACGATCGAGATTCAAGTTGAGATCGAGTAAGGGAATTTTATTTTATGTACGAAGTCATGTAATATTTCATTTTGTTTAGAACATTCCTTTCATTATTGTGATAACATCTGGTTGCATGAATCTTTTTAATCATGTAATTCTATTCAATAATTTCCTTTAATTAATTTGACAAGTATAAGTTTCATGACCTTATTCATTAATTTCATTTAATGTATATTCCACATTAATGGTTCATTCCTATACCTTCAATTACTGTGGTAATGGGGTCTAAATACATGAATCCTACTAATAATATGAAATTAATTCAGTCAAATCATATACTTTGTATACATACCAATTAACATATCACATTTAAATATCAATTTAAGCGCTTACCTATGGAAATAATGTGGTGAGAATACATGGTACCTTCCATAATGTAATTCAATGAAAAAAATAATTCCATTTAATATAAAAATGGTTAACCTTACGAAGGTAAATCCACCGCACCCTCAAATGGTGGATGAAATTTTTTAAAATGTTAAAACAACAATTATGGAATAACATCATACATGGGATGAAATGAAGTTATGGTCATAACCCCTAACAACTAATCACATATTTAGAAAGATAATAACCATGGGGTTGTAACATGTAAATGCATGGTATATTAATTCAATAAATGGAATCCAATGAAATTGATGGGCCCCACACAACAAATCTAAAGTCAACAAACATCAGGGATCAGTTATAGACAACCCGACTTAGTCTTGTAGAAATATCATCCACTAGTATTGGACCATGATTTACCTCATATCATAGTAGATATAACAAAAGGATAAAAATTATTATACCCTAAAACATCGGTCCAAAGAAAAAGATATGGAGAACTACTCTAGAGGACTTTAGTACTTATCTTTGTGTATCCAATTTGATAAATGGAAGCTCTATCAGATCCTAGAGAAATTATATCACTTGATCCCTATCATTTACCTTCAAAAATCACAAAATTGAGAGGTAAAGTGTTTAATACAACTACTTCTCATGTTTTGAGGAAGAAGAGGATTAATATTTAATTAAGGAAAAAACTAGGAAATTACCCTGAAAATTAGCATTTTCATGGTTTTTCCACACGGTTACCTAGGAAGAATTGGAATCATCATGGTTAAGACAAATAGCTATGCACAAACCGTGCGAGGTGAATCTATCCAGAAAAACACCATCCACATGGTCAGGAAAATTGTACCAACCACGCGCTAACCGTGTGACATGGCTAGTTTCTACCAAAAATATGGGTTTTGGGTTTTAAAAATTCCTTTTACACTACTGAGACCATTACTAACCCATCAGGCTTCCATATTAGGTCCAAAGTAATGATTTAGACTCAAATTTAAAGGATCCATACCTTAGTGAAAACCCATGTTCTTGCACTATTTTAACAAATATAGTATTCTTGATATATGTGTAAACATGGGATATGCTCCCTAATAAATATTAATTTTAATGATATATTATTTTATTTTTATTTTTATGGATGTTGTAAATACCAACAATGATTATATAATAATAATTCAATTAATATAAAAATAAAATAATTGAAATGAAGAATATTAAAAGTAAAAAAATTATAAATATTAAATGTTATCCAAAATTTTATTGGAAAATTAAATCATTTTAGGTAGTTGTAAATTGATTAGATTATAAATTTTTTTAATGGTGGGATTAAATTATAATCAAATTATTTATTAATCATTGTTTTTAATGTTACTTTAAAATAAATAATAATTTATTAAATGAATAAAAATTTAATAAAAATCCTTTCATCAACCAAGAGATTAGAAATTGTTTTTAAATACCATCCATGATCAATTATGTGACAGATTTTCCTTTTATAACATATGATCCTAGATTTTTTGTGTGTGGAGTGGATCCTTTCAATTTCATTTTAATTTATTGATTTTAAACTATTGGGAGTTCCTTGTGGATTCATGTAGGAATCATTGGTGTTGAGGCTTATACATAACATGGAGCCTAATATTTTCCAAGAGGTAACTTGTATTCATGGTTACTAGATGTGATATCACCCAGTCTACATAGTTAAATAAAACTATACGGGGTGGTCTTGTACACTGTATCTAGCTACATATTTTGACTAAAATGTACAACACAAGATTCATGAACGAGGGATTTTCAAAATAACATTATCAACGGGGAAACACAGTTTATTTTCATGTTATTTTCTAACAATGCACTATGACAGTGGGGTGGTGTCTTGAGACATAATTGGGTTCATATTTATCACATGACTTTTCCTACCATGCCACCAAAATGTGATATCCCGCATAAATTATTGGTAAACTACCATATTGACCTTAATGTATTTAAATATTAAAAATATTTACCTATTTTTAAATTTCATTAGAAGTGTCAACCCTATTTCTATTATCATATCTCTCCAATGGAATCCTAACCTAGGATTTTCAAAATCTCTCTTACTTAGAATCTAATTAATTCAATGTTAGACTCATTGGATATCCACTATTGTGTTCCATATTCCTCTTGTAAAATTCTTCATTTGTCTTTCTATTAATGGTGTTACTTTTGTGAGATATCATATGGCCAATTTTTAGGGAATTTTCTTTATTTATTGATATCTTCCATTCTATCCCAGATCACAGGCCAATAATGAATGAGGAATTAGAAGCCACACATAGCTAGGTTGTATTGTGATTTTACATAAATGTCATAGTGTTTTCTTTATATCAATCTAGAATATCCCATACATTATTATAAAGGTAATTTCTATTGAAATTAAATAAATTAATTCATAAGTTTAATATATAGTCTTAAATTAAATGACCCATGATAACCATTGATGTATAATTAAGGGTAAAGGATATAGAAATTGATCAGTACCTTGGGGGAGTTTTTATTTAAGATTAAAACACTATATTTGGATTTTGTATTTGGTTATCCTATTGAGGTACATTCCTTACCCATTGCATTAGGATGGTGAATTGAACATTAGTGATGTAATTTAATTGAATAAAGGGAGAACAGATAACCATGTCCCTATGATTTTTTCTATTGTTCTTTCTCATTTATCCTTAATTTTACATTAATAATTTAAATGGATTAATAAAATTATTTGGAGGATACATGTGATGAAATGATTCTTAAGACCAAGAAATTATTTATACAATCTTTTGAGGTGAGTTAAACATAAAAAATAAATAAAATTATAGATAAATAAATAGTAATCATAAATTGTTTTTCATTATTTGCACACAAGACCATACACAATTCAATTATAGGAGTGAGAGACGGGTTCTATGTTGTAACACCATAAACAAACACATCATGATTATTTAATTAAATTATGTATGGTGGATTTATTATGCATAGTGTGTGAAACATATGTTCACATATGAACACCATGGATATAATTATATGACAACAATATTATATATTCCTGAGTTATAAATGGATTCACATATTTTATTCTAATGATGAACTTAGAGGTAAGTCTATTGTTATGTCATGAGTGATACCTAAACACACCATGTGTAAGAAAAACGACAGTCAAAGGGGAAATAGTGTTGTATAATCCATGTGTGAAACTTGGGTTGCCTCTGCGGACCACTGGGGACATAATTAGTGAGTGGTGACAGTAGATAACATTTATAGAGACATCAGGAATCCATGTAAGGATTCATAGGATGGGATTGTATGTTGTTTGGTATATGAAATTCTAAGATAGATACATGGGTTCCAACTTTGGAACACCACCAATTGTATCTGGTTACCATGATTTATTAAATGATATGATAATATGATGTGGCTTCCCAGAAAAATCACAAACATGGATTTAGTCAGGTCCATACTTTTTATAAATGGATTTTCTTTAAAAATCCTTTTGGATATGATAAGAAAGGAAATATTGGGATATTAACCTAGTCCCATGAATCTATTAGAAATAAAATAATCATTGATGGATTTCTCATATATTGTCTGGAATAGGCTATAGGTGATCACAGAGGACTTAAGATGCATTGGAACCCAAACCTATTTTGGGTTTTTGTTAGCACACATAATTTATATTTTTTAGTGATTCATTAACAATAGTTTTTATTTACTCATATTAAATTTTTTATTACAAAAAATTTGGTGTGGCATAATTAGTTTTTCCAACTCCCTACAATATTCATTGATTGGTACCCGAGTAAACTTCAGGGATACAAGTAGTGATAGCATAAAGAACCAGGTTACCTATGCTTGAGTTAATGTAGCACCAGAATGCGCTATCATGGGATTGAGATTGGGATCATGATGATATACATTGATAGACATTGGTATTCTTCTTCTTTTGGTTTACTAATATGTATCTGTACCTACTGTATTTTCAGCATGTATTTTCCTGTTTTTATAGAATTTCAGGATCATCATTTTGTTTATGAAATATATTTTTATAAATAAATTGATATTCTACGATGGATGAATATTTTATAGTATTTTAGATATATTATATTCTTCTTCTATTGATTAATATTATTACACCATTATAATGCAGTCTGTCCATGAGAGTATAGTGTACCCTCTTTTCTACCCTAGACCATCGATGCTATTTGGTACCCTCTAGCATGTGCAGAGGTTCTATTGATGTAAAGTGGAAAATTGGGTTCAGTTAGAATTTTGTGAATAGGGTCTGAGATATCAAAATGTTGTGTCAGATGGTTTCTTTTCATTACAATGTTATTTCAGAATAGTAAAAAAGAGAAAGATGACATTTAGCTATCTGGTCATGATCTGGTGCCTAGGTGTAGTGAACCCATGTATAGAAATAATACAAAATATACATGATGAATAAATTCTTTCTGGATTGTGGTTATTATAGTTTTCATGATTTCACTATTCGCATATTCCCTTGATTTTTTATTTTCCTATTGATTATTCATTTTTACACATGGATGACATGGAATGGATGTATTTTATAATGCATTGTCCTATGAACATCAGAATATTTATGTCTTTCATATCCAAAACCATATTTATAATATCATGTGTATTACGTGTAGTATGATTCTGTAACATCATATTCATTTAAGTGAAATTGTGTTAATATTTCAAGATGGTCTTGATAAAAAATCATTTCCATTAAATAGACACCACACATCAATTAATAAGGCATATGGTCCCTTATAAATTTAAAATTATGATCCATATAATTCAACAAATTAAAAAAATAATTATTAAATGATGATGAACTTAAATTGAATTTAATTCTATGATTAAATGGACATAGTTAAATATGGATTGAAATTTAAATTTTAATGGTTTTTTCCTCTATAAATTATAATTTTTACTCAATATGATGGTCCTTTTTTTATAGTAGAGAACATGATCTTAGCCAGGATTCTGTAATTAGCATTAGAAAATGTATATTTATTTTCTACGATATTTTATGTCACTGAAACCAGACATTATTAGATGGAAATGGGGTGTTACTATTATATACTGAGGCAAGTACCAATCCAATTCTTATATTTTGGCATTTAGATGTCTCTAATCTTTTTTTGAGGCATCTGTCCGGAATTTATAGAGACATGCCAACTTGAAACCATGAGTCTTGAAATTGAAGGGTAGAGATGACCATGCTTTGAAGGTGGTGGGACCTAGGTCACCAATATAACCTCTATTAGTTCTCATGGAGGAACCTCTTATTGTACCCGATATGGGTGTTGCTTCCCAGATTCATAATGGGTTCCAATTATTTATGTAGGTTGTTCAAGGATCCCTATGGCCATCACTAAGTATGAAAGTGTTGACACTTGATTAATAGTAGAATCATCCGCCTGCATATTAGGGGGATGGTAGATAATAGTGTGTGGAGTCATGGCTATAGTCCATGCTATCAATTTGATGCATCATTTGACACCTTCCATGATGATATTGATTCTCTCTACATATATATATTCAGGATTCCTCCATGATATGGTGGGGTGTTATTACTCATACCGAACATCATTAGGATATATATTGGAGGGATTTTTGGAATTCCTTCTAGGATTTTATCAATCATGAGATGTTGAGGTCTGATAAATATAGAGAGTTTATATAATAGGGTAGTGTAATTTATCATTCATTGAATTTTTTTTTCTATTTCATAGAACTGGATCATTTCACACCCATGCTGTTAGGTGATGAGTTTTCTAAAGAAGTTTCATTCGTGGAAAGTCTCATGTATGAAATCTAGTCATTGGGGAATTTATTTTGGTTTACTACATATCTAGGATTTTAAATTGAGGAATTATCATGGAGTATAACCTGGGATATGATATGGGTATGATCCTTGGTATTTTGACAACTATATCTGGATCAAAATCAATAAACAATAGGAAACTGAATCTAGTGATTTTATATGGTGATATTAGAATACATGTTACACAATCATGTATCTAGGTGAGATGCCATCAATGTAGTAGACTGAGGAATATGATACCCTGGTGTGTGAGGGACCTTGTAAAGTACCGATATTGAACAAATATTGTACCTCAATAGTTCTTTTATAGAATTTTACTCTAGAGTCTAGTGAGATAGGTTCTTCATCGACTCCAAATTCAGAAGTTGGGTTAACAACTCCTCTTCTGGAAGTGAGATGGTGTAAATACGATAGATCAAGCCAATGTGGTTTTCATTGTTGGTGTAGCCACATACAAGACATAAAACACCAGTAGAGTAGTCACACTATGGGTATCCATGATATATCACAGGGATATGGGTCAGGGAATCTGTACGTAGTGAAACTGATTCCTATGAAACAGTGTACCAACCTTCTACGTTAATAATTAATATTCTGGTTGCATCCACATTAGTAATATTATTTACACATTTACATCTCATTCCATCATATTTATCCCTATTGTGAGGAGCATTGGTCTGAATGTTTAGTTTTCCTATTCCATTTGAATAGATGATACTTTGTTTAGGATACGATCAAATATTTCATTCCAATACTAGGAGTTCCCCCTTAGGATAAGTGGGTGTCAATTCGTATGCGACATCATTGTCCCTAAGATGATGGGATTTTAAATCATTCTCGATATGGACTAGTTCTTACCGAGTAATGATTATGTTGATTGTTATCTCTAAAGGGAGATCATTACATAACCAGTGGGTATGGTTTTTGTTGACATGGGTTAGAAGGATGTACAAGTGATCCCATCTGATCTTGAGCATGAAGGAAGGGGCATGATGGTAGTGTATGTTTATTTTTTCTATTTGGATGATTAGTGAACATATAAAGATGATTTCATTATAGTGGAAGATTCATTAAGGGATGTTTTCCAAAATGAATTTTTAGGCCTACCTCATGAGAGAGAGTTATTGTTTTAAATCCAGCTAGTTCCCGGAGATGCACCAGAATCCATTACTCCATATTGGATGGATTTAATAAGTTCAATGAAATTAAGATGAATATAGTGTTTTTTAATGCTATTGGGATTATATGACCTAGTTCTATTGAATAACTGGGTTCCATATACCCAAATATATAGTAATTTGGATTATCATATCATGTATACAATTCGTTATACATGACGACAACTTAAAATTACAGTTTATAATTTTCTTCTGTCCACTATTTAAATGGTAATTTACATAGATTAATTGTCCAATAAAAATGGTATAGTATATCCAAACCTATAATGAGAACCTTGAGATACAACAACATTAATATTAGAAAAAGGTTATATGGTCTAGATGCATCATAATAATTAGACACAGTTGATGTTTGACATTCATGTGCTACGGGATCATATGAATTGAGACATCTTCACATGAAGTTCACACAGGGTGACCTCTAGTAGTTAGATAATGATTACAGACCTACCAATTAGAACACCACATGTTTTGGTTATCATTGGTTGTTCCTATCTACAGACATCTGTATTTTTTCCCAGACTTGACATCATTACTCATGAGAACCATTCGATTGTATAATTTGATGAAACATAAAATCCATTGTAATGAAATCATGGAGAGGTATCTTTTTTTGGGTATGTAATTGGTAATATGACATTGTCTTAATGGTTAAGAAATGATTTCTTGCTTCCAGATTATAGAAGATGTATATCCCAATACTGGATGATCAGGATGGTCCATCCTTCATAATTTTTCTACCAAAGCAGTTGAAAAACAATTCCATCACGATAGATCAAAAAATAATGAATCTAAAAAAAGATGATGACTGAAGTGTTTGTCCTTCTTTATGAGATATTTAACAAAAAAGGGATTATAGTACACAGTCAGTGTGTATAAGTTGGTAGTCGTTGTTATGAATATCATTATCTCTTTAGGAGTCATGAGGAGTATATAGACTCTACTCTTGGTATGTGGATTTTATTCACTACTATAGAGTTAAGGGCCTATAGGGTCACATGAAATGGTGTATTAAAAAATTCTTCATATTCGGTTGAATAAGTATATTGGAAATGGTGGGAACCACCATGATGTTCATGTGTTGTCCAAATTAATGATCACCATAGAATTAAATAAATTCATTATTATTCATGTTATGAATAATTGGGATTTAATTTATTTTTATTAATTACAATTTTAACAATTATGAAAAAATATTATTCGAATGAAAATTATTTTAATATTCAAGGTTCGTTTAATAATAAAATGGAATGGTGAGTTGATTTAAATGGATTTTTTTATCTCGTAATGTGTTTTATATATTTAAAAAGTATGTGAAAAATTATTAATAATATTTATGGTGTAGTTTAGTTATTTATAATTATTATTTAGTGGATGTTACATTTCATGGGGTCAGGGAACCTTATCTGGTGTTATTTATCATCCACGATAAATAAGTGGATAGACGATCAAGCTTAGTACTATTCATGAAAATTTGTCTAGATCCACTTTATTCACCTGATTCCTAGAGGGAGAATAATTTAATCAGAGGGCTCAGATCCTGATCTCCCTCAAGCATCAAAGGCGTCTTAATGCGGTGACCGTCAGGACGTCGAAAACATTATTGGATTGTCGTCCTATCACCCAGAATCTGAAGATTGACTCTTTCAGTGATTTATTTTTGGAGAACGTGTGGATGATCTATATGGATACTAATATGGATCCTTCAACCAATGATTAAAATATGATAATGACTGTCGACTACAACTTCAGATCTGTAAAGGATTGATTATATTTATATTTTTTTTCTCATTTAATTTACATGACATGTAAGGATAAAACTGGGACTCGGATCGTCAGTGACAACAAGTACCATCATCCTAATGATGATATATTTTAATTCGATGGCCTATCAGCTTCCACTATGAGACTTGATACCTTCAATTGGTATCAGAGTGACTGCATAAATTTTCTTAATTAATTTAAAATTAATTTTTTATAAAATGAACTAAAATGTTCAATTTTGGCCCCAATGGTTAAAACTGTGTGATGATCTGATTTCAGATGGACATGTTATAGCCATTAAAAATTTTAGATATGGAAAATTATTCAATTTGATCTCATTTTTTAAAAATGTTATAAATTATTTTCAATGATTCTGAATAAATAGCTACGTTATGATCGGTGTTTTATCATTATAAATAATTCCCATGATATGAAAATTATTTTTTTTAATAAATTATAGATTTAATAGTAATTTTATTACTATTTTATTAATTTTTTTATTAAAATAATAGGATAATAAGATGTTATCATTTTATTTTTATTATATTTAAAGTATAATCTATGAATTTTGGAAAATTTTCTTCTGTGGAATTCCAAACAGGAAAAAATAAGATAAATAAATGAGGGTGTGGAAATAATATAATATTAATGAGGAGGGATACCTAAAAAGTGTGGGGAGAATTTGATAAAAAATAAAATAAAAAATATGGAATAAGGGGGATAGGTTATCCCCCGCCCACCATGTGTCCCCTTCTGCGGTACACTCCGTTATGCAACACCGCCAAACCAGCCAAGGTCGTCGGCCTCCAGTTCCTTCCCTAGACATTGACACACCGACTTCGGTGCGCTCCTCCTCAACCCTCCATCTAGTGCACCACACCCTATCTGGCCTCCCAACTACCTCACCTCCCACTAGATCCGGTTTTCACCCTCATGGTTTAGAATCGTTTGTCATATGTCTCAGCCGCACGCCACCATGACCCACTATTGCGGCCCGATGGTGCCTCCAGAACTATCTCCCCTCGAGGCCACACACCACCCGACCACCTTTTGGTGAATAAATGGATATATATTTTAAGGATAGACTACTGCGACACACCCAAATAACACGTCAGGAACCTGGTCTGCCCAAAACAAGTGTGCCCATGTTTGGTGCGACCCACATTGGGCCTGCCCTGTTTTTTCAGGACTAGTTTTCCTATAATTAATACAATTATTCGGTTAAATTTAATTTAATAAATTTATTTATTTATTTTTTACCCAATAATAATTTTAACACCTAAGTAAAAGTATATTAATTTAGATATTAAATTAAAATATTTAATATATTTATTTTTGGTGTTAAGAAATAAATTAAATATGGGATATAATCATAATTATATTATTTGAATAGATTATTTTTTTAATTTAATTATACCATCATACATCATTAAGGAAATTAATTTTTATCATGCATTATTTCACCCACCTACTGGTCTTGAGCACCAACTCGTGTATATTTACATTTATTTTATTAATTATTTAATTATGTGTGATGTTTGTATTTAATTAAATGATAGACTTTTCATCATCATTAATTTTCAGTTAAAATGTATTATGTCATGAACGAGCATTTTCAACTAATGTACATTAAACCCTTACTTCACCTCTCATTCAAACGAGTATTTTTGTACTTCAGATGAAGACAATGTATGATGTATACCCTGCCAAGATGAGGTGGTGTACATTAGCCATGACTACGAAGGACAATATGTGTACACCGCCAAGACGTGGTGGTATTCCAAGACATGATCAGGACCCCACCAAGGCGGGACGATACTACCTTTTAGAAGCAGACATACCAGATGAGTGTGAGCTACATCAAGATTCAAGATACGACTCATGTATGATTCCCCTAGTTTGTGTATATGATAAAAAATGGGTGGGTAATAGTTTACCTTTATTCATTTAGTTATTTTTTATGAATTTAACAAAAGTAGGGAAATACATAAAATAATAGATAATAAAATTAATAATGAAGAGACAAGTGTATTTTTATTAATGTTCTGTTTTGAGAATGACAACATCGATGAACACGATTAATAAAAATGGATTACATTCTTAGAGAGAAATGAATAAAAACCCTGAATGTAATATTAAGTTCCTACCACCTTCTACTATTAAATCATTAACAAAATCGGGTGTTTGGGTGTCGATCGTGCCAATGTTGATGGTACAACTCTTTAACGGGGAGTTCTTATAAGAGTGGGGGTGGGGTTGAAATAACTATAATTACAAAAGAAAATATACAAATATTTCTTACTATAACATTAGAGGAAATCATTGAGTAAATCATCTAATTATTATTAAAGAAGATACTTCACTAAATAGACCAAGGGACCACATGCTAATGTGGTTAGCTAGCCAAACAACTTCCTTGAACCTAGTTTGTAGTGGAATAGCCAAATATAACACTCTATAAGGGGAGGATCATGTATTCTTTCCACATTAATACTCAAGTGATTCAGTATTCTGATTCTATTATAGAGGGTTCCAAGAATAAGATAAAATAATGGGAGTCATTTAATTAATAAATTAATTAGAAATTTATAATCGGGTAATCACACAATAGTACTAATCTTCTAAATTTTAGTTTTTTTATAAAATGGAATGTAATACCATAATAAAATCTAAGATAAATATTAGGAAATAATAAATGTTCATTCTAGCATGAATTTCTTGTTGTTTTAATGGCGCTTGCGCATAACACTAATATATCATAAATTCAAGGTGATATTGTCCGTACATGTTAATCCATCATAGAAGGAATGAGTGTTAGAATGCTTATAGGATTATCAAGGATCAATCATATGATGGTTCTGTCATAATTCTATAATCAACATCTGATTTTAGTTGCAGTCACTACATCATGACATGCATTATATCACATATAGCCTCATCTCTAATCCGGTTGTGAAGATAAATTAATGAAATATTTGAATGTGATGGTTTCACTCTATTTGTGTAAAGTTAATGATATTTCACAATCTTTAATGGAATCCCATTATTATACACTTTTCATCCGATTACTCAAGATTCATTTAGAATAAAAATAAACAGAATACAGTATGTGATTAATAGGTTTTTATGTATGGTTCTCCAAGTAATAAGAATTTTAATGAAAGTATCATCTATATTTCTTATGGATAATTAATTGAAAGGCAATGCCAAAAGTCCAATGTAATGTGCAACACAGAATTCATGTTCTCGTGTTCTTTTAATGATGAAGATAGTTATTTAACTGGAGGTCAATTTCATCAAATATTTGCAAACATTTATGGAAGATTATAAATGCAATGAACTGAATTGAATAAGAATGAACCATCTTCTTCTTCAGTGTATATTAAAAAGATAATAGTATTGTTTGTTACATACATCATTGGTATGAAATACAATATGACAATTTTATATTTGTATTTAAATACAGTAGACATGACCTCGTAGAAACAATAGAAAAAGTAAGGTGTCTTCTCTATGTAGCTGAGAAAGGCTGACTCCTAAGTCATCAGTGAAAAGTGAATGACTTCAATTTTCCATGTGATTGATTCTACTTGAAAATTTTTCAGAGTATAACCAAAACATTTACCTCATGTTCACTTTGGACGTAATGAGACATTATTCCATATTTAGGAATGAATGTTGTTTTCAATAACATACTAAACAAAATAGTTCATTGGTTCTCAATCATAGCTAATAAATAATGAATATAAAAAAATGTAAATCTTTTTCCTACTTCTGGAAATATAATTCATTATCTAGAAATACTAAAAGTATGCGTCATGTATATAACAAGTATGGTATTAATGATCGGAACGGCTAAATTACTTAGGTATAGTTGACGTATTTAGTTAGGATAAAATAATTATTTAGAAATAATGGTATGTCACAATGATTTTTTAATTTGATCAAAAAGTGATCGTGAACTATTTCAAGGGAAATCTAGTGTTAAGGATACATTATTTGAATACATTATGTTATTAAAAAATTTAATAGTTAAATTTTTCCATGTTTAGTAGATATGAGGTTCATCATATCTGTATGTCGAAGAATATCATAACCTAGCATTCATCAGTCATGATAATGTATTGTGGAGTAATTCAAAAATCTACATTACCATATCTACATCATGACATTGATTTTCATAAGGAATAATGATTATTAGTATTATACATTAATATTTATGAAAAAAATGTAGTTTGGAGAAAACCATAAACCCTGATATTATACATTGTTGTTTCAATGTATGTAGTATCAATGTTATAACCTATAGTGACATCCAACATATTACAAGATATGATTTTCAAATAATGACATAATACCATAACTAATATGCCAACTAAAAATTTAAAAATTTATACCATAAGAGTTATAGAATGATGAAAATATATTATTTCACAGGACATATGTGAAAGATGGAAAGTTTTTGTTAAGATAAAAACAAACATGCATAAATTTACAGACATTGTTTATTCATGTAACTTTCCTAACATTTTCTTAGGTTATTATATAAATTGCTAAGATAAAATAGTTGTAAGAATTTATAGATATCCAATTTATAAAAGGGTGTACATATCTACTTGAGATAGTTGGAGCTAGAATTACCATGAATTATTCTGTACTCAAGAAGAACATGTAGCTGGCATCAAAACAAGATCTAAAAGTACATGTGGAAGAATGATGTTCCAGACACATACTGTGTATGAAGGATAAAAACCAGGGTGATGATTTTCAGTCCTATGTGGTCGTTGATAGAATATTAACTATGAATAATAAATCCAACAAGTGGTTAGTATATGGAAATGAGCTAAAATTGAAAATAAGGATTAAAATTAAATAACAGATTCAATGCAAGAATGTGAAAATTGTCTTATATGTCGAATACTGCAGTGGGTATTCATGTGAGTTGATACATGAATGGTACAATAGTTTCACCAATAACGATAGATTGGTAATACCATGTTGGTATGCCTAAATCCCTAAGAATTTTACTTGTCAGAGATAGATTCTAAGATCAATTTTTTATACATTTCCTGTAAATATCTCCTATAATGGAATGTGTCTAGACAACACTACTAGAAAGGGACAATAACATCATATGATGCGAATAAGGGTTACAAGTATAAGGAACCCGCCATAAACATTACTTTTTATTGAATTAAATGAATAATTCATGTTGAGGATCATTTCAGGCTTAGAGTTTTAGAGAATTAGGATATAACTATTACATCTCAATGATTTTAAAGTAGACCCATCTACTCAGCTTCCATTTTTTTTCACAAAAATAAAAACTCTTGAACAAAAGAGTCATGTCCAGTTCATTGTTTTAGACAGCCTGACATTTCCTTGATCACATCCTTGACACTATTCAACTTTATGTCCTGTGAAAACATTTAAAAAACATGGGATGAGCATAAAAAACTCAGTAAGGATTGTAACAGAACAGAAAGAAAACATCAGTCCATGTATACATAATAATCAATGAAATCATACATTACTCATAAAACATAAGCAATTTAACATAACTCATGAAATCATGTGATTTATGCATAACTCCATAGAAATCATAAGGCATAAAGGTAACTTGAGGCATTCATAACATTCTTACATAGGGAGTAAACTTCATGGTTATGTTTAGAATACCCATCAGAGTATATTCCCTAAATCTCTTCGGAGATACCTTAGAATTTAATTCCTTCACGTTACCCAATGCGTTGTAGAGCTATATCGGGCTCACCCGCCCTTAGTTTATCACAGAACCACCCGTATTCATAAGCATTTCCCAAGAACCATAACATAATCATAACACTTAAAACATGCATAAAATAAACATAAAATTTCCACATTTCCATCACAAGAGATCACATCATGATATTATCATAAATAAAAACATCTAATAAAATCATTAAAACTCTATGAGAGAAAAATCCCTTTATACTTTGAAAATACTAAAAGAAGACATTTAAAATAGATTTTTGAATCAAAGTGTCCCATACCACTTCGATACTTTTGAAAGGGTTTAAAAACATTCATGTACCTATAAATAAATCCTTAACACCATTTTTAAAACATGGACATAGATGATGAATGTTTAAAAGAATAAATCATTTAAACCATTTAAAACAATGTTTTAATAAAAGAGTCATTTTCCATTTTGAACATTTAAATTATATGCCACAAGAAAGTGGACCATTTTCAAAACATTTAAATGACTTTATTATAGACATAATATTGATAAGTAATGTCAAATGGGCTTTATATACACTTTATAAAATAATAAAAGTACATATCATTAATAAATGTCTCAATGAGAAGACATGGATATGTAATCCCAATCAAGGATCATGCCATTAAAGCACAGATAAAAAATGACATAATTTTGTGTTACAAATATAAATAAACCAAATATAAGTGGATACTAACTGTAAGACAATCAGATGTAATCCATACATATTCATAGCATGAAAAATTCAAGAAGTAATGGATTAACCCAAAGAATTGAAATTGGTTTAAGAAGTTCCCTTGTAAAAATTCTATAGCCTAACGACGTCACATCAAATTTTAGAAAAAGAGTTGATGAGAGGGATAAAGGGTATCTAATAACTTGGAAATAAAATTTACATCAATAAGAAAATATAATAACATATCCCAACATAATAAGATTCAATTTAAAATACAAATAAAAAACAAGTCTTTTAAAATTAGGAGGGCGAATGGTTCCCTTACTGACTTGGGTATCTTTTGAAACGTACACCCCTTGAAAGAAGGACAATAAAAAATTGATGTAAATACTTGCAAACGAAATTATATTACAAAATGAGTAGAATAAATTTCATTACATATACCACTCAAATGAAATTGTGAAAAATGTATCATAAATCTCACAGGAATAAAAGTGAGATGAAAAACCTCTTACGAAAACTCGGCAGCCTAACAGCGCCACTTAAAACATCCAAAAATGGATTTATGTGATCAAATAGGGTCTCTCATAATATTAACATAAAATTTAAAGAATAAGGAATATAAAATAACATCCCCAGACAAAAGAAATACAATCTTAAAAGAAATGACATAACAGAGAGTACTTAAAAAGAAAGAGAGAGGTTGGATCCCTTATGAAAATTCGGCAGCCTAACGACGCCACTCAAAACGTCCAAAATGGATTGATGAGAGAAAATAGGGTCTCGTATCAAATGAAGATAATAAAAATACAGTAAAATTAATATAATATAACATCCCAATCATAATAAATATGAGCTTAATAGGAATGACATAAAAGAGTGTACGTAAAAAGAATGATAGGGGTATGATCCCTTACCTCAAGTCCGACATGTCTTGTTCGTTTCTTTATATTCCTGAATAATAAAAGTTGGTCAATTTTTAATTTCTTATGTTCATCCTTTAAAGATTATTATTCCGTTCATATCACATATTATAATGTTATAATAATTGGTTAATAAGGTGAGTTCATATCAGACGTTTTTGTCGATGTTTGGTACATGAGTCAAAAATGAACTTGTTTGAAAATGATTGTCCATGTAGTTATAAGTAAATCATCTCCATAATAGTAAAAATGATTTAAATATCATATATATCCATTACATATTCATTTTATACTATTCCATAACATTTGGAGATAAAAAGAAATGAAATGCACCGTTTACGGAGATGTAAAGCCGTACGTACGCATGAACGCTACTTTCATTTCTTTGACATATTAATGGAAATAAAAATAATTTAGAGATATATATATTATAATTACAGTATAATATATATTTTTTATAGGTCACATAAGTTCATTAATTTCATTCTTTATAAATTCCATGTATTTCATGAACAATTCACATCACATGAGGGGGCGATAGTCCACACTTCCTTGTATGAAATTATCCCATTTCCACAACATGAAAAGTATAAAGGTATGTTTTAAATATAAAATAAAGAAGAATATGGAAAACATAAACACCATATATATCATATATAAAATATAGTGACATCATAATGGCCACCATGAAAGGTGTTAAGAGAATATTGAACAATCATCGTTTCGTGAGGAAGTAATTCGCCATCCACAGAAACAGTATCTTCTTTAACCATTAGACGGAGGTGTGTGTATGTGTAGCTCTAATACGTCACATAAAAAAATCCTAGTATATTTGATATACTCTTTTTGTTACAATAGAAAGGAATAAAAAGAGTTTAGAGGTTTGGAGAAGAAAAATAAAAAAAATAACACAAGTGAATACATTACCTTTAAATCCGGTAACTCCTCATGGTTTGAACCAAAAGGGTTTTTTGAAGAGCATTCTCCTAAAGGAGAGGCTTCAATGATGAAGAGAGGGATGTGGAGAGATGAAATAGGCATGGTTTGGATGAGGAAAAGGATTGAGAGGTTTGGGTATGGTGGTAGAGGTGGGGGCCTTTTATAAGAGAAGAGGAGGGGCACTCTTGCAATGTTATAAAATATTACTTTATTATGAAATGATTTTCGGATTTTAAAGGTCCCAAACGAATATAATTTGAGGATAAGGTGATAAGGTTTCGAAATGCACCCATACAATAGGTTTGTTACAAGTATAAGACTTATATTTCACACTATCTTCTCATTTTATTTAATTCGTTCATTTATAAGGTAATCACCGCATCATCACGGTGTCATAAATAAAATAATTTACATAAGGTATAAAAAATATACAAAAACTATCATGATGTAGGAAATACTTTTAGCTTTCCAGTGACTATTTATATTCTATGATATATTTTATGTAGACTAAATTAAAATTATTTTACTTAGGTGTTTCATACTTTGCTTACATTTTCCATTCTTTAAAAAAAAATATGATAAAAGGTCACTATCACACTAAAGTGATTCCATGGGGTCACATGGTTGGAACAAGGCATATATTTTTCATCCATGACACCACCAATAGAAATAGGAAAAATTTTGGGCTCATTTTATATTTTTAGGATATTATTTTCTTACCCTTAATTACCCGATTACTAATTAAATATGATAATTAATGATAATTACCATCATTACTATTCATAATGTCCAAAAAAAGAGTCTTAATTACATAATTTCGAACATATGATTCCAAATATGGAATCCATTTCATAATATCCGAACCACATAAGTTGTAGTAATTAATTTAAAAATAAATCTCGTTGTCAAAACAAAAGACGAGTTTTTAAGAAGTGAAATTTATCAAAAGATTGACTTGTTTTAACATCCAATTGAAAAGTGAAATTACATACAATGAAATAAATTGTACATAGTGATAAAAACATAATTCAATTATACTTTAATAACAATTAAAATGAAAATCTTAATATATAAATAAATTGGATGAAAAGGCAGTTTTGAATTAAAAACTGTATTTTTCACTATTCAATAAAAAAATAAATATCAGAAAAATAAAAAAAAATTAAATCCATGATATATTTGATATTTCATATTCAGAAATTATTCCCATTTTACCAAATTAAAAACATAGAAGATTCATTAATAAATCATATAGTTAATTCCCCCTGTCAAAACAAATAGCGGGTTTTTTGGAAACAATATCTATAAAACGTTTGGCACTTGTTTATGTCCATTTTCAATGTGAAATTAAAAATAATGACCAAAATTGATTTTCATTGTAAAAATATATTCTAATTAAACTTTAAAACCAATTAAAAAGATAATCTAACAATATATTTAAAATAGATGAAAACGCATTTTTGATGTAAAATGCAATATTTTTCACTATTCATTAAAAAGAATGAACATTGTCAGAAACAGACCAAAAAATTATCCAATGTAAATTTCAATATTAAAATAATAAAGAATAAGTTTATTTTGACAAATAGTGGTTATAAAATTGTCAAAATATATATTTAAAAAAGGTTCTCCATCAAATGGCAGTAAAACAATCTTTTAAAAATATTAGAGTATTTACTCTTAAAATTGGATTCATTTGGATTTTAAGCCTCTAACATTTATTGGATAAATGTAAAAATATTTGGAAAACATATGTAATCATTTTTTTAGTTATTTCTGTTCATTCCCTCCATTAAAACGGCTAGGTGTTAACTATTATAATATTATTATATTATTCATGTGCAATGTAAGATATCAAAGAAACTCGTTGTTTCATATTAGGTACGCCATCGAGCATAGAATTCCCTTTAAATTAGTATTAACATTTTATTCACAAAATATTGATAAATATTAGAATGTAATATTATTTATTTACATTGTCACGACCCGTCCTCGGGGCTTGTGTCCTGACTACCCCAAGCCCGCCTTCCATAGGCCAGGGGATGGCGACTAGCACCAAAGGCGTAAATCCTGATAACTAGGAAGGCATTACCTTTATAAAAGAAAACAAACACCACAGAGTAAAAGCGGAAGTAAAACACTAAGTACAAAGAGAAGTCCTGAAAGGTAAATGGGCCAGAATACAAACCCAAAATAAAGTACAACTACAACTGAACAATGTACAACCGAAAAAGACAACAGTTGGTAGGACGGAAGCGGCTCATGGGTCATCCTTCTCGGATCCTACCTGAAGGGTTGGTACAGATGGCGCAACTCCTGGATCGTCCACCAGGGATCCTACCTGAAGGGTAGGTACAGATAGCCTCCACAACTCTCTTGCTCGTCAAACTCCTCCGAGTGTCGTCTCGCCGTGTAGTCCACCTTCGGATACTAACTCGTCGTGTGGTCCACCTCTGGGCACTGACTCGTCGTGTGGTCCACCTCCGGGTACCGTCTAGTCCTCGAACACTCGGCCTCCGTCGGCGTTTACCTTCGTCTGCAACCAACACAACGAGGTGCAGGTATAGCCCGTGCAGGGGTGGGTATAACGATACTCAGTAGGGACCCCGATACCCTCAAGGTCTCACTAAACCAACATGGATAAGCACAAAGAAGATCTCAACAGATAACCTCTACTTAGGTATATGCCCTTACATACACCTATGTTATCATGTAACCCATTTCAATCATGAGGAAACACAATGATTATGAAATAAACGGATAACCACTAACCAGGTATATGCCCATACATATACCTATGTTATCAAGTGACCCATCTCATTCATGAGGTAAACACAAAGGTCAAAGATTCAGCTCAAACCATGATTTTTATTATCGAAATCGTAACTGCTGAAGAGCCCTATCTCTGGAGTGTATAGTGGTCCTATCACGACTCCGAGGGACTGCTCACTAACCTAAGACTGCTGAGGTACTCCTCCTGTCGAGTACCGCGGGCCAGCCACCCCAACACAGTAGTGCTTCCCTCCAGGGTATGCCACCCAAACACAATAGTGCAGACCCCCTAGTAGCCTGCAGAGGTACTCTTAGGACGAGTAACGCGGGTCTGAACTATCACACAGGTAGTTCTCCGTTCGCCAGGGGTCTGCACCTCACAATTTAGTGCTCCGTCCACTGCGCAAGTTGACTCACTTCAGGTCGAGTCGGTCAGGCAGTCGTCAGGTCTCAGTTGGCTACACGGTCTCTATACTCTGCACGCTTGTCTCTGAGAGGGTCTGCTCCACGAGCTACAGGTCGATACTCCAAGTATCATTAATTCCCACGAAGAATTATCTCAAAGGACCACCTCGTCATAGGGGTCTCAACGCAACAGACGGCGTGTCAATCGGACGCCTGGTTTGTGATTTATTAGCTCTTTTCGTTCCAGGGGCCCGGTTGGTTTCGTCAGCGAACCAACCAGACTGCACTCTGACGGCATCCAAACCTCTAGCAGAGTAAGCCAAAATATCCTTCTCACTTAGCTGAAATCATCAAAGTCGACGGCACGCCAATCGGACGTCAGGAGCTCAAGATATGAGCGTTTCTGCTCCGAGGGCCCGGTTGGTTTTGTGTACGAACCAACCCGGCCGAAACCAAAGTATTCCGAAACCTTGGATGTAGTATACGGAAACGACCGTCTCGATCCAAGGATCGAATATCCACTAATGACGCGTCGTTCGAAGGCTCGTAGCTCATGTTTTGATCAATGTACCGAAAAGGTCCGAAAACGGGGGGTCTGGGCCCGGACCGACCCGGCCCAACCCCCCTGGGTCGGCCCGAATCGGGTCGACCCGACCCGAGACCGGGTCCGACACGGCCTACGCGGCCCGGCCCGGAACGGCGGGTCGCCTCGGCTCGGCTCGGCTCGGCCGAGTGGCCGAGCAAGGGAAATTCGGGGGCGAGGGTGTGCTTCCCCCACATGATGGATCTGCGGCCCCGGTTGGGGCCGCCTCTCGCCAATGGACGCGGCAGCCGGCTGCGTCCCTACTTCAGTTCCGTGCGGCCGCGGAACCGCACCCCGCCTCCACGACTTCAGCTACGGTGGCTCCATCTGGCGGCGCATCGGGGCGCCGCCGGTGGAGTCCGCGGGCCACCAGAGTTGTTCCAGTGGTCTGATTTCATTTCAGTCTTCACCAGAGGTCCTCCCGGGACCCGACCTTCACTGAAAAGCTTTCAAATCGCCTTTGAGGCCCCGTTCGTCGTCGTCCGACAATGCACACATCAATTAACAAAACACTCCATCTCCGTGGTTCTCTGGCGTGACGCGATGGAGCCGCGCCCCTTCGCCATGGCCCAACTCCTTCCCTGGATGTCTTCGGGTTTCTCTGAAGTGGAGTGACAACGTCGCGGCCTTGTTCGTTTTCATGTCGTGGCGCGACGGCGCCGCGCATTCCTCGCCTCATGTTTCCGCACGGTGCGACGGAACCGCGCCATCCCCATTTCAATCCATAAAAGAAACCCACAAGTCATTTGGTCATCCAATGGAGTGATATTCTATATACCTTTACATGGGATGTAAAAATAAATTATTGTCATATAATTGAATTGAATATAGAGGGAATAGTAGACCATGCCCCAAGGAATTTGGACATTGTTCTAAATCACTTATGCTTGATTTTATTTTCATAATTGGAATGAGAAATTAAAATTAATTTTCAGATTAATTCGATGGTAGGCCTTCCAAAACATGAAAAATATTCAGGTCACCTTATACAGTGAGTTATGATTCTTATTTAAAAGCAATGGCTTGATAAACTACAAGATAAATTTAATGGTTTGGTTTATATTTAGTTTCCTAATCATTCACATTTCCATCTTGAGAGTGAGATATTTTTTCTGATATAGTACATCATAATAAGAATTATCATGTTTATTTAAATAAATGTATCATGATGAATTTATTTTCCATCATGGCTGACACAAGGGTTCTCATATGGCCTCCATGGGAAGACTCACCTGACATCATGATTAAATAGATCTAAGAGATACTTGGACTCCCTCGTATACTACCATGAAAAGACTCAAAAAAATATTTCTATTAAAAAACAAGTGATCCTTGGACTCCATATGTATAATTTAATGGATGGGATCAGACATAATATTATTATATTCACCATGAGTGACACTTGAAATCCCAATGTGTATCATCATGGAAATACACAGCGAGTGGGGACATTATTCACCTTGAGGGATTCCATGGTTGCTATTAGTAATTCCTAGAATGTTCATCTAAGGTGTATGGTTCATGATATTCCTATAGATATACAGTGGCTCAAACTTTTAAATTCACTAGATGGGTTAAGGATACATTGGAATTTTTAAATTAAATGATTATACAATCTGTCTAAAAAGCCAAATGACAATATCAGATTTAGTCTCTCCCATACTTTTGTTGATGGGATTATTAAACACATTATGTTCGATATGAAAGATGGTGGATTCTTGTGATAAATTCTATGTCCAGATAATTTATTCTAAATTAAACCATGATTGACTTATTACATATAAATAGTATAACTTAGGTCGAATCAGGTAGTAGCAGATGGGTGTTCCCTGGTAACCCAAACCGATAAGGATTATTTTTTACCACACATCATTTCATGATTTTATTGTTACACAACCACTATTTATTATATTTTCAATGGCTGTATGGAATTATAAACGGTTTGTGGTGGCCTAATGAATTTATCTCACACCTGGTTGAGGACACCATTTGGTACCTAGATAGACATATTAGATGTAGGTAGGGATATGGGTAAGTTCATTATTACAAATGATTGATTTAATATAGCATAGGAGTGGGGTACAACAAGACTCATAAATTGAAAATGATGTTTTTTCATATCATATTAGGTATTCTGGTTCTTTTGAAATAGTTTTATGTATATGGGTACCTTCTACTATGTCTGGATGAATTTTTCTTCTGGTATGGCATGCCATGATAAAAAATTTGTCTAAAACAGTGATTCATGTGATGAATTGGATATTATGTGATGGGTGATTATACATTATTTTTTAAGTAATATTTTATGATTCTAGTGTTTATTGATATTATTATACCATTCTTCTATACTTTTAGCATATGGGTATCTTCTACTAATTATTCCACCATGGACCCTAACTACTAGTTAGCAGCTTATAGCATATGAGGGAGAATACATTAGTCGAAGTAGAAATCAATGTTTTTTTACTGTTGAGTGAACCTGGTCTGGGATATCATATATAGTAACTATAATTTCTCCTAACTTGTAAACATTTCATTATCTATGTAATTGTGAAAAAAATTATTATAGGATCAAATAAAATAGCATGCTTAAAATCCTGATATAACTATGCACAAATTATATTGTATGATATTATTTCATCCCATAATCAACCAAACATAAACAATGGTTTGGATCCATTTTTGAATTAATTTTTTTATATTATTTTAATATATTTATAATTTCAAAGAGTGCCCTTCCCATCTCCTATAAAAGGGCAAAAACTGTCCACGTTAAAACACATATCTAAATCGTTTCCCTTTATACAAGACATTACCTAATATATTTCTAACATCCCTCGCCATGATATAGATGTTTTATTATGGTAATAATACAAACCATGGTGGTGTTAAGGTATATTCCAAAGGATATTGTCCGAAGAAGAGTTATACTGGTTAACCAAATGTTTTTTATTTATTCATCCATCACCATAAAATCTTATTAACCCTAAATATATGATATAGTAATTATCTAAAATTTACCATGGGTTTATCATGATAATTGAATATACTATATCCAACTCAAACTTCTATCTAATGTGATGGAATCCATCGTTCTTATATAAGACATACTAAATCCTCATGGATTGATGTAATTAATTTTCCATCACCACATATCATGAATTTTTATAATGATGTATTTAAATTATATTTATTATATTAAGGACATATTTATTATTCATAAAATATTTTATATATTGTAATTTCATACCCATCAATCAAATGATAATGTATAACATTATACTCACATATGCGGATGACCGCCACCATGAAGTGACAGAATTCATTTTTCATCACCATATCAATTGGATGATATATATATATATATGTGTGTGTGTGTGTAAAGAATTAAAATGATATTTATGATATTATGATCATTTCCTAATGGTAATATAATTCTTATAATCTCTCAATAATGACCGTGGAAAATTGTAATGCTAAATATGTATACGTATGACCCATCATCTCTTTTATTGTAATATAGTTCATTTTTTTAACAATTCATCATGGATTATTTTCAATGTATAATTGATGTTTATAAATTGTAATTATTTAATTATTATTACTCTAGATATGTTAAAATAAAGGCCATATAGACCTTAGTAATCCTACTAAAGCCTTTTTGGATATATGATCCAAATAACATAAAAAACACGCTTTGTAGAATTAATTGAATATGTAAATAATTTTATAAAGAAAATAAATAGAAAAATAAATATAAAAAAATTTCATAAAAAATTAATTATTTATCATAATTTTTTAATTCTAGAAGATATATAATTCAGGTCACAATTTATACAAATGATTATAGAATTTCAATTAATTTTTTAATGTTTATATTCCAACTCATTTTCATTAATGTCAATAATTTTGAAAATATATTAAATAATTATTTATATTAACAAATTGAATTAAAAATGAAATTATCTATCACCTTGTTACATTCTTTAAATAATTTCTGACAAATTCATTTTATGTAATTTATACTGAATGTTTTTATGTTATTTAAAAAAGTCATCATGAATTATCTATTTTAATGTTTATAGTATAAATGAATATTCATAATTATAAAACCATTATATGATATTTTATATATTTTATATTATTATATGTTTTCATAAAAGAAAAAACATTCTTTAATATGTTATTAGTATTTTTATTAATGGTTTTAATAATCAATCTATATTTAATTATCTAATATATTTTTCATAGAAGTTCAATGATTATTTTAAAAACTTGATAATTTTATATGTTAGTATTATGGTTCACGTGAATTATGTATTATTAAGGATGGATCTGTTGTAAAAAAGGATTAGTGGGTACTTGATTGATCTCCAATTCATTAGGTTTTAGTTTTTTCAAATTTGACATTGATGTTTAATCCATCTATAACCATGATGGTAATGTAAAGTGTAATTGTGTTAGATATTCTATTTATTAGAGTGTTTGTAATTCCAAGTGAATTGTATTGTTTTTTACATTAATAACAGTGATGCTTATTCCATATAAATGGGTGATAGGAAAAATATTACTTATGTTAACTATATAATTCATCTATTATGGTTCAGGATAATGGTAAAGATCATAGGATTTCATGATGGAAAGAAATGAACATTATTTTTAAGGAAATACTATGTTTCTTTATAAGGGTTAAAAATATGGATTGGTGAAAAATTAATCATGTTATTTTCATGATTTGAAAATAAACCCTTGTTATTTTTATGTTCATTTTAAAATATCATAATATAAATTCATTAAAAAAATTAGTTAATGAGGTTGATTTCTTTGGTCATAAAAATTTCTATTTTAATCCCATTTATAATTTTTTTAAAATATTAAATTATAATTACTGTTAATTGACTAACTATTTCCATAATTCTATATTTTTATGTCCTTAGTGTATATTGTTATAACTATTTTTTCCTAAAATCATAAAATTGGAATTATCCGAATAGATACAAAAAATGTGAATCACATCACCAAACTAAATAATAATAATCATTTTGGATCATTTTATAATAAACCTTATACATTTGAACTATATTTATTTGTAAACATAAAAAATAAATTTTTTATTAAAATGGAGTAATGGAATTTGGTTATTGGGATTGATAGTTATTTATGTATATTTTTGTATGGTCATGTATACTAATATTTGGTATATATACATACTAAATTTTAGTATGTATTTTAATTACGAAGACTACTAATTAATTATGGAAAAAAAATTCAATAATTTCAGAAGTATAAAATATTCAAAAAATACATTACATTGGGAAAATGTATTGTAGTAGTTTTAATAAATTATTGTAGGTATTACATAATTCAATTATTTATTAATCAACTTAAATATTGTGGAATTACATCATATATAATTTATCATGTTAAATCATTGTAAAATTGTCTCTCTTAATGAAAATATCACACATCATCAAATATGCTTTGATAAATGTCGAATAGATATAATCAACTTATATGTTTTATGGTTATTATTTTATAGCACATATTTTAAATTTAATTTAAATACATTTAATTAAATAATAATGAACCCATATTTGATATAAAATTAGAAATATCAATGTATGAATATAATTACAATTACTCATCATTAAATATATTTTGATAATAAAATTTAAATTAATTTCTGTCTTAATTAAGATAAATTTATATATCTTACATATCCATTTTTTATATTCTATATAATAAAAAATATTAAAGAATTTAATTAAACCATATGTTCAAAAATATATTTTATATGGAATTAATGGTGGTAAAATTAATCTTACAGATATTCAAAAAACAAAAAATATAATTGTTTATGAGATATAACATAAGAATTTAATAAAAGAATACATCTAAAAAGAACTTGTTTAGGTCATACTATAACCTCATAGATTTTATAAAATTTATTAATATCCTAAATAAAATGGATTTCTAAAATAAACTTATGATGTTTTTTAGTTTTTAATAGAAGAAATGATAGGCTATTGAGAGGAAATTGGGATATCTATTTCTATGTAAAAAAAAATGAACATTGGGACATGGTTGATGGAAAATAAGTTGTAAACACATTTATGTGTAATAGATTATTTAAAAGTATATTACGATATATGGTACCTGGTAAAATTATATAACACAGACTTGTAATTATTTAGATTGTGAGAATAATTTTTGGTGACACACTATACACATAAGATCCCATATATATTCATTATGTTGTTTTTCCATAAAATTAAAAAACATCGATGTAACACCCCAACCCCAAAAACCTAGAGCCATTGCATTACTTATTACATTGGCATGATTAAGAGGAATGATATTCTGAAGGAATGAACAGTTTAATAGTCTTGAAGATACTAGATATAAACATTGAAATAATATTACAATGAATAATGTAATAAAATAAAATACATAACCAAACTAAAAAAATCAACCACAAGAACTCAATAAATAGTCTCATCATCATAACCTGTTAAAGGATAAAAAATAAAGTAGTGGTATCAAATGCTTGAAAGGTTTAAAAATAGTAGAATCATGAATCATTAATAAGTGAATCATAAAAAATTTGACAAAATCAATATGTCATGGTGAATAAAAGAAAAACACATGCCATTAATAATCTGAGAATGAAAGTGCATTTATAGATTTTGTCATAGTAAAAGCATCATGGATAGTAATAACTAAAAATTAATAATTATAATTCATATTAATTGGACATCATATATCCAGAACATGATACCACTTTACCTTCTAAACATATTATGTCTATAGGTACTCATACAACATGTGAATGAAATATGAGGCAAACAATGGAAATCTCATGAAAATAAATGGGAAATGAGAAACCCCCTTACAAAGAACATATCATTAGATTTAGGAAAAACTACTGACATAATTATCTATAAAAAACCTGAACCCCCACAATAAAATTTGATATACAACATAAATCAATCATAGGTCATTCACACACATTCTAGGAAAGACAAAACAAATGGCATTGATGTTTAACTCAATGAATGGAAATTGAGATAAGATATCTCGTACACCCATTTTTTCATGGTAACATGTGTTCTTCTGAAGAATTAATGAGAGGTAAAGGGGTATCCCATCATTTATATACCATAAGGTATGTATGGGGAAGGTGAAAAAACATACCCTATCATTATTAATTAAAAATAAATGGACATAACATAAGGTGGATTATTGAATAACAATGAGAGAGAGGATCTCTAACCTTTTGCATTAAGGTGTTATTGATTCTTCTTAATCACCTTAATAATAAAATTTAGCTTCATTAATTAATAATCCCATAACCTCATCAACATTTAATTAACTTATTATAACCTTATTAGGTTCATTGATTCCATTTTTCATGGGTTTTGGAGGTTCAAATTTATTGTTTTGGAAGCTTTTTCGTCCTTGCATTTCATTGTTGGTTTACATGTATTCATGAATAAAAGTTCTTTTGAAATGTTATAAAAAAACTAGAATTTTTAATATATATTATTAGTGACATTACAAAGATATAAATTAAATTATAATCATTTTATGTTATACACCCTGAGTATGACTCATTATTTAATGTTTACTTACAAACACTTTGATTAACATATCAGTTTTAGAAATAATGAACGTGTTTTGTATTATTATTTTATATTAGGAGTGTGTGAGGAATCTATAACACTGAATAAATTAAAATAAATATAATATTATCTTGTTCAATAATTAAAATGTTTTACGTGGGGTGGTGATGTGATATAAATAATAGAGTGGAATGTGTTAAAGAAATTTAAATAAAAGGGAAGATAGGTTCACCACTTGAGTACTCTTCCTTGAAAATTTCCATAAGGATTGATAGGTTTGGGATAAATAGGGGTGAGGGTGCTTTATATGGTATAGGGGAGGAGGGATTTTAGAGTATTTTAATAATTATTATAAAAAATATTCTCAAGAATATTATTTTTCTTAATTAACGTGATCACAAATAGTTATTGTTTTTTATGATTTTGAACCCAGTGGGATTACATCAGTCGTTCATCATCTATGATGCACTAAAACAAGTATTTTTCATTTATCTTAATTTATCATATTTTACTATTTGTGAAAAAATAAATATTTTTAGAAAACTCCAAAAAAAATTAATGTATCAGATTTTAGATGTGTTGAATCCAAAAATGAAAAACATTTTTCAGAAATAAATTTCTAAATCTGATAAATGTAAATTTTAATTAAAAATTTTATTTAATCGAAAAGACCACCACATAAAATATTCATATTCATTTTTAGGAGCCTAAATTTTATTTATACCATCTTGAGTATGGTATAAATTCATATGGATCATATTACTATTAATAAGGTTATGTTACTATTCATAATTTTATGTTAATGTTCACAAAAAAATTAACTTGATTCTATTAATCTCCAAATATAACCCTAATCACAACTATGTATGTCTGTTTTTCAAAATTCAAAACATAGAAGTGGATAATTTTAGTTTAATTACTGGGTTATGGCAGTTTCCAAGATAACCAAGTATTTTCTAAAAGAAACATAGTTCTTTATGAAATATATTCTATGAATATTATGTATTTAAAACTAACATACAATAAAATGTTTCATGTTTTATATTATTCCCACCTTTAGAAATTTGTTCCTCAAAATGATTCATGTATAAATCCCTCTAAAAATTTATGGGTGGTTCTTCTTCATAACATCTTCCTGTTCCCACATTTCCTACTACATTTTACGGTTTCCTCAAATAACCTTTAATAGACGAGTTGTTCGATTTTTACGATACCTGCCCCCCTGTGTCAAGAATCTCAATAGGCTCTTCACAATTTTACAAATCAAATTTCAGTTCTATTTCACCATAGGTGAGTACAAGCATTGGGCCTTGAATGTATTTCTTTAACAATGACAAATAGAACACATTATTACCAATAGAGAGACTTGGTGGAATTTCTAAATGGTATGCTACAACTCAAATCCTTTATATAATTTCAAACGGTCTGATGTACCGGCAGATCAGTTTCCCATTCTTACTGATCCATAATACACCCTTTCACAGGGATATTTTTATTATAAAATGATCTCCTACTTGAAATTCCAAATAATTTCTCAGGTTTTCAGCATAACTCCTTCACCTACATTCATCTTCTTTAATATGGGCATTCATTTTTTTACTTTTGTAGCTTTCTCGTTGATAAGTTCTGGGCCTAAATGTTTCCTCTCACTGACTTCATACCAACAAGTTGGAGTTTGGAACATATTACCATATAATTCTTCATATGGAACCATTTGAATGATAGAATGGAAACTATTATTGTAGTGAATTTTCACTAAAGTAAGGTATTGATCCCACGTACCTTGAATTGCATTGAGAGAATGATCTCATCATGACTTCTAGTGTTTGAATAGTCCATTCAAGATGTCTGTTGGTTTGGGGGTGACATGAAGTACTCACATGAATCTCAGTAGCCAAATATTTATGTGGAATTTTCCATAATTTTGATGTAAACTGGGGATCTCAATCGAGCACAATTAATAGAGGTTCACCATGAAGTCATAAAAATTCATTAATATAAATAATTTCAAGATGATCTAGTGGTAATTCCTCTCATATAAAAATGTAATGTACTGATTTTGTGAGACAATCAAAAATTACCCATATTATATTATTCCTTCAAAGAGTCCCCCGTAGTCCTATGAAAAAATACATAGTAATTTCATCCAAATTCTGCATAGGAATAATTAAAGGTTTCATCGCCCCTCTTGGATGTTTCCTCTATACCTTAACCTATTGAAAAACTAGACACCTTGACACCTAGTCAGAAATTTCTCGCTTCATGTTATCCAACAGAAAATGTTCTTTTAGATCACAATGAATTATAGTTCTACCATTGTGTATAGAAATATTTGATCCATGAGCATCATCAAATTGGTCCCTTTTTATCCCAGGTAGTGGTGGAACACAAAACCTCTCCCCAAATTTCAGAACTCCATCCTCACACATAATGTCTTCCAATCTCCAATCCTTAATAGCATTAATTTTGTCGTGAAAATTATCATCATCAGATTGATAGATTTTCCTCTTCTCTAGTAAATATGCTTTAACAATCATTTGAAATAGGAATAATGTTTACCCTTCCCTAAAAATTCCCATATATATCTATAGTGGAACCATGAAGACAGTACCTCTCTCAATCCTCATTTGGGTCATAAGTCCTGGATCATTCCTTTTTAAGGAATCTTCCACCTTATTTTCCTTTCCTGGGAGGTAGTGTATTCAATAATCATAATATTTAAGTAACTTAATCAATTGACATTTCCTCATGTCGAGTTATTTCTGTGTAAATATGTATTTCAAACTCTTGTGAACCGTATATATCTCACATCATTCACCATAGTGACAAAGTCTCCATATTTTCATAACAAAGATTAGAGCTTCTAACTCAAGATCATTAGTTAGATAATTTTCCTCATTAGTCATAAACTGCCTTGATGCATATGCAATAACATTATTATTTTTCATAAGGATAAAATCTAGTATATTATTTGATGCATCACTATATATCACAAATCCATCATTTCATGATGGAAGAGGTAAAAAGTAGAAAAATGACCAATATTCTTTTCAATTATTCGAAGTATTATATACAATATTTATTCTACAAAAGCTTAACCCATTTACGTGTGATCTTGTTTATAGGTTTATCCAGTAAAGAAAAATTCTGATGGAAATGCTGATAGTAACCTACTAATCCAATAAAACTTCATACCTCAGTTATGTTTGTTGGCATCGACTATTCTTGGATTTCCTTTATCATCGCAAGATTTACTAATATTCCATCCTTAGAGATAATATGGCCATGATAAAAAACTGATTTAATCAAAAAAGTCACACTTTCTAAACTTCCCATATAATTCATTTCATCTAACATTTTTCAGAATAATATGCAATTGATTCTCATCATCTTCATATCTTTTGGAGTTTTCTATGATATGATCGATAAATACCAAAAAACATTCATCAAGATATTCCTTGAATACTCTAATAATTAGATCCATGAAAACATAGGGTAAATTAGTTACTGGAAAAGGAATTATGGTATACTCATAATACCCATACCTAGTTTGAAATGTTATCTTCAAAATATATTCCTTCCTCACATAGAACTGATAATATCCAGATCGAAGGTCAATCATTAAAAAATATGGTATTCTATTACATTATTCAAATAAATCATCAAATAATTGTAGAGGATACTTATTATTTATTGTAATATCATTTATTTCTCTATAGTCAATGCATAGCATGATGGATCCATCTTTCTTCTTGACAAAGAGGATAAGGGATCCCTTTATAGAAACACTAGTTTGAATTAATATTTTTTCACTCAATTCATCTAGTTGTTACTTTATCTCAAAAAATTCCATAGTGTCCTTTCGATATTCAGTCTTTTATATAGGCTTTGAAATAGGAATTAGATCAATAGATAAATCAACATCTAGGTCTGGACGATTTTCGCCTAAATCCTCCAGAAATACATCAATGTATTATTATACAAAATGTACATATTCAAAATGAATATTTATTCCCTCACACATTGATATTGTGTTTTCTTCCTCTATATGAATTTCATTCATTAGAGCTACTGGGGCTCGATTTAGAGAAGAGTAAGATATTGAGGTTTCTTCTCAAAATATAAGGGATTCTACACCATTCTAAAAAATTGTATCTTCATTCTACTTTTAATAGATATTGTCATTATAATTTTATAGAAAATTCATACTGATAATTACATAAAATTCAATAATTTTTATGATGATAAGGTTAGAATCTAAAGAACATTTATATGTCATGAGGGGGACTGATCGTCACTCCTTTGATTCAATGATACATCCCTTAGGAGTTTTCACAGAAAACTACTTTATTAAATAAAACTGGGTGTGTCTCAAATTTGTATAAAAATGGGAAGATATAAATGAATGTGATGATATAGAATCAAATAAATCATTGGCTATGATTTAGGAAGCAATTTAAAAAACTTATAATACATCACTAATAACGTCAACCTCTATAGTTTTTATCGCATAACTTTTCCCTTTATATAATGGCATTTTTAGGAAAGTTTAGTTAACACATAAGAAAATAGTTTTCATAGTGTCCCATCTCATTAAAATAGTAGAATTGAAAAGAATTTAATTGTTTCTTCCCCTTGAATCGATATGAACAATGTCCCTATTCTCCACACTTATAGTAGACTCCCATGATTTTTAATCATTTCCTAGGATGATTCATTCCACAATTCTTGCTTAATGGAAATTGGTTCGGTCATTATTCTTATTTGGAGAATCACATTTTCAATAGTTATCAGAGTACCACTTATTCTCTTGTTTTCCCTTATACAAATTTGATTTAGGAAATTTCTTCTCTATTTTTATGACACGTAATACAATTTCTTCATATGATGAAAATTTTTTAGAAGCCAGTGTCCTTAGAAGACTTGTTTTAAGACCTTTAAAGAAATGAGAAATCTTTTCTTCTATGTAACATATATAATCTACGAAATATAGGGATACTAATTTGCAGCTAATGTATCGACACATGGGCTTGAGGAGTGTACTCTCATGGAATCGAGCGTGTTTATAGCGGGAATCCGGAGGATAGTTGTGGCATGAAGGCATTGTTCGACTTATGAGGGATTCACTATGTGACAGATGAGGGTTGGAACTAGTGAAATACGAGGGTCGGTATTGTGTGACAAATGAGGGTTAACTCCATGCAGCAAATGCGGGTCGACACCATTAACAAATGAGGGTCGGCCTCATGCAATAGATGAGGGTTGGCATAGTGCGATAGAAGAGGGTCGACACTGGCGACAGATGAGGGTCGGCATCATGCGACAGAAGAGGGTCGGAATAGTGCGACAGATGAGTGTTGGCATCGGTGATAGATGAGGGTCAGCTTCCTGTGACATTTGAGGGTCGACACTGGTGACAGACGAGGTTCGGCATCACGGGACAGATGAGGGTCGAAACTGGTGACCAATGTGTGTCTATAGCAATGTTACTCAGATAGGATGATCTTTCCATGTGACTAGACATCCTTATTCGTGTAACCACAATGTTACCATTAGAGTGAGATGACTCTTTTTCTATGAGACTCATCTCTTGGGACAGATGGATCATTATGTTACCTCTTGATAGAGTCAGTTTGAATATAACAACTTAGGTATATGTATGGGAATATTCCTCAGTCGATTTGTTTGGTTGTTCTTCCTTAAAATGTCGTTAACAATCAATTCGTATGAGAATAAACTAATAATCACCAAATGAATAACTTAATACCATTAAAATAAAGAGAATAATGGTAATATATAAATAAAATTGTAGTACATATACACCACATGCCAGAAAAAAGTGGTGAACTATGGAAATATCACAGAATTAAATGTGAGATGAGGAAACCCATTACAAAGAACGTATCATTAGATTGAGGAAAAATAAAAGAAATAATTACGTGTGAAAAAAATAAAAACACACAATGAAAGTAGATATTCATCATAAAATAATCATGTTTTATTCACAGATATTCTAGGAATGTCAAAACACATGACATTTATGTTTTACTCAATGAAGGAAAAATGTGTTAAGATATCGCTTAAAAACATTTTCCCATGGTAAGAGGACATGTTGTAAGGGATTAATGAGATTTAAAGGGTCATCCCATCATATATATATATATATATCATAAGGGATGTATGGGTAAGGTTCTAAAACATAACCCATCATTAGGAATTAAAAATAAGAGGACACAACATAGGGGGGATTCTTGAATAAAAGTGTGAGAGAGGATCCTTTACCTTATGCCTGAAGGTGTTCTCGATTGATCTTAATGAGATAAATAATCAAATTTATATTCATTGAATAATAATTAATGAACCTAAATAACATATAATTGATTTATTATAAACTTTTTAGGTTCATTTATGCCATATTTATTGGTTTAAGTGGTTCAATTTTGTTGTTTTGGAAGTACTTTCTTCCTTGATTATCATGATCGGTTTACTTGTATTCATGAATGGAAGTTCATTTAAAACATGTTAAAACAAACAGATTATTTATTATATATTTTTAGTGAAATTATAGAGATATAAATGATCTTATAATGATTTTTGGGTTATATCCCATGAGGATGCCTCATTAACTAAAAGTAAGTTACTAACACTTGCATTAACTTAGCGGTTTTGTGCATACGGAACTAGTTTTGTATTATTATTTTTTATTATCAGTGTGTAAGGATTATCGAACATTGAATAAATAAAAAATAAATATATTATGATCTTTCTCAACCTTTAAAAAGTTTTCATGACCTGTCTAGAATATGGTAATAGAAATTGAAAACTCGTCATCCATGAATGTGAAAAATTAACACATCTCGGAATGTGTTTTCATTTTTAGTGTAAGAGGTGGGGGAAAAGAGATATGATAATGAAATATTCCATTATAATAATAAAATTATAGTAAATTATATGTATTTTAATTGTCATATCATTTGGATTCTGGGGGTGAATATAGAGAAAAAAATGAATGGAACTTGTAAAATAATTTTAAATAAATGCGGAGAGAGATTCACCTCTTGAATACTCCTCCTTAAGCATCTATTTTAGGCCTTTGTTTTCATCCTTTTGGTGAGACCAGAAGGTCATAAACGTGGGGCATGAGATTAGGAAGATCTCTGAGTAGAATTTAGGCATGTATTCAAGATTGAGAGGTGTGTGAGGAATACGGGGTGGGGGTGGTTTATATAGTGGGGGAGGAATGATTTTACATTATTTTAATCATTATTTTATTATATTTTCTCAATAATATGGATATCCTTGATTAATGTGATCCCAAATAGTAGTAATGTAACAGCCCAAGATTTTATAAAAAAATATTCTTTTTAATTTTATTAATGTCTTGTATTGTACGCTACACCAAAAGGAGCTTGCACAACACGCATCCTTGTCTTACCTTTCATTACACGCAATCGCGACCTTCCTCGATAGCGTGTGTAATACGCAATACCGAGTTTCACTAAACAACGATGTGCAATTAAAATATTATTAAAACTAGCCGTTATGAATAGTAATAACCACTTTTTAAAATTCTGTAAATCTTATTTTTCAAAATGAACTTCATTCTTGGATTCGGAGTATCGATTTTAGCCTAAGGTGAAATTTTGGTACTTTTTGGATAACTTTCATATTCTGATGAATAGTGAAAATTACTAATTTATAATTAAAAACAACTTTTTTAATCGAAATAATTAATAGTGATAAATTATTAATTAGAGTGGTTTTAAAGTATATTTAGAATATATTTTTACAATTTAATACAATGTTGGTCATTGGTTGTAATTTCACATTTAAACCAGACATAATCAAGTGTCAATCTTTTGATATATATTGTTTCCTAAAAACACGCTATTTATTTTAACAGCAGGATTTAATTATAAAATTAATTAATGCAACTTCTATGTTATGAATTTGGTAAAATAGATTTCATTTTTGAATTCGGAATATGAAATATAGCTTAGGATGAAATTTTGGCATTGTTCTGAAAAACATCAATTTTTGATGAATAGTGAAACTACTAAGTGGTAGTTAAAAAAACTGAATTTTTCATAAAACTTAATTTTGCCGCTTCTGTGAATGGAATTTCGAAAATCCGAGAGACACGGTTAATATCAAGGACTAAAATGTGGTTCAATGAGATGAAAATATTTTTTTGGTGAATAGTAACTTTTTACTTTTTTTTACCGCGGTTAATAGTAAATAGGGTAACTAAGGGTAAATATGATATTACTATTACCCTAACACATGTCCAAATTCTATTGGACAAGTGTAATTCGACCAAAAAGAAACTTAGGAATAAAATATGACCATTTAGGCCCACTTGGATTAGATTAGGACATTTATTATTAATTTATTTAAAGAAAGGTTAAAATAGTTAAAATCAAAGTTTAATAAGTAAATCATTTTTAATATGGGGTTATACATAAGATATATTCGATTGTAAATATTCATTAGAAAGCTCAAAATATTTACTACATGATGGTATTTTATTTGTAATTTTTAGACATAAAATAATTTAATTTATTTATGACACAACGATGATGCAGTAATTATCTTATTAATGAAATATTGACATAATTGATGTTATAAACACCAAAATAAATGTAATTTGAGATTTTTTATGAATTCCACTAATTTTCTAGGTTACTATTATATATTAATGTTGATTTAATCAACTTGGTTCGAACATTTAATTCGGTTATGACTTTCAAAAAAATCATATATCAAATAGTGTCAAAATTGACACAAAATAGTTTTTAAAACAAATATTATATTATTAATTGTTATTGTATTCCTAAAAATCTAAGGTTCGGCCAAATGACTTAGATAAGGATATATATATTAATAATAAACAATTTGGGGTTCGTTTGGCATGTTATAGTAAGTTTATTAACCATATAGTGAAAGAAAACAAAAAGACATGGTAAACGTTAAATTATTTAACTTAGAGTTAAATCTAATTGATAAGGTTAAAATAATATCCTAAACTTGTCTAAATTCTATTGGTTGATAGGATTTCGACCCATCCCTACTTTATCTTCGAAATAAGACCCTTTGGAACCATTATAAACCGATTTTGACTTTAATATAAAATAATATTTTGAGATATTCCTAAGGTGCCCCTCTCCTCCCTTATAAAAGGACACCTCCTCCCCCTCCTCCTCACACCAATTTGAGCACTCAAGCTCGGCCAACCCCTGTCAAAATCTCTTCTCCACTTCCCTAGAAACATCCTAGAGGTTCTGGTCTTACTCAAAGACCAATTTTAGTTCCCTAAGAGGAGGTCTCAAAGAGGCACTTCAAAGAAGAGGTAATTACCGTTACCAATTCTTTCATCTTTATTTCTTCTTCCACTTCTTCTTCTTAGGTTGTTTCATTATGAAGTAATAACATCAGTATCACTCATATACTGATATGTTATTATAAGTATGAAACAACCCTATTTCACCATCTATCCATCCTACGGAAAAAGAAATCACCGCGCGTGCGTATGTACGGAATACCGTCTCCACGCCGTGGTGTAATCTATTTTCCACCACCACCATACATGGATGGGTATAATGGTGTAAAGAATAACTATACATATTTATTACAACATCATATTGATTCTGATATATTGTATAATCCACTCCAATTCAATTCAATATTTATAGAAATGATATCATCGCTCGTGCGTACGTACGGACTACCGTCTCCACGACGCGATGAGATTCATTCTCCATGTTAACCATTTAAGAATGATTATAATGTATATATAAGAAATAATAATGAAATATATGACATTATAAAGCTACTGGATTTATGTATATATATACATATGTATGTCATCTACTTACTTCCATTTCAAGACAATAAGGAATGAAAAACAGCGTTCATGCGTACGTACGGACTACCGTCTCCATGAACGGTGTTTTTCATTTTATTTATCTATCTATTATATATATATATATACTGAATATATATAATATATAAATCATATTTTATATTCTGGAAGTAAGTAAATCATGATATAAGTAATAATGATGTCAAGAACAACAAGTCAAAACACCTACGATAAATGAAACGATTTTACCCAAAACGCTTCTTTAACATGGAATTTACAAAAGAACGGGTAATATAATGTCATAAGTGAACCATATATGATATCATAACAATGAATATGATTCTGTAATAAGTCAATAACATTATTTAAATCATTATACAGGAGGTTCGGACACTTACAAAGCAAGTCGGACCTAAGGTAAGGGAAATATCACAATCTCATTTTTATCCGAGATTGTTTATACTTTGAAATTTACTGGGGTGTATTTTATTATCCACATCCATGTTTCCTCAATATGTAATATTATTTCCATCCACCTACAATTGTTTAAATCCAGTTTTACCCTTCGATGAGTTTTTAGTAAAGGATATGAAAGGAATCGTTTTTCATTTTTCGTACGAGGTACTTTTTGACTTTTCCGACAAAAGTACGAAGAATGTTTTTTTTAACTTAAACTGAACGAACGGATTTTTATGGTTTTATAAAGCCTTATTTTCATGAAGATTCCTCCAAAAGATTTCATGACTATTTTTAATAAAATCTCTTTCTTTTAAAATTGCATGATGTTTTGTGAAAAGAAATTGATTTTGAAGAAGAAAGGATATTTTCCTCAAGAATTCATTTCAAGTGTTTTATCAAAATTATTTTCCATCTAAGATAATAAAGGGTTCTGTTTCTATCCATATTTTTACATTGATTTGACTTTGTTGTGATGGAATTATGTTTATGAATTCCTTTATCTTATATGAATGGTTTTATGATGTCATGTTGTTTAAGAATCCTTTTTTTATTACATGGGTTATAAAATGATGTATGATTTATGATTTTGTGGCACACATAAGAATGGTATCATTATGAGATGGGTGGGACCTATATCTCCCTCCAATGCATTGGGTAAAGATTTTATATCTCATGAGATAGACAGGGCTGGAATGGTAGGTTATATCGGTTCAGTGAAACAGGACTGAAACGAGGGTTACTCGATTCAGAAAGGGACTTTGTCCACTAAGATAGTCTTGACAATGAGTCTTGACTAACAAGAAATGATTCTCTATGATTATGTGTGAATGCCACAAAGTTTCATGTTTTAAGTTATGATTATTGTGATTACATTTCACTGCCATGATTTACCCCATGTTATGAAATTATGATCTCTTTTGCAGGTTAAGATTTTCCAAAAGTTATGTGCTTATGTATATGATGTGATTGATATTTCTTTTGTTTGCCCTTACTGAGCATTTGAGCTCACTCTTTTATGTTTTCTTTTCCCCAGGATATAAAGAAAGGTTTTAGGTAAAAAAAAGGAAGATCTTTATGGGAGATTTTGAAGATCTTTCACCACGATTAGAAGATTACGTTCCGAGTTTCCAAAGACACTAAACTATTACGATCCTTTAGTGTGTGTTTTTGTTATGTACTAAGTATTCCGCAAATGTAATGTAATGTCCATGTACGTCAGGATACGGGTCTCTACAGTTGGTATCAAAGGAAAGGTTTAGTCAACCTTTGGAAACTAGGATGCGAAAACGTTAGTGAGATCCCTAGAGATATTTCTAAGGTATGTCTAGGGATGTCCCTAGGGATAAGTATACGTATAGGTTATAGTAATAGAATTACGCTAACGATCATAGAATTAAACCTAAGATGTTGGATATTGAAGGTACTCCCCCTTTATTATGTTGTTTTCCCTAGCATGATTTTTTCCTCTCACACAATTCTTTTTGGGTTTTAGACGATGGCTGGAACCCGAAGGAACCGTGTTGATCAATGCAATGGACAATGCAATGATTGCCCTCCTGAAAAAACAAATGTTATGGGAGATGGAGTGCAAAATCTTATTGCTATACTTACACAAGCTATGAATCATTCTGGACTTCTAAATGAGCAGAGAAGGGAACAATATTCTATTGAGTCCTTCATGAGGCAACGTCCACCTTCTTTCAGTGGGACTTCCGATCCACTTGTTGCTGAACAATGGATCAGTACCACTGAAAAGATATTTTCAGTTCTTCAATGTTCTGAACATGATAAAGTCATCTTAGCAGTATATCGTTTGGAAGGTGAAGCTGATCAATGGTGGAATCTTATCAAGAATACGAGGCCAAGGGATGAAATTGAGTCCATGGAATGGGACGAGTTAAAGAACTTGTTTTTCAGTAAGTACTTCCCTCGTATTCTTCGAACAAAGATGGAGAAAGAGTTTCTTGAACTGAAGCAAAGGGACGATGAATCTGTTGGTACCTATGAAGCAAATTTTACAAGACTTGCAAGGTATGCTTCTGGTATTATCATCCAACCTGAAAGTAAAGTTGATTGATTTTTCAGTGGCTTAAAACCAAGTCTTCGAAGGGCATTAGCTATAAGAGACTTCAGTAGCTATGAAGAAATTGTGCGTTGTGCTATCAAGGTAGAAATGGAAGTTGGTGTTACATATCCATCTCATGGTTTTGACAAGAAACGAAAGATGGAGTTCAAGGAGAAATCTCATAATAATGGTGAAAAGAAGATGAATGATTCCTTATGCACAGAGTGTGGAAAGAAGCATGGTGGAGATTGTCTTAAAGGAACTAGAAAATGTTTTAAGTGTGGAAAAGAAGGTCATCGAGCAGCTGAGTGTCGAAGTAATGGAAAAAGGGTTTCTAATGATGTGAATAAAGCAAACACTGCAGAGAACGCACCACCAACACTTCAATGATTCAAGTGCAAGGAAATGGGGCATTATGCTAATAATTGCCCTAATCCAAGGATTAGTGATGATCAACATGAGAAACCACTGAAGGCAAAGGACAAAGGGAAGTCACATGCGATCACTATTGGCGATGTTGAATATGATAATGATGTGGTGGAATGATTAAGCGTTTATGTAATGGGATTCCAAAATAATGTTGTATCATTGAGTATTGCAATAATTATTGATGTGGTATTCAAAGTGATTGAGATATTTTTTTTGGAAATAAGATGATATGCGCATAATGAAGACGAGAAAATGAAATGTTTAATAGTATTCATGAGCTCATGATTGATATAAGGACTAAGTGATATCATGGTTTGAGTATATAGAATTTTGAGGATTTTGGTATGTGGAAAGTGTTAACTTTTAACTGCACTCATGTTTTCACTAAGGTATTCAAGAGAATACACGATTAAGGACTTTGAATGTTTGGAATGTGACCAACAAGACATATCTTATGATATGTGGGGATCAACGACAGTATTAAATCTCTGGTAATCGTTGTCACTATATTATGAGAGTGGACTGCAGTATTATGTATAAGCCTAAAGATTAGACTGGATTATGTTGGACATAAGTTAGTATTGTTTAAGGATAGAAGATTTTCGATATTATTGATGGGATGTTATAGTAATGTAGTTTTAGAAAAAGGACAACCTGCAGGACGGGCGACAGCCCATCGCTTCGGACAAGGCTGTAGGAATCGAACCCACAACCGAAGTGCGACTGGCCTTTATCGCCTACCACTGACCTACAGGAAGTCCCTGTTTAGTATAAACTAGTTTTATTATATTAAGCAGTATGATATATGAAGTATAAGTCCATTTTAGGAACCATATATGATTAATCTCACTATAGATCGACTTATGTATATAATTTTTGCTAACCTTTTGTTTGAGACAGATGGAATGACCCGTCATTCTATCACATTATCTGCTAACACTTCACGAATAACAAATTCAACTTCATTTATTTAAGAGATGAAGTGGAAATTGTTCAAGGCACGAACAACAGTGAGATTGTACCAAAATAAAGTAAGTATTTATTCTAATTCAAATTTTCAACTTTAGGGAAATGATCTTGAAAACCAAAAATATTGTCCTAGTGATCTTATACCAGAGGAATCAGATGGTACCTTATATCATCACAAATCTATGGATTTGTGATTACTGGATTTTCCATAGCCATGTTCTCTACCACTCTCCATCAGAACATGATGGTTAGATTTCTCTTCCATATCCATATTTTCACCTATGTGGAAACCCAATGATTAGTTTATTTGGGTAACCGTTACGTTTCATACTTTTGTTTTTAAAGATTGGTTTTGATATTCCTTTTTACGATGTGGGTTTCTATTAAAGAAACTTTCGAATAGTAAACCATTTATAACCCCGACGAATTTCGAGGGCGAAATTCATTTTAAGGGGGGTAGAATGTAACAGCCCAAGATTTTATAAAAAAATATTCTTTTTAATTTTATTAATGTCTTGTATTGTACGCTACACCAAAAGGAGCTTTCACAACACGCATCCTTGTCTTACCTTGCATTACACGCAATCACGACCTTCCTCGATAGCGTGTGTAATACACAATACCGAGTTTCACTAAACAACGATGTGCTATTAAAATATTATTAAAACTAGCCGTTATGAATAGTAATAACCACTTTTTAAAATTCTGTAAATCATATTTTTCAAAATGAACTTCATTCTTGGATTCGGAGTATCGATTTTAGCCTAAGGTGAAATTTTGGTACTTTTCGGATAACTTTCATATTCTGATGAATAGTGAAAATTACTAAATTATAATTAAAAACAACTTTTTTAATCGAAATAATTAATAGTGATAAATTATTAATTTGAGTGGTTTTAAAGTATATTTAGAATATATTTTTACAATTTAATACAATGTTGGTCATTGGTTGTAATTTCACATTTAAACCAGACATAATCAAGTGTCAATCTTTTGATATATATTGTTTCCTAAAAACACGCTATTTATTTTAACAGCAGGATTTAATTATAAAATTATTTAATGCAACTTCTATGTTATGAATTTGGTAAAATAGATTTCATTTTTGAGTTCGGAATATGAAATATAGCTTAGGATGAAATTTTGGCATTGTTCTGAAAAACATCAATTTTTGATGAATAGTGAAACTACTAAGTGGTAGTTAAAAAAACTGAATTTTTCATAAAACTTAATTTTGCCGCTTCTGTGAATGGAATTTCGAAAATCCGAGAGACACGGTTAATATCAAGGACTAAAATGTGGTTCAATGAGATGAAAATAATTTTTTGGTGAATAGTAACATTTTACTTTTTTTTACCGCGGTTAATAGTAAATAGGGTAACTAAGGGTAAATATGATATTACTATTACCCTAAAACATGTCCAAATTCTATTGGACAAGTGTAATTCGACCAAAAACAAACTTAGGAATAAAATATGACCATTTAGGCCCACTTGGATTAGATTAGGACATTTATTATTAATTTATTTAAAGAAAGGTTAAAATAGTTAAAATCAAAGTTTAATAAGTAAATCATTTTTAATATGGGGTTATACATAAGATATATTCGATTGTAAATATTCATTAGAAAGCTAAACAGATTTACTACATGATGGTATTTTATTTGTAATTTTTAGACATAAAATAATTTAATTTATTTATGACACAACGATGATGCAGTAATTATCTTATTAATGAAATATTGACATAATTGATGTTATAAACACCAAAATAAATGTAATTTGAGATTTTTTATGAATTCCACTAATTTTCTAGGTTACTATGATATATTAATGTTGATTTAATCAACTTGGTTCGAACATTTAATTCTGTTATGACTTTCAAAAAAATCATATATCAAATAGTGTCAAAATTGACACAAAATAGTTTTTAAAACAAATATTATATTATTAATTGTTATTGTATTCCTAAAAATCTAAGGTTCGGCCAAATGACTTAGATAAGGATATATATATTAATAATAAACAATTTGGGGTTCGTTTGGCATGTTATAGTAAGTTTATTAACCATATAGTGAAAGAAAACAAGAAGACATGGTAAACGTTAAATTATTTAACTTAGAGTTAAATCTAACTGATAAGGTTAAAATAATATCCTAAACTTGTCTAAATTCTATTGGTTGATAGGATTTCGACCCATCCCTACTTTATCTTCGAAATAAGACCCTTTGGAACCATTATAAACCGATTTTTACCTTAATATAAAATAATATTTTGAGATATTCCTAAGGTGCCCCTCTCCTCCCTTATAAAAGGACACCTCCTCCCCCTCCTCCTCACACCAATTTTAGCACTCAAGCTCGGCCAAACCCTGTCAAAATCTCTTCTCCACTTCCCTAGAAACATCCTAGAGGTTCTGGTCTTACTCAAAGACCAATTTTAGTGCCCTAAGAGGAGGTCTCAAAGAGGCACTTCAAAGAAGAGGTAATTACCGTTACCAATTCTTTCATCTTTATTTCTTCTTCCACTTCTTCTTCTTAGGTTGTTTCATTATGAAGTAATAACATCAGTATCACTCATATACTGATATGTTATTATAAGTATGAAACAACCCTATTTCACCATCTATCCATCCTACGGAAAAAGAAATCACCGCGCGTGCGTATGTACGGAATACCGTCTCCACGCCGTGGTGTAATCTATTTTCCACCACCACCTTACATGGATGGGTATAATGGTGTAAAGAATAACTATACATAGTTATTACAACATCATATAGATTCTGATATATTGTATAATCCACTCCAATTCAATTCAATATTTATAGAAATGATATCATCGCTCGTGCGTACGTACGGACTACCGTCTCCACGACGCGATGAGATTCATTCTCCATGTTAACCATTTAAGAATGATTATAATGTATATATAAGAAATAATAATGAAATATATGACATTATAAAGCTACTGGATTTATGTATATATATACATATGTATGTCATCTACTTACTTCCATTTCAAGACAATAAGGAAAGAAAAACAGCGTTCATGCGTACGTACGGACTACCGTCTCCATGAACGGTGTTTTTCATTTTATTTATCTATCTATTATATATATATATATACTGAATATATATAATATATAAATCATATTTTATATTCTGGAAGTAAGTAAATAATGATATAAGTAATAATGATGTCAAGAACAACAAGTCAAAACACCTACGATAAATGAAACGATTTTACCCAAAACGCTTCTTTAACATGGAATTTACAAAAGAACGGGTAATATAATGTCATAAGTGAACCATATATGATATCATAACAATGAATATGATTCTGTAATAAGTCAATAACATGATTTAAATCATTATACAGGAGGTTCGGACACTTACAAAGCCAGTCGGACCTAAGGTAAGGGAAATATCACAATCTCATTTTTATCCGAGATTGTTTATACTTTGAAATTTACTGGGGTGTATTTTATTATCCACATCCATGTTTCCCCAATATGTAATATTATTTCCATCCACCTACAATTGTTTAAATCCAGTTTTACCCTTCGATGAGTTTTTAGTAAAGGATATGAAAGGAATCGTTTTTCATTTTTCGTACGAGGTAATTTTTGACTTTTCCGACAAAAGTACGAAGAATGTTTTTTTAACTTAAACGGAACGAATGGATTTTTATGGTTTTATAAAGCCTTATTTTCATGAAGCTTCCTCCAAAAGATTTCATGACTATTTTTAATAAAATCTCTTTCTTTTAAAATTGGATGATGTTTTGTGAAAAGAAATTGATTTTGAAGAAGAAAGGATATTTTCCTCAAGAATTCATTTCAAGTGTTTTATCAAAATTATTTTCCATCTAAGATAATAAAGGGTTCTGTTTATATCCATATTTTTACATTGATTTGACTATGTTGTGATGGAATTATGTTTATGAATTCCTTTATCTTATATGAATGGTTTTATGATGTCATGTTGTTTAAGAATCCTTTTTTTATTACATGGGTTATAAAATGATGTATGATTTATGATTTTGTGGCACACATAAGAATGGTATCATTATGAGATGGGTGGGACCTATTTCTCCCTCCAATGCATTGGGTAATGATTTTATATCTCATGAGATAGACAGGGCTGGAATGGTAGGTTATACCGGTTCAGTGAAACAGGACTGAAACGAGGGTTACTCGATTCAGAAAGGGACTTTGTCCACTAAGATAGTCTTGACAATGAGTCTTGACTAACAAGAAATGATTCTCTATGATTATGTGTGAATGCCACAAAGTTTCATGTTTTAAGTTATGATTATTGTGATTACATTTCACTGCCATGATTTACCCCATGTTATGAAATTATGATCTCTTTTGCAAGTTAAGATTTTCCAAAAGTTATGTGCTTATGTATATGATGTGATTGATATTTCTTTTGTTTGCCCTTACTGAGCATTTGAGCTCACTCTTTTATGTTTTCTTTTCCCCAGGATATAAAGAAAGGTTTTAGGTAAAAAAAAAGGAAGATCTTTATGGGAGATTTTGAAGATCTTTCACCACGATTAGAAGATTACGTTCCGAGTTTCCAAAGACACTAAACAATTACGATCCTTTAGTGTGTGTTTTTGTTATGTACTAAGTATTCCGCAAATGTAATGTAATGTCCATGTACGTCAGGATACGGGTCTCTACAAGTAATTTCATGTTAGTTCTAACCATGTGAGCTTACATACTACTTACATCACATATGAGGTTGTAAATCAAGTTTTTATCATTTAACGTATTTTACAACTCATCAAAAATTCATGAATTTTAGAAAAATCCCCAAAATTCACCATAACAATTTTTTTGACTTTTATAATAAAAAAAATTCCATTTTTAAAAAATAATTTTCTAAATATGATAAATTTAATTTTTAATTAAACACATTATTTAATCAATAAATTAGAACACATAAAATATTCATCTTCATTTTTATGGTGAAAAATTTATATTTATACATTTTTCAGTAAGGAGACCATTCATAAGTGTAATATTACTATTCATAGGGGTAGGTTCATATTTATATGTTTATGTTATTAGTCATAAGGGTATGTTACTATTCACTAAAAATTTTCTTGAATCTGTCAGACTCCAAATGTCACCCGGATCGCAATTGTGTATGTCCTATTCTCAAAATTCAAATTAGAGAAGTGGAAAATTTTAATTTAATGGAAAGGTTATTACTATCTCCTAAATAGCCAAGTTTGTTTTCAACTTATCTCAGTGCTTTATAAAATATAGGCTATGAATAGAATGTATTTAAGAGAATCATAGCATAAAATGTTTGGGGCGTTATAGTAGAAACATATATGGGCATGTCTAATAGAAATGATAACAAAAATAGAATTTTAAAATATAGGACCAACTAATTTTATATAAAATTAAATAATCACTATTTACATAATAATTAGATATAAGGCCTAAAATTCACAAATATCACTACAAACATTACATCATAAATGATTTACCTACAAGCCTCAAATAAAGCATTAACAATTATCATTGTCAAAAACGACATTGGTATTTCTATATAACTCCTCTACAAAAAGTAATCACCTACATAAAAAATTAGAAATGTTGATGAACACCCAACCACATTGGGTTTCAAAAATTAGGGTCATATCCATTGATAATTAAATCTCATAGAGATTCATTTTATATTAAAAATGAACCAGGAACAAATAATAAAACTTATAATATACAGAAAATTTGGGAAATTCCCTAGAAAGAAACGGGTCAAAATCATAAATTGAAATCCTGAATCCTTAAGAATTGTTATTTAAATCCTACAATACATTAAAAAATCCACAACTCCATCCAATAGTGTGAAACCACTAAAGGGCATAAAATACCAAAATTAATGAAGCCATACCACCTTCGTGCGGGAAGGGTTGACATTCACCATAAAAGGGTATATAGGGTCACTATTGTATGATGGTAATATTTAATCATGTAATGAATATAATATAAAATATTTCAGTAAATTTAAATATTCTCCACACTAATTCAAATTCTGAAATGTAGAGTAATTCGCAAAAATGTTAATGAATATAGAGAACGAATGATTCAAAACTAATGAATGACGAAGGATCATTATCACTTAAATGGGGAAATATAAATATGGAAATTATTTGAGAGAAAATACTATTTTTTAAATTTATAAGAAGTAATATATTAAAAAATGATTATAAAACAAGAAAATGGGAGGGGGAGGGAAATAGAATTGAGAATATAAAAAATGTATGTAAATTCATAGTGACTTATAAGATTATATTAAATAGAAAAACACCTTCATTTCCACAGGAAATAGTTATAAATAAATTTTGGCATTAATTATGAGTAAAAAATATTACCATTATCAAAAATAAATTCAATGTAAAAATTTCTTTCAATTGTATCTTTCAATGATTTAAATGTGATGAAACATGTATAATATATTTTTTTAACATATGTAAATCCATTCAACTTTTTTATATAATACTATAAGTAATGATTATGTTGATAAAAATTGTGATATTGTGGTGTGGAAATTTTAATATTTAATCAATTTATTAAAGAAAAACTCATCTTGTTATAATATTGGTTTATCTTGTTTCCATTTAGTTTGGTTTCCACAAGAATGGTAATGCGTAATATTCATTTTGTTACACCATAAAATTATAATAGAATAAAATTTAATTCAAATTGTGTATGAAACACACACACAAATTGTATAAGGGAATATAAAATTTCAATTCATTAATATAAATTAAAAATTTTAAATAGATTTAATATATTATATTTCTTGTAATTGATGAAACACTAAGTTAACTTGCATTACATAGAATATAGATTTCAACCAATACTATTAATATTATTAGATAAAATAAAAATTATCTCCTATATATTGAATTGGTGGTAAGTAAAATGATTAAATAAGTTATAAAAAATAAATTTTCTCAATTTATTGGTCACCAATTAATTATAAATGAGTATAATAATTGATTGAATATAATGGAAATATTTTTATAAAAATCCATTTTTATGTACCACATGTGTTTTACACTATTTAATTAAATTATATAATATTTTCAAATGATATTAATGATATTCATGTATTATATACTTAATAAAAAAAATTGCATTAATCAAATGTATTTAATACACATAACATATCTACATGTGCATTATTATGCCTAAAAAGTAGCATTTGTCTAATTTCAATTTTTCCTTTATTTATAGTCAAAATTGGTTAAGAAATTAATTTGGACACTTTTATAAACTTTACTAGAAAATATAAAATGTAATTTTAGAAATAGTATTGTCAAAATTATCTTAGGGTAAATTCATGAAATTTTTCTAAGAAGTTTCATTTTTTATTAATACTAATGAAAATGGATTGTAATTGAAAACTGAATATTGATCTAAATAATTTATAATTTTATTTAATATATTGAATTTTTTTAAAGTAAAATAATTAAATTATACATATATTAATCAAATGTATTCCACTAGAGTCGTTTAATATATTTAATTTAGACATAAAAACGTAATAAACATGTAAACCCTTTCGTTATAAAAACTCACATTCTCATCCATTCCACGAGATTTATTTAAAATTAATTATTGACACTTAATTAATTAAATTTAGAAAACATGGATTTAATATATCATAATTATAATAATTTGAAATTTTTCATTACTAAAAGTTAATTTTGACCAACAATATTAGTTTAAATTGTTAAAAATGTCTACAACGATTGAGGAGATAATGATTTTTTTCAGTGATTAAACATAGAATATAAGGTGTCAAAATGGACAAAAAATTTCCCCAAACCCATTTACTAGAAATATTTAGAGTATTAATAATTTAGTTTCAATATATATATGTTATTTGGATAGATTTCCTAAAAAAAATCATATAATAAATTATGTTAATACACAGATAATTTTTTTTCTTATTTTCAGTTTTTATAATGCTTTGGGAAAGGTGGAAAATTACATGGGTTAGGTTATATACATTATTTTTAAATTTTACAACATTTATTCCATCATTATGATGTATATAAAATTTTATCATATGAATTAGTTATATAAAATTCTTAATAAATGAAAACTAATATATTATTTTGTTATAAATAACATAAAATAAATGATAATTAGATTATTAAAAGTGATGTAAATTGAATGAAATATTGAGTTAATTTTTTTTAAAATTTAATGTATCATTTTAAAAATATTTGAACATAATATATTATGATTAAATCATTTTATGAATATTATAATATTCAGATTAGATTAAAAATGTCAAAGTTGACATTAATTTTTTTTTCAATATATCATATTTTAATATTTGATTTAAATATAATAAAAACATTATATCCAGTAAATATATTTCTAAATATCAATAAATTTTAAATATATTCCATTATTAGGCTACTTTATCAATTTTATTAACTATATTTACCGTTAAATAATCAAACTTCTCTAGCACATTTAGGATTAAATTATGGTTATTTTGTGATACATGCACTTTTGTTAAAAAAATTACCAACAAACATGGGATTTTTATTTTATATATTATATATTATATATATGATTATTTTTTACAAAATAACTAACACTTATAACTAAAAATTAGTCTTAATTGGAAAATTACTTAGGTTTTGAAAACTTTTTTCCATAATAAAAAACCAAATTTATAAAATAATAGAATTATAATGGCTATGATTTTTTTAAAAAAAGTTTTATAATGAGGGGATCGGGTTTTTATTGAAACAATGATCCACCAACCCCATTAATAATCAATATTTTATGCACATGGGGTAATATTGAAATCTCAATAGTGAAAACATTTTAATATTTACAAGAATGTTACTCCTCCATAACTATAAAAATGAACTCACTGCCCCATAGTTAGTCCCCCATTTCATGATATTTTTAACAACTAATATAACCCAAAATAACTAAAAAAACCATTCCATAATTAAAAACATTTTTGTTTATTAATTAAAATTTTTATGGTTTTAGTGAGAAACTCAAGAGAAAACTAGAAAAAGTGGAACTGTTCTTCGAAAATATTTTTTATTTTATTTCCTTCCCAAAAAACAAATTTTTATTATTTAATTATTGTAGTTTAACCAAATTAACTTACATATTGTGAAATTTTATTATGTTGTGTTAATTACCAAAAACATCACACAATTCCATCAAATGGGTCAAGCATTCATTATTCCTATGTACATCAAACTACTGTCTGAAAAACTCTTGATGTTCGTTATTCCATTTCCACCATTAAAAGTTTGAAGTAGTTTTGAAATTATAGTTTCTATATGATATATATCATAATTTGGTTTATACTAATCTTCTTTAATCATTATATCAAACATACCTTCATATTTTTCATTTTTTGGGAATACGATAATGTCTCTTGTTTGTACGGTGAACTACTACCTCGTGAAGTAATGTGGTTCATTCGTGATTTACATGAAATATATTAAGGGTGATTTTAAAAAAAATATTATATAAATATATATGAAAAAATTTATACGTAAATGATTATATAAATATATAACAATTAATATTTTATATATATCAAAATGACAAGAAAATTGATATATTATTCATATGTACATTCGTCATACCATCTCGATAAGCGAGGTCTTTCATTTCCTGTCACAAAATTACATGGATTAATATAAATAAAAGTATAATAAAAATATATTATATTTAAATAATTTTTTACATTATTTATTTCATTAAATCAAAATACAACTAATAGAAACAAAAAAATAAAGTAAAACATATTTGAAAATCAAGAAATTTAACACCTAAAATGATGAAAATAATGACTGATTTTTAACAACTGGGATATAATATATTATAAGAGGATAATATATGTTATTATACATGTTAATATGGTTATTTAATAAGTCAATTACATTCTTAAAACCACTATATTGTATTTTAACGAACGTACATCCAAGAATAAACAGATGGTAATGGATTTCGCCTCAATTTACAATCCATTAAGACATTTTAGTTATTATACATCAGATCAATTTTATGTGGTGAAAATAAATACCAAATAAAATAAAATATCATGATTCATAATTCAAGTTATTTTATTTTCAACTTTTAATTAATTCATCCATGGGGATTTTACTTGAAAAATACCATGTGTGATATAATATTATGAAATCTCAGATTCTATTGTGATTACTAGATTTCCCGAAAATTAATATGTTTATAGTAAATATTTTTAATTGGAAAATTAAATTTATATTAAATATTAATATTCTTGGGTAATTTATATTATTATCTTAGAAACCATATACCAATATTACAAATAATGTGTAGTCTTAAATTTATTAAATTATTAGGTGAAATATTCATAAATTTGTATTCATTATTCGATCTAGATATTTAATAAAGAATATTTTTTTATTAAATAATTAAAATATTTAATATAAAATGAATTATTTTCATAGGTATGAAATGGGTCATGGAACATTTATTATACAACCCTTGGTACATCAATAGTCTCATGAGATGAATTAGTTGGCCAAATCAGATGGGGTATTACCCATTATGTTTTAAACATGCATAATAAAAGTCCTTTTGGTAAAGGTACTGTATACTTGGTAAAAATTTCATCAAAAAAATATTCCTTTTCATTCATTGAATATTCAGTTTTTATTATTATAAATTAGATATTTATATGGAATTATATATGGATTCATTTCATTCTCAGTTTATTGGTTAAATTTATTGTGTTTCAGTTATTTAGCATGTAATATTTAGTATGAATTTTCTAGATACATATTTGGAATTTATGTTAAGTTATATGACATGAAATGTTGATTATGATGATTGATTGGTGATAGATTCCATTATACTTAATTTTTTTTAGCATTTTAGCTCACCCACATATTTATTACTTTCTCGAGGAAATGAAGACGAATCCTTTGAATGATATTTTAATGATGTTGAGAAATTTATTATGTTATGTAATATGTTTAATTTTCTATTCCTCATAAAAAAGAGAAACATGTATGTAATCAAGTTTTCCAAACAGAAAAAACAATCGTTCTTTTGGGATTTGAATCATGTACCTATGTTAATGTAAAAAATAATACACCGGGAAAGTGATACTAGGGTCAGGTTCATTACATTTGGTATTATATAAGGTTTGTTAAAACCCCTAGAAACTATATTTATGAAATCATATATTAGGGAACATTACCCTAAGATAATATTTGATCAGAATTATAGTAGAAAAACGTAATATTTTTGTATGGTATATATTATGTGGGTATTCATATTGTCATATATTTTTCAGGATACAACATGTGGATGTGGTTTTGGCACTGATGTACCTAGGCATAATAACTCCAAAATCACCCCTCATTCATGAATCAAGTGGGCACGGTACACGACAACATGCCTTACTGCATACCTTTTTTACATTCTCAATGGATATTATTAGGATAATTCATATTTTCTTAATAAATAATTTAGATTTCATTGTAATTAAAAATATCCTCATGTATAATATTTTTATGATTATGGGAATAACTATGAATGATCTATTCAATTTTTGTAAGGTATTTACCTTGTTATTAAATTATAGGTTATGTCACATAATGATATAACCATATCTATTTTACATCATCATTTATAAATGGAACCGATTATAGGGAATGGGAATATCTCCAATGAACATGATCCAAAGAGTAATTATGACAAAAATTTATGGTATTAAAAAAATATTTCAAAGATAACTAGTCTCACAAATAATATCAAAATATGAGGAAATGGTATCATGTGATAATGAGGTTGAGAAATAATTCCCTATGTAGTATGGATTCATATATAAGAATTATAACAAGTGTACTTATAGAAAATAATGGATAAAGTGAAGAAGATAATGATGTATTTTATCACATGTGTTAAATGTGGAAAGAAAATCCTTCGTTATTTCGTAAAAGGAATGGTTGTTTTAAACATGTGTGGAGTGAAAGGATACCATGATTGTGATTTATAGGGAATGAAAAGCTTATCCAATGTTCAATGATTCAACTAAAAGAATGTGGGAAACAATGAAAAATCAATTTCTCTTAAGTCATATGAATATACTATAATAGATCGTAATGGATCATAGAAAAACTTATAATACAACCATAGATGGATATAAATGATTAATATGCTTGTGTTTATATTCAAGTACTATGTCCTTTGAGTATTCTATCATAGATGTAATGGTAATAGAAATTATAAATTATAAAAGGGTGGTACGACAACACTTTTCATTGTGTATTTAAAATTTTGCTTTGAATGGAAACAATGAGAAATAAAAATTGATTCATTAGTGAGATAAAATCTTCATAAAAACTTCAATTAGGTGAATATATACCTTAATATGTTCCTAATGTTGAAAAAATTGTGTTTAAATAAATAAATTATAGATGTGGGTAATGTAAATTCGATAATATTGAGTAGTATGTAATATATTAATTAATTATTTGATAAAATGATTATGATATAATTAATGGATTTAAATGTGTTTTTGTTGATAATGAATATATCATGTAATCTATGATTTACTTAAGGAATAATGAATCATGGATGTTTTCATTAAATTTTTACTGTATTTACTTATTTTAAGGGAATATGTGATGAAGGTATTCATATGTTTTGTGTCACAATATTATGTGACACATTATTTTATCTGGGGAAAGTAATGTTCATTAAAATTTTGGGTAATCATATCTTGGATAATATTTATGGTTAACCATTTATGAAATCGCTTCAATTGACCTTTGGACAAGGGTTTAGAGTTTGACATATTACCACTCCATATAATGAAACATAAGATAAGAGTTGATATAGAAATAGTTCAAGGCACAACCAATGGAAAATATTGTTCTTATAAATTAAAAACGTATAAAGAAAGTATATATCCGTATATATATATATATATTAAAATATTTCCACAACTATAGTAAAATTGTTTTGATTGTTATTCAAATTAACAATATTTTTAATGATATTAATGGCCTTTTTTAGAAATATTTTGTTTTTGGTTTCATGGTCATTATACATATTAGAATAAACCACTTCCTTGTGATCAAATTTCTCTATCACTCGCTGACTTCAATTGTGTGTTAGTTTTATCTTCTATGTCCATGTTTTCTTTACCTTCCACTATTATGCAATATAGAAATGTAGTTTTGTGATTATAATAGATGAGTTTTATCCAACCCTATATATATTATTATGAATATATTTTAGTAACCCTTTTATGAAGTGGTATTTCCAAAAGTGGTTATCCAAAATATCAAACCCTGGATTTCTAAGATCGATTTTTTATTCTGATGACAGAATTTATTTATGGTGGGTAGAATGTAAAAACCCAAAATTATAAAAGAATAACATTTTATTGAATACCTTGTTTTAAATTCAACACAATTAATAGAAGAGAATATAACATACCATCAATTAATAATAAATTTACTATTTTAAATAAATTCACTCTATGATATAGATATCAAATTCACAAAAAATCGTGTTTTCTTGCATTACACACAAGACTGAGTTTTACCCAATTATATTAATATTTCTATTTAAAATGAAAATGACTGCCTTGAAATAAAATTGGTCATAATGAATTGGATTATGAAACATTTGAAAATATATTACTTAGTTCATTTTTATCCAATAATTAAAAAAATATAAAAACCTATTGAATAAATAGAAAATATTTTTTGTAAAAATACTATTTTTTGTGACAAATATATTTTACCCTAAAAAATATATTATAAATTGAGTAAAATAAAATTTGTGTATATTATGTTTAATAAAATGTTTTACCATTCATCCAATATATTTTAAACTCAAAAAAATCCAATTTGATGCTTACAATGTTGAATTTGTTTAAAGGAAACATTTAGAAATTTTAATGAAACACTTGTTTTAACACTAAATTGGAAAAAAATTTATAAATTATATTTGAAAATGTTAAATTATTTTTTAATGAATAATTTCAAAATTACACTAGGATGAATTTTTTTTATTTTTCTGAGAGGCGTTATTTTTTCATTAATATTGATAAAATACTAATCCGTATTTGAAAACGGACATTTCATTTAAATAACATGAAATTTTAATTTATATATTCATATTGTTTTATAGTATCAATAGATAAATTATTAATCTATTAAATCAATTTATTTAATTATAATAATCTTTATATTTAATTTTCATAAGAAAATTATTAACTTTTCACTATTTTGATATTAAAATCCACTTCATCGTCCCATATACAAGATTAATTTTAGGTTAAATTTCCCACATATATCATTTGAATTTCAATAATATATTCCATATCTTGGATTATAATAATATATAATTCCTAATAAGGACAATTTAGTTTTTTAACAAAATGAATAGTGAACACATTGAAAAATATTTACATCGATTAATGAGATAATGAGTTTACTTAATGATTTATTATGGAATATAAGGTGCAAAAATAGACCGTGAATTTCCAACTCCAATTTTTAGGAAATATTTTGACACTTATTAAATTAGTCTCTAAATATATTAGTTTATGTGGCACTATTCCTTTAATGTTACCCTTATAATAAGTTAAGTAAAGAGAAACAGAAAAAAAAATCATTCATTACGTGTAGTTTCTATAATGCTTTTCGAAAAGGTGAAAATTTCCATATCTTCAGTTGTACAGATAATTTCAAAAGATAAAAATTTTATTTTAATCAAAATAATTTATCAATAATTTTTATATATGAATAATTTACATGATATGATTATGAAATGAAATAAAATTAATTTCTTAGTTACTAATTACATAAAATATTTGATACTAAAAATATAAAAAGTTATGTTAATTGAATTAGTTATTATAATAAATTTTTAATAGATAATTATATAATTTTACTCATATATTAACTTAATATATTTTATTTAATTTTTTTGGATATTTTTTAATTCAAATTAGATTAATAATTTCAAAATTGAGATAAATAAATTTTTTAAAATAACTGATATTTTATTAATTGATTTAATTATTTTAAAAATCCAATATTATGTAAATTTTATTATAAATTTAAATAAATAAAAACTATTTTCCATTTATGAACACAATATTCTATTTTAATAACTATGTTTACTAAAAAATAGTTCAAACATTGTTAGCGCATTTAGGATTAAAGCAGCGTTTTTCCGCGATACATGCACTTGTGAAAAAATTAATTTCTAACAGTCATATAATTTTTATTTTATAATTATCTTTTAATAATTGGTGGGTAAAAAATATCAAATAATTATCAGTCAAAATTATTAGTAAAAGATAAATTAGATAGGTTTTGAAAACATGATTCCATTACTAAAAAAAATGATAAAGGAAATTGAGTTTTAAGTAAAAAAATGTTTAAAACATGTGTAATAATGAATGGATGAAGCAGGGATAAAAAATACTCCCCGCCTCATTAACTATCCATCTTGGATCCACTTTACATAATATTGACATTTCAATAGTTAATACATGTGATTTGTTTCAAGATTTCTACTCCTCCTCAACTATAAAAAACATATCACTCCCCCAATATTTTATCACATATAAAGACATTGTACTCAACCAATATCAACCAAATTCACTCCCTTACATTCCTCCCCTAATCATAGAAGGCTTATTTTTGGAATAATTAAAAAATTTCAAGGGTTTAGAGAAAACATAAGAGGAATCACAATGAATAATTAATGTTATTTTAAAATTGAATTTAATTTATTTCCTTATCCACCTTATCCAATTATAATTTTTTAAAAACATATAATAACCTTATTATAATAAATATAAAATAAAATTTCATGTAAATAGTATAACCACTGACATAATTCACATCCATAAAATGTATTATTCAATTATCGTTAGTGTGTACGATGGACTACAACCTTGCGAACTGATGTTGTTCATTCATTCATTACAACCTTTCACGGTTAGTAATAATGATGGATTTTTATTTTATATATTTTATGTATTATGTTTTTATTGTTTTTATATTCTTAAATTATTATATCAAGAACACCATTGTGATTTCCATTTTATAGGAATATGATAACACCACTCATGTGTACTACAGACTACCACCTTGCAAAGAAAAGAGATTCGTTCATAATTTACATGTAATGTATTAAGGAAGTTTCTAAGAAACATATGTGATATAAATGAAATATAAATTATAATAAAATTATAATATAAATATATATTATTTACTTTTATTTATTTCAATATGATTTAAAAATAAAAAAAAAGTTCATGTATTCGTACAACCTATCATCTTTATGAATAGTGTATATTATTTCCAATCAATAAATTTTATTGATTACTATAAATAATTATATATTAAATATATATATAAAGTTTATAACATTTAAAAAAGTCAATAGGTTATGAAACTATGATAAATTATTAGAAAAAATTTACAAGTCAAAATACAATTGAAAAAAATCCAATTAACACCCAAAACAATGTAAATAATGAATGTTTATTTATAAGTAGTTGATAATATTTTATAAAAGGATAATATATGATATAATATGTGTTAATATGATTCATTTACATTTTAATAACATTATTAAAACAATTAATCATGGGTTTAATGAGTGGTCAACAAAAAATAATTTTCTGGTTATAGGTTTATTTCCAATATACACTCAATTGAGAGATATTTGTTATTACAAACCAATTCAATTTTTATTGGTGTATATAATTCTCAATTATACCATAACAAATGTTTCCATTCATCATGGTATTTTATGTTCCAATTTAAAATATTTCATCTAAGGGGATTTTCGTTTAAAATTTCAATGTGGTAAATGTTATTATTCTCTCTCAATTTATTTTTTGATTATTATCTTTCTCTTATTACAATCACAGTATTATATTAATATTTTATTAGATATTACATTTAAAATAAATATATATATTATTGGGTGATGTATTTTATTTTTTGATAAATTTTATTACATTTCTAAATATTATTTTCACTTTTAATATTATTTTATTATTTTGGGAAATGTAGATAAATATATATTCATTACTCAGTAATGATATTATATAAAGATCATTATTTTGTCAATTAAATTTATTATTCGATAAATAATGAATTCACTGGACTTGAAAGAAATGAGTTGGGGACCATTTAATGTAATCCCATAGATGAATTAGTAATCTCATGAGAGGAATCCATGGGAAAAATTAGATGTGTATTTACCAAGTATTTTTAAACCACTTTGTGAATTTTCATGATGATAAATGTTTCATGCATATGGGAAGCATGTAATCCTATAATTACATAGTGGATTCATTGAAAATTATATTTTTATTAATCTCAATTAAATACTGTTTATTAAATTTTATATGGATGTATTCTGTTATAAATTTTTGTATTAATTGGTTTGTGTTTCAGTAAGTTACCTTGAAAATTTGATTATACCTTATATTTTTATTTATGTGGAATTTTTCCTCAATTATATATCTTTACATATTCACAATGATTATTTATTCATTATTTATTAGGGTTTTCATAACCCTTAATGATTATTTTATCTTCCCATTATTTTTTTACCTTTCACTTGGTTATGAAGAGAAATCATTTAAATTACATTTTGAGGATGTTTAAAATTTTAGTTTGTTATGTATTATGAATCATTTTTTATACCCAATGTAAAATTGGTATTATGTAGGTAATCTATTTTTTCAAAATTATTATACTATTTATTCCTTTGGGATTTTAATCTTGTATCTATGCCAATGTAATAAAGTACAAAATCAAATCTGAGCTATATGTTTTAGGTTTATTACACATACATATTGGTGAGTGAAATTATGATTATATTCATTGTATCTTTATAAATTCAATTTTAATATGACAATATTATTTTTTAATATTATATTCTATAATGGTTCAAATGTGAAAATTATTCCCTATAAAATTATAGTGGAAATGACTATACATATAATGTTATAATATATATAGTGATTGATAAAAAAAGATTCATGTATTGAGTGAATATAGTAATACAGATATAGTGTTCATGTAGTTGAACCAATAGAACACAAAAAATTCATCCCCACCAATCTCATTTTTTTATTTCATTTAATTATTAAACACATAATACAAATGATGATATAAATCAGATTACTAAAATATATTCTTCTTCAAAAATTTGATTTACCTATTATTCCATATTTCACATTCATTCCATTTTTCATATTCTTTAATGAAATAAGTATTATATTTATTTCATCCCAATTAAGAATAAATGATTAATTTTATGAATTTCAATATGTACATTGGAATGAATAAAGAAAATACTTTATATATTTTTTGATAATGAGTAGGTTATTTTATGGGGTTCCAAAAAAGAGGGATTTAATAATGTAAAGGAAAAAATATATATTATATGTATATTTTTATTCTACCTCTATAAGAAAGGAATTAAATATAGGATTTATAATAATTTTATGACGGAATTTTGTATAATAATAAAAATTATATAATTTTATAAAATTATATAAATAATTTTATTTTTTCAAGAACATGATTGTCGAACAAGTGACAGATCTTAGTATATAAAATATGACAGAGAAATCAATTTATAATTATAAATATTTTTTTCTAATGGAGTTTATTACAAAAACATGACAGGAAAATGTATTTATAAGTACAATATGGAAAAAATGTTTTTGATGATGGTGATGTAAATATTTTTTCATAGTTTTCATAATAATTTATGTATTATGTCCATTAAAAAATTATATAATATAAAATATAATATTTATATAATGATGGATATATCTATGTCTAAATCTAATGTACCTAATTTTTTAGGTTTCCCATAACAATTTATTATTATTAATCAATGTCATTATAAAAATATTATGATTTCTATAATTGTAAATTTATAATTTATCAGAATAGTAACAGTGGCATATTTAATAAATGAAATTTAAATGATAAAACAATTTATACAAAAAATAATTATGTTTAATCTAATTGAATAAAATTATAGGTAATCATCAATTATAATGGTTTGTTTTTAATTGTTTACAAAATAAAATATATTTAATTATGAGGGAATAAATTCTTTATAATAATTGTAAAAATGTCGTTAATGTTTTTCTACCAATATCTATAACAAATCATATATCATAAGAAATTCCATTATAGGTGAAACTCTTTATGATATTATTTCATAACTAAATTATCAATTGGTATTATATTTGAAAATCCATCATAATAATTAATAAAAAATTAAAAAAATTGATGAAAAACTTGTTTTAATAAAAACAATTATTGAGTATTTTATATTGAATCACCTAAAAATAAATATATTTGTAGTATTTTCTTGATAGTTTTTATATTTTTTAAATTATATATATATATCATAGAATATTAAAAATTAATATTTTTTAATATTGTAATTTTCCATATTAATCAATTAGAAAAAAATATAATTATTAAAATATTGTCAAAAAGTATCTCTATGAATTTATGAATTTTCTTAATTATTTAATAGATTTATAAAATTATTTTAAAGAATCCCATCATGATGGGGGTGGTGAGGGATGAATCAATATTTGTGAAAATATTTGGATATAGTGGTGGTGGAAACTATATTTTTTCTTCCATAAAAATTTTTGTATATATAAAATACTTATTCATTTTTCTATCTGTAATGATCCTACAACATTATACTTTTTACTGCTAACATTTCATAGGTTTCTTCATGATGAAAAATCCACTATATATAATGCATAACAATAATTGATAACCCTATTTTATGGAATGAAACATAAATTTTCATCACATAATTATGTGAATGAATTATATTATTTCATTACAGAACGTTCCCACAATATTATAGGGTTTATGGTTTAGATAAATATGAAAAAACAATGACAATAAAGTTTCATTCCATTTTAAAATTGAAAATTTCAACCACTAAATAAGAAATATCAAAACCTATAACAAGTCAAATTTATCTTAAAAAAATTCAAAATTTATAATCATATAGGGAAATAATACATATTTCATTACATCATTACATGGGGAAATTGATATATATGAAAGGGGTTAGATAAGATTATTGTAAAGGATAATAAGATGTGGTAACTATAAAATCTCTAAATTTATGTGTATTTTTTTCATATGGAATTATTTAGAAACTGAAAAATATGAAAGAACATGATTCTGAGGTCTGGGGAGCACATAACACAATTTTGAACCCTTTTAATGTACGTTTTGTAAATATGTGAGAAGGATTTTAAATATTTTTAACCGGTGATTGGATTAAAAATATGAAGTAACCATTGAATTCAAAATGTCAGTATTCTCAAAAAATGACTTAACATATGCCAATAGGGGCTTAATAGAAAAGTTATTTTTTGGGATTTTTCAATAAAATTAATAAAAGAATGAAAAGGTATAATTTTATTTTCTTTCTCATAGTTGAGTGGCGGACATCGACGTCATGGGGCAGTGGCGAGGATGAGACGATTCACATTATTTAAGCTCATTAATGGCTCGTTAACTCGAAGTGTAACGACACTTTAATGAAGAATAATAGTGACTCGATTTCTTAAATAAAAAATTGTAACGATGCGCTTTTGTATCATAATGGAAACATTGTGACGTGGTCATATTTATAGTTCGACGTGCTAGGGAAATAAGGGTTAAAAATTTGGAGGATTCTATAGAGAACTACTGATGAACATACACCCCAGTGAAAAACTAATAACACTGGCAGAACATCAACATCTACAATGCCTTATGAAGATTGGAGCCATGAAGTGACATCAGCATCTTAATCCCTCAAGGATGAATGTTCTGGCATTGGACATCATAAGAGGTAGGGTTTTTGATTTTATTTTCAAGCCCATCCTTTTCTGAAAATGAAAAACACATTTAAACCCACAAAAAGGGTGATCCACAATTCATGTGTTATAATGGCGGATGATTTATTCATGGGGTTATATTATTTAGGTACCAAATCTTGGAATTGAATGATAGAACAAAAACTCCCCGAACCTTCCCCATCTTTAAAACAGTATCTCGGAGGCCATGAACCGAAATGAACAAGTCCCAAGCACCTCTTCAGGTGCGTTCTTGGTGTCTGTATGCTCAAAATGACGGAAAGGTGGGTATGGGATCCTCGCGGTGAAGAGGGAGATCCCTAGTGGCCACAAACACTAGAGGAACAAAGATAGGACCATTGAAGCTCATACTATGGTCTGCTAAACTCCCTGGCAGCGCTGACACTGGCGGCGGGCCACATTGACAAGAATCCACGACTCATCCATTGCTGTTGTGTGGTGGGTGATTTGGTGCTAGGTAGGGTGCCACGTGGAGGGATGGCCCTCGTCTGGGCCGTCTGGATGGTTGTCAAATCCCCAGTCTGTCGACCACAGATGTTGGAAGGGACACGCACCCGTGATGCCATGGGGGGAGCCAAACGCGGAATCCATGCCATGTCCTGACAGGTCAGCACCATTGGCCGCAACGTGCGGCACGTCCCCAAATGGAGGGCCGAGCCCCCAGCGGGTTGATCTAGTCCCGCTACCCAGTGGGTTGGGGCTGTCCCGATGCCCAGTGGGCCAGACCCGGGGCCAGTGGACCAGACCCCGCTGTCGGGCCGCACACGCGGTGATGGGCCAGACCTGTGCTGGCAGGCTGAACCCACACCCATCGGGTTTGGATGGATGAGACTGGGACGTCGGACAACCCGACGGGCTGGACCCTCGGCCAACCAGGCCATGTCCAGTGAGACCTATGGGTCCGGGCCCACTAGCCATGCAAGACTAGTCCGACCTGGACCCGCACCAGGTCGGATTGAGTCTGTCTTAATTAACCGGGGTATATGGGACACATACACCTGTAAATACATATATAAAACCACACATATACATACATGTATATTTATTAAATTGAATATTTATCCCACTTATATACTAATATTATATATATAACCACACTCACACACACACATATAAACATTTACATTTTAACTAACATATATATGTCTACTTGTTTTTGATTAATCACAACAATTTTTTCCCTAATTTGATAAATATAATAACAAAAATAATGTTTTAGTATTATTATTATTAAATATATGTCATCATTATCAACATCAACACATCAAAAATAACATTCTTTAAATAATAAGAAGCTAAAAAGTTTACATTAACAACACGAATGAATTTCTGTTAGATAAGAAATAATATTCCAATTAATATCTAACCACCGAAATAAGTTTCCAATAATGGTTAAAAGCCTCACATTAATTCACTGAATTAAATTAATCATGTAATTTCAAATTATTTTTTCAATAGTAATAATAATAATAATATTATTATTATTATTATGATTTTATGACATGTGCCCAAAATTCCATTACACACAAAATACATACCCTAACTATGGAAAATGATGCATTATAGACCTAACAATGGTCTCTTATTTTTGATAAGATGCACTGTTTAAGTGATAATAATTATTTATTATTTAAAAAATGGTAAAATAAATAATTATATATAACATGGGTATTAGGATATGTGTTTTTTCCAAACACCTGACGTGCATAAAAGATATATACCACATAGGGTAATCCATTTAATTTTTGAGAAAACAATGATATCATATTTCTTGTACGACACACCGTTTGAGGGATATTAATTATTTATTTTTTATTGAATACAATAATAAAGTAAGTAAATTTAAAAAATTTATTATCTCATATACTGATTTCAAACAACCCACAAACCTTAAATTTATTCCTAGAATAGTGTAGACCTTGTGTACTGCATATAAAGGTATTATCATATTTCTCGTATGAGGCATTGTTTCATAGATATTCAATTAATTTTGTAAAATAATTAAATTGAAATATTAAAAAATTGTCCTCATCAGAGACCTGACCAAACATTTGACATGCATAATAGTTATACTTTACCTACGGTAAACATTGTGCCCCAAACCTAATGATGGTATTTAATATCTCATATGATTCAATGTTTGGGATACATTAAATTGTTTTGAATAAATTATGGTCATATAATTTTATATATTTAATATTTTCATTTTTGCTGCACAGAGGCTATACAGAATTTGGAATCCAGATCTTACTATAAAGACCCCACCCTAGATCTCCCATAGGTAGTGTCAGCTACTAAATATATTTACATGATTACAAGGAATCAAATCCCGAAGGAAATAATATTTTGGTAGACTTGGTAAACCAAATACAGAAATGATAATTGAATTAAAAATTAATACAGTAATTATAACATATTTTTTATTCTAAAAAATAAATATCTTCAAGAAAAACTCTAATCCATAATTTGAATCCATATATATCATTGATGTTATGCATCTTGTATTCCATTGGAATGAAACATAATAATGGTGAGCTCAAAATCCCAGAAAGTGAAAAATATAGTGGAATCAATATTGAGTAAATCAAAATAATAACTATGGAATGTAAAATAACTGAACTAAAATACCATATAATAAACAAACTATGATAGAACTGAACAAAAAATAATTAAAGTTAATCCATTAAAATACATTCCATTAAAATAACAAGATAATGAAAAAATAAATATAGAAATGTAAGAAACATAAATACATTACATTCAATTAATGAACTAAAATGAAATATATTCATAGATATCACAACAAAAAATCACATTGATGAATAATATCATAAATTAAATTATGTAAATCTTTTATCAATGGATGTCATGTCTTAGAAACATGAATATATATTACCATCATGATCCTTCATAAGCCGATTTAAAACATAGGGTTGAAACCCATTTGAAAAATTATTTTCCTAATGAGAACATGTTGATGCATCAAAGAGGTATATAAAGTCTAAGATCCACCTTTCATTACCAGTCCAAAGAATTATTCATATTTAATAATCAAAAAAATAATATACCGTATCAAATAATTATATTGAATGAGGAATACAGATTTCCCAACAATTCCATTATAATAAAATAGCTGTCAGGGTAATCACTATTTATAAAATGGTATATGGTTTATTTAATAATTATATCATTGATAAATGAAATGGATAATTGGGGTAAATTTAATGATCAATAATTATATGAAATTGTATATTTCAAGGGTACATCAAGAATAAACAATGAAGGTGAATGAAAATAATATTTTTGGAGAATTCAATCATAAACCTTATATAGGAATAATAATAATGGCATAAATACAATAAATCCCAAGTTGAGTAAAAATAGTTGGTTATTTTCATTTATGATATAAAATAATAACTTTTAAGAATTCTCTTGAGGGAAATATCCTTTGATTTTGAAAAACCAATTTGAAAATATATTTCATTGATAATTCCTTTTTCAAAAATTTCTTTAAAAATAATTCTTTTAAAATTAAAAAAGGATGCTTAAAATAATTAATTATGGATAAATCTATACATGTTATATGACATAAAATCAATATTCCACATGTATTGTAAAATTGTTTGAAAAATTGTTTATCTGGAAAGAAACTAGAAGTTTCTATTGAAAACATGGGTAAAAGACAAAAAGGGTAAGAAATTAATTACTAAATCATTTTTAAAAGATAATAACATTTCTAAATACATTTTAACAAAACATGGTTCTTACGATACAATTGATTCTATGAATAAAGGTAGTAATGAATTCAGGGCATCTTAAAAACATTTTCTATAAATATTTGAGTACAAAAGAGTTAGAATATAAAACTATGGCATAAAATTGACATTAATAACCATATGAGAATGAGAGGTTTTATTGAATGGAGTGAATATTATATCCTTGAATAGAAATACTGTTGAAATATCATTAGTATTAGTTCTATGTAAAATAATATTTAAACATCCCAAAGTGTCTTATACCATAGGGAAATGTTTTAAAATAATAAACCTTGTGAATGAACAATATTGAATCCAAGATTAAAATGCCATGAAATTAAAATAATTCCTGATATAATATGTATAAATGGGTAGTGGATACACCACACAAAATAATTAAATGGTGAACATGATATTTATCTCATGGAAGTAAAAGAGTCAGTTGAGAAATCCCATACTAATTTAGTCACAAATGAAATGGAAAAAAAGGTAATAAAACATAAATAAAGAATTTAAATACCATGACGATAGTATAATTTATGATATTATATTTAAAAGTGGTATTTTTTACCCCATAGATAATTAATTAGTTTCTGAAAAATTAACCATTCCTCATAGAATGATAATGTGACTCGAATCTCTAACCTTGATTTTCCTATTAGGTGAGTGTACTTTAAATTAATTTATAATAGAATTATTTTACTTTTATACATTCCTAAAAACATTTTCAATGTTTATCATTATTTTTATTTCACATACTACCTTGATTTTTTCAACTACATAAACAATTATGTTTACGTCTGGTGTTTTAATTAAATTCGATTTATGTGTCAAAAACAACATTTTATAGGTCAAATATGGTCAAACATGTCATTATATAACATATATAGAATAATTTTCATATTTATACATCAGTTATAATTTCAAAATAAATTATTTAATATGGATACCAAAAATGAAATAGAGTTCCATTCATGGAGACGATAGGTGATAAGTACGCCTGAGTAACGGTACCTTTTTAATGATCGTTGTGGAAAGAAGGTATGTAACTCAAATATGTGAAGAACAATCATTATAAAATAAATATTATATTATTTATTCATATATAATTATATGTATAATTTTATTATATAAAAGTAATCACATTGTGTCTTGGGGGTGGTTGTCTACATGTCCACAAATGATGTAATCTCTTTTAAAGTGTGTGAAATGGTACTAATGAAAATGATATATATTTTATTTCCATAAATATAACATTTTGATTAATATAATAAATTTTTTTATGTGTTGTATTTTTAATTAATGTCATCTTATATTCATTACATGTATCTTTTTATGGAATCATATCACTTTGAGGGGGCAATAGTCCATGCTTCCTCATATGACATTATTGATCTTACACAAAATGAAAAGAATAAATATATCTATTTAAAAAAAATTAAATAAGATTAGAAACATAATAAATATGATATATAAAAAATAAAGTCTTATTTTATTTCATAATGGATACCATGAGAGGCGATAAAAGAAAATTGAACAATCATCATTTAGTGACGTAGTGTGATCCACACATGTAAACAATATTTTTGTTACCCATTAGATTGATGTATGTGTAAGTGTAGGTCAAATAATTATCATAAAAACATAATATGGTATTTAGTACAGTATTATTATTATAAAAACATGGTATAAAATAATTTTAAGGAGTGTATATATAAAATAAAATAATGTAGTTTGGGGGAGGGTGTTACCTCTTAATTTGGAATCCAGTTTTGGATTGTACAAAAAGATCTTACGTGGAGGTATTAATGAACATGGGAGGATTCAAGAAGGAAAGTAAAGATCTTGGGGAGTTAATTTGGAATATTTTAGTTAAGCTAATGTGGATTTAGAGGTGTGAGGATGTTGGAGGAAAGGAGGCGTTTTATAATGGATGAGGGGTGGAATCTCTTGTAATATTTAAAAAGAATGGAACCCAACCATTTTTTTCTTTAACTAATGTGGATAAATAATGGTTTGAATTGGATACAAGGGATTATAGATTCTAAATACATCCATAAAATGTATTTTGGAAGAATATATTGGTCGATTTAGGTCATAAGGTTATGGTTTAGTAATTTATTAATTTTAATTTAACCTTAAACATTTTAAATAATTTAAATTAAATTCATTAATATTTTTGTTAAAAAAACAAATTTGACCTTATTAGAAATTATAAAATATTATTAATAAAAATAGTTAATACTTTTTTCCAAATTCCAATCACATAAGTGGGATATATTAAATAAAAATTCATCCCACAAAAGGGACGACAAAGTAGGTTTTTAATGTAAAATTGTTTGAATATTTGCAATGTGTTTATAGTCAATTTAAATGATAAATATATTCCAATGACCTAAATTGGATAAATTGATAAGTATATTATCTAATTAAAATTTATAACTTTTTAAAATTATAGTTTAACATTATTAATAATTTTAGGAAAATGCAGTTTTGAATTAATTTTCAAAACAAATTCATATTTATTAAAAATTGAAACTTCAACTAAAAATACAAAACAAATAACCCCAAATTAATTTTAACGTTCCTATTTTAATTATATAGTTTATTTTGTAATATAATATTTTTAAAAGGATCATAAATTGATTTTACAATTGGTTCATAATTAAATGTGGGTAAAAGTACATTTAAATAAATATATGTTTTTATGTGTAATATTGAGTTGATTCTTATCTTATTCCTTTCAAATGTATTTGATGATTATAAGAAGGATTTAATTCAATATATAACATTTATATTTTAATAATATCATTCTCATACTGTAATTACATTTTTTTAATACAAAATTCCCTTGTGAGGAAAAAAAATAACATTTCCTTTATATTCAATAGGTTTATATTTTCATTTATAATTAATCAGTAACATATTAACTCATTTAATATTTTTTTGTAAAAAATATTTTTCATATTTTATCAAATAATATTCATAATTTCTAATTTAACATTGATTATAAGCATTATTATATTAAATAAAAATATTTTATAAATATATTATTGTATGGTAGAACACGGTCTTGCGTATAAAGAAAGATATCAAAGAAATTATTTTATTAATGAAATTTATTCTTACTAATTATCATGAATATATTTAATTTATTTAAAATAGTAATTATATAATAAATATCCTCGATATTATGTTCCATTACACGATTGGGGTACTATTTCCTGCACACTACGGAATAAAATATTTGGACCTCATATTTTCGTGGCATTACAATATCCAAGCCCAAATTAAATTATTTCATCACAATTTAAACATTATCATGATTATATATTGTTAGATATTTACTTTGTGGAAATTCCACATCACAAGAAGGGATTGTTGGTAATCCACTGGAAATGATAGAGTGGTAAGTGAATGGTTTACATGGAATAACATGTATATAGGTTTATATGTAGAAGAATATTTATCGAAAGTACAGATACATTATTAAGGGGAAAGCATTAGTATTTATAGAAAGTTTATGTGGTCATCAATCAGTAAATATTCAATGATCATTAGAAATTTTTAGTCCATAAATCCCTAAATCAATGATGATTTAGTATACCAATGTTTCAAAAAAATAATGTATTATTAAATTTTTATCATTTTCTTAATGTTGAGTTATTATTTTACTACCTAGGAATATAAGTAAAGATAATTTTATAATAAATTTAAATTTCTTAAGAAAAATTTCAGATTTTGGATGTGCTTAGATCATATTATATTTCATCCCTTACCAAAATAAATGGGTATCCAATATTTAAAATTGATCCCTAAAACACAAAAACAATTAACAGATCGTAAGGCCCATAAAAGAGTGAAAAGTATATCAATTTGTCTCAAACTATTATCCAATGTCAATATGGTTAATATATTAATATATAATCTTAATAAAGAAACCCTAATGGTTAATCATTGATATTTATTCATAAAATTGTTTAAATAATAATAAATTCACCAATACATCGCATAGGCTAGTGTTAGGGGCTAAACCCTAATTGTCCTTCGATAGTTGGTTCAAGTGTTTTATCCTTGAGGGTATTGATATGTCGTTGCACGGAATACAAATATTAATTTTCTAAAAACATATATGTGTAATTTCAAAAATAATTCAAATTGATATCCTTTAAATTTAATCATTAAATAGATTCTTAAATACAATTTTTAATACATAATTTTTTATATAAGGTATAATTATATTATTTTACTATTACTATGACGTCATTACTAATAATATGAACAATAAAGGTTATTTATTCCATTAAAATATCATCTAAATAAATTTGAAGGAATTATTCCTCATATAACCTATGTCCTCTAAAATAAATGATTATAAAATCAGGCATATTATTTAGACATTTCATGATTATTATTGAAAAAATACCACTGGTAAAATAATTCTACAACTTATTTATTGAATCCCAAAAATGCTTCATCATAATAGTTCCTTCGTTATTCAAATGTTTAAATATAATATCATATATTGAATTTCTAAATCATTACACTTTAACTTCAATCTAAATATCCATTGGTTTGACCTGGTTTATTCATTTTCAAAATCATTCATAATGTGTTGTAGAGAAAATGTTAGTTATCTTAATAATATCCTCCGAGAGTGTCAAAAAATGTATGCAGTATAGGCTATTTTCATGTACTATGTTACCCCGAATCAGGCCCAAAACTCCTTGTCAGAGTTGTTACTCATAGGTACATATGTTCCTAATCTACATCCACTTATAATATCTAGACAGAGACTTATTACATGGAAGACCCACATAATCTATACTTTAACAAAATTCTTGAGTTTTCATATATTACTATCCTCCAATTCAACCTTATGTTTATGATCTCTAATCATGGTATTCCTAAATCTACTTTCCATAGTTTCTACTGAACTTCCTCAAATACCATCTATAGTGACCTGACCCAACATTTCATGGATAAAGTGTCTGCTATTAAGTATATTGTCATGATTACAAGGAATCAAATCATAATAGACAGAAGAGTTTAGTTGTCTTGGAAGACAAGATACATAAATTAGTATTTAATTAAAAATTATTACACTAATTAAATCATATTGTTTTATTCTTAGAAAATAAATAGCATCAATGATAAATATAATCCATATAATGAGTCTATGTATATGATTGATGGAACACTTCTTGGATTCCATGTGACAGAAACATAATAAAGATCTTCTCAAAATCTACATAAGGTAAAAATATAGTGGATGTAAAAAATGAATAACTGAGATTAATAATTATGGAATGGTAAATAAATGAACACACATACCACGTAAACAACAAACTCAGTTGGAAGTGAATAAAAATATTGAAATATAATAATAAGAAATACATTCCATTAAAATAACTAGATAAGGAAAATTAAATATGGAATTGTAAGAAATTGAAACATGTGCCATTTAATATATAACATGAAATGAAATTTATCCGTAGATATTTTGACAAAAAATCTAATGGATGAATAATTATTGAAACAAAATGAGGGGAATTATTTATTAATGGTTGATGTGTCTCCGGCACATGAAACATATTACTATCAATACCTTTCAGAAGTTGATTTAAAACTAATGGTTGAAACCCATTTTCATAACTTATTTGCCTCATGAGAACCATTATATGCATTGAGGATCTATATAATTTATGTGCTCCACCTGCCATTACAAGTCAAAATCATTCCTCATATTGAATAATCAAATAAATAATATGCCTTATCAAAAATCGTATTGAATGCGAAATACAAATTAATCAATAATTCCCCTTTTAATCAAATAACTATCAAGTTAAACAACTAATATAAAATGTTATACCATTTAGGAAATTGTAATGTCTATGAAAAATTAAATGGCTAGTTATGAAAAATTCAATTCTCAATGATCATATGGAGTTTGATATTTCAACGGTACCTAAAGAATGAAACATGGAAGTGAATATGAATATTATACATGTCCAATTCAATCTTAAACCATACATTATAAGAATAAGGATGGTATCAAAACAAAAAACACCCAGTGGATTAAAATAAAGGGTTGCTGTAACTGATGAAATAAAAGAATAAATTTAAAAAATGTTCTTGAAGGAAATATAAATTTCTTTTGAAAGCCCCTTTCTAAAATATCATTCATGGAAAATCCCATTAAAAAATACTTAAAAATATACCTTTAAAACATAAAAAATTGTATCCAAATTAATGACAACTAATACATATTAGCATATCATATAATGTAAAAAAGAATATTCCTTTTTAAAGTAAATATGATTGAAAATGCCTTGTCTGAAATGAGACAAGATGATTATTTTGAAAACATGGGAAAATAACAAAAATGAAAAATGAAATTACTAAAACATTTTGAATAGTTTAAAACAATTTTGAAAACATTTTTATAAAACATGGTTTTCAGAAGAAAATAGGATCTCCTACTAAAGAGTGAAATGAAGTGGAGTTTTCTTAAAAACATTTTCGAAAACTCTTTGATAACCAAAGAGTGGAAAATAGTACTAATGATTGATAGTAGATATGAATAACTAGAGGAGAATGAGAGGGTTTAATGAAAAAATGTCATATAATTTCCTCAAATGTAAATACCATTGAAATAACATTAGTATTAGTCTTGAGTAAAATGATCATTAAACATCCCAATGTGTCCCATATCACTCTAAAACATTTTAAATTCATAAGACACTTGAAGGAATAATATTGAATGAAAGATTAAATTTCCATGAAAAAAAAATAATCCATGATATAATATATCAAAATTGATAGTAGATACATCACAAAAAATAAGTAAATGGTGATCATGACATTTATCTCATAGATGTAAAAAAGTGAGATTAAAAATACTTTACTAATATAGTAACAAATTAATTGGAAAACCCAAATATAAAGAATCCTTAAATAAAAAATATAAATTACATACAGATAATATAATTTATGATATTATATGTCAATGTGGAAGTATGTACACCATATATAAGAAATATGTGCACAATAAATAAGTTTTCCTCACAGAATTAAAATGAGTCAAAAATACATTACCTTCAGATTAATTTTTGGAAAATGTCTTTTACAATAATTTATAATAAACTTATGTTATTTTTATAGTTAATTTAGAACCCTTTTTATTTTTTCAATAATTTTATTTAACTTATTACCATATTCTGTTCAACTACTCAAACAATTATGTTTACTTCAATTGTTTTGATCAAATTCTATTTATGTGTCAAAAACAATTTTGTTAGGTAAAATATGGTTAAAGGTTTCATTATATAACATCTCCAAAATAATAATCATATTAATACATGAATTAAAATTATAAATATTATCATTTAATACGGTTATGAAAAATGAAACAACATTACACACATGGAGACATTAGGTTGTATGTGTGCATGAGTAACCTTCCCAATTTCTATTGATTGTTGTGGAAAGAAGGTGAGTAAATAAAATATTTCAAGAATGATAATTATATAATAAATACCATATTACTAACTGAAAAAAAAAATTTATTATTCATACACGTTTGAGGATGAGGGGAGAAACCATACAAGACATCGCGACTTAAAACAAAAGATCACCATGGAACCAATGTATAGGTCAAACAACACCACAACATCACAAAAGAGCTCCTACTCAGCATCAAAGACAATAAAATCCACATCCTCATACTCCTCACTGCTATAAAACTGTCCCATGAATAAATGAATTGGCTTGGAACCAATGAAAATTCATACCCTCTCAAACATCCAAATCTGTAGTGAAGACCAGGAGAAACCAACTTCTCTACACAAAATCTGAAGCAACCCCTTGTGAGACAGATGCAGTGACCCAAAATCCTCGAACCAGTAGAGATCCAAAGATTCACAATACCAAAATTCCATTCCACTGATACAACACATTCAACCAGTAACACAACCATTTCCAATAATTCAACATCAAAGTCAAAATAACAACATTCGGACCTCCGCGAAGATGATTTTAATGCCCCCTAAATAAATTCAATGATCCTTTTTGTTAGAGACCTAGACCCCCTTAAAAAATTCTGGTCATGCATTTCACATTCGTACCCATAGACCAACCCAACAACTAAGAAGGTCAAGACCCAAAAAATTTAAAAACAACCGCATGTGGAAAATCCAGAAACAGTAGCCATGCTAAAACGCTAGAATGATTCGTGAGAAAAAAATTCACATTATAACCATATCCAAAACACAGATCATCCCAACCAAATGCTTTCCCCCCAATCAGTTTAAACAAACAAAATGTATAAACACTAACAAAGTAGACAAATCCTAAAATCTAACGACGTTAGAAATTAAGAACCAATAAGAAATTACCAGATCATCAGCAACCCGAGCACCAGAGAATTCCAGAAAAAATTCCCATCATAATCCAAATACCATGTCATGTCTTCACCATCCAAAACTTCTGTAAAGTCAAAAACTGACCACTCAACGAACCCACATTTAGAAATGTTTCACCCCTCAGTCATGGAAGCATAACTCGGCCACAGAACTAGCTTCTCCATGCCAGAAAAAGTCTAATCAGGAAGAAATAGAGTGAGGTTGGAAACCATCCAACAATGAAGAGAAAGGTTATGCCTGCAGAGTCCACAAGGTCGTCGAAGCCTCTGCAGAGGAGAGACCACATCCACAGTTATGCCGAGGGAATGTCTAGGGTGATATTTGAGCTAAACCGAGGAGGTGGGAGGTGGCGATGGAGAAAAACCCCAGTAGTAATGCCCCTTACGAGCTCATCGTTTCCTTAAAAAATCCCTATATATTGAATATTTTTTACAAATAAATACCATATTACATAGTCATATATAATTATATATATAATTATATTATATTAAATAATTCACATTGTGTCAATGAGGATATAATCTACACATCCAAAAATGACGTTATACCATTGAAATTGTGTGAAAGGGTAATAAAGAAACTGATATATATATTATATTTACAAATATTTAATTATTCATTACTATCATATAGGTTCTTTTTGATACATATGATTAAATAAAATAATATTTTATACATTCCATGTATCATTTGAATGAATCACATATCATTGAGGGTGTGGTAGTCCACACATCCTCAAACGATATTATCATTATTACACCAAATGAAAAGTATAAATATATATGTTTTAATGGAATTAAAGAATCTTAATTACATAATAAATATGATATATAAAACATATAAACATAGTTTGAATCATAATGTCCACCATGAGAGACAGTAATGGAAAATGGAATAATCATCGTTTAGTGAGGATGTAGTCCACCATACATATAAATTGTACATTTTTTACCCATTAGATGGAAGTGTATGTAAGTGTAGTTTGGATACATGGAAAAAAATACTTGTATATTAAGGATACATTTTTTGTTATACATGCATATAATAAGAATATTTGAAGGAGTTGAGAATGAAAATAAAGAAAGTAGTTTGAGTGATGGTGTCACCTCATAATAGGGTAATAAATTTTGGTTTTCGCCAAAATAGATTCCAGTAAGGGATTTATTACCAAGATAGGATTTAAGTAGGAATGGGAGAATTTCGGGTAATGAATTGGATGCATTATGGTGGGGGAAATGTTTTTTTAGAGGTGTGAGTAAGAGGTATTTTGTAATGGAGGGGGTGGAATCTCTTATAATATTTCAAAAGAATGAAACCCCGCCAATGATTTCCTTATTGAATGTGGATTAGTAATCGTAAAAAGTAAATTAAAGCGATTATATGGTCGAAATATTTCCATTAAATAGATTTTGGATAAGTTTACAGGAAGATTTAGGCCGTAAGGTTATGGTTTAGTCTCTTATTAAGCTTAATTTAACTTTAATCGTTGTAATAAATATTAATTTTTGGTAAAATTCTATGTTTTCCTTATTATAAATTATAATTTTATTATTCCAAAATATAGAATCCATTTTCACAAATTAAAATCAAATAAGTGACATAAATGAAATTAAAATTCATCCTACATGCAGGATGATAATATTGGTTTTTAATGTAAAAATGTTTGAATGTTTTCTATGTGTTTATAATCAATTTTAATGAGAAATTTATTCAAATGACATAAATTCGATAATATGATAATAATATTATATAATTAAACATTAAAACCAATTAATTTTATAATTTATCCTTATAAATAAGTTATATGAAAAAGCTATTTTGAATTAAATTTCAGTATCTTTCACTATTCATTTTAAAATGAAACATCACATAAAAATACCAAAAATTAATTCTAACCTAATTTTTATGTTCCTATTTCAAATATTAACTTTAATATGACATATAATATTTATTAAAGGTCCAATATTTTGATTTAAACTAGCTTCTCCATTAAAAATAGGTAAAAGTGCCTAAATAAAAATATTGGTTTTTATTTGTAATATTCATTTTATTCTTATCTTATGTCTATTAAATATGTTTGTATGAATATAAAAAATATTTTATTTAATATATAATATATATATTTAATTAATATCTTTCACTAATTGTAATTAATTTAACTCATTAAGGTAAAATGTCTTCGTGAGAAAAATAATAATATTTCCTTTATAATCAATTAGTTCATATTTTAATTTCTAATTAATTGGTAATATATCAATTCATTTTGTCTTGTGTAAAACATATATTTTCCAAATTTTTATAATAATATTCATTACCACTAATTTGAATATTATTTTTATCATTATTATATTAAATAATATTATATTTTTGTACAATATAACTCAACCTTGCGTATAACAAAATCTATCAAAGAAACACATTAGTGCATGAAACGTACGCTAACTCATTTTTTCATGAATTTCAAGATATAAAACATATTTAATTTATTTATAATAGTAAATATATTATTAATTCTTGTGATACAACGTTCTACTATGAGTTTGGTGTTACATATCAGACACACTATTGAATCAAATATTCTAGCATTAGATTTTTGGGGTGTTACACATTCACTATGCCTAACTATGAAAATATTTGATTGAAAATTCCTATGTTTTTATTACTCTTTTACCCATAAATGAAATATTTAAATCATTTATTATCTTCCTTTTATTGAAAATTTATATTTTCATCGAAAAACTTTTGTAAATTATATAGAAGAGGGTTTTTATTTTCATTAAAAAAAACAGGTTATTACATTTCTTACACTTTATTGATTTTTAGCCCTTCAAATTTACCTCTAGTGGTATTCCTCAATCAACTCAAGAAATATAACTCAAAAAATAGATTGAAATTCTCACATTTCCTCTTAGATCCTTCTATGCTAACATTGAATTGTAACAAGGTGTATTGTCATTACTCACAACAACCACATACTTCAATCAATGATCCACAACATATGATCTTCATAAATTGCATAAGTATAAGTTCAATGTCCTCAAAATGTACAACATGTTCAGGAAGATTTAAGTACCTCTGAATCTGTGACACAGGGAACACATCGTGCATAACACAACAATGACAAGGTAGATCTAGATGGTACGCCTCTACTCTTAACCACTCAATGATCCCAAGTGTCTAACATGTTGTGGTGTTTTTTCTCTGCTTCCCCAAAATTATATGCCCTATCTATGAACTTGATCTTAAGAAGTATAAACCTCCCATAGTGAAATCAATAGATCTCCACCAATTTTCGTCATATAATAACAGTCTACACTGAGAATTGATTAACCTCTTCTCAATCAGATGTACTCTCCTAGATGCCTCGTGAATCAAAATGGGCCCATAACCTCTACATCACATACAACATTCCAATTATAGGTGATCTACAAGGTATCCCATTTATATCCTCATAATTTTTTTTTATGAATTCAAGTTTGGTAATAGTTATTGAATGCAATCTGAATCAAGGCTATGTGATCTTTTCATACTAAAAAAAACTAGACAGGAATCTTCCAATATACCTATTGTCTTATTCGATTTTTATTTTATTTTAGGATGGTACATCATGCTCAATATTAGTAGAGTCTTTTGGTATTTCTATAATCCCTACAAAAAAAACAACATAAAACATTCATGTCTATCCAAAAAAACACTAAAGGTAATTCCATGAATGAGTATTCTCTCTCGGATATAGAGTATTCATTTCCCATCCATTGAGTGAGTCTCTTTGATTAGTAAGAAGTAGTTATAATTTTTTTTCGAATCCAAAATTACCAAAACTACATCATTACTACTCATGATCCAAGGTATTCCCAAGAAATTACTTTCATGGCATCCTCTCACTAATATAGGGGAACAAAATGTTTTTTGATCAACCAACACGGACATGGTATCTCATCCTTTTCCCTCTTTCTAGTAAATAATTAGGATACAAACTCAATGATGTACCTCATAATCCCTAACCACAAAAAATATCCCCTGAATTAATAGAAAATCATTGTCACACAATGATGCATTGTACATCCAAAGGAATCAATGTCTCATATAAGATACCCTCATATTAATGAAAGGGCTATTACTTTACTATGTTCCATGATCATATCATCATTATCCACAAACCAATAGGACAATAGAAAACATCCTTCTAGTTTATCTCTCATCACAATGGACTCTTGTTCTAACACATAACCATCCATTACCCTATACATCAGTGAGGAAATGAGCTCTAAAGGGGTAACTGCCACAAATCATGAAACCTATAAAGCATCCACCCTCCATTCAACCAGATGGATCATCATGTGCCACTATTTCTTTTAGGGCATCTCATCAAGCTACTGGTCCACCAGTATCTTAAGGCTATGAGCTATCACATTGATGTAACCTATCCCTAGTGTATACTCTATATCAATGTCAAAATTATATAGATAATAAATCTCATTAAAACATTCTCATATTCTATCTCATAGTGGGAAGATATAGTGAAGGCTATTGTGGTATGTGTGGATAAAAAATCAATCTAAAAATATGCATTTTTACTATAACTTTAGATCATGAACAACAAATTCCATCTCAAAGTCATTCATCTCTACCTTGAGACTCTTATGCTCAGTTATCTTCATATGATATGAGGGTATCGAACTATGTAGACACCCAACATGAGCATTATATTATATTCACTCTCCTACACATCCAATGGAAAATCTAAAATCCCCTCCCATGTAGAAGTATTTAGACCCACTTTCTATATATTTCCACAAGACTATATAAAGGTGAAATATTATATTTCAAGATTGAATCAACTTGGAAAAGAAAACTATTTTTTAATAAACACCCTAATTGGTCTATGGTATCACAAGAGGTTCTCCAAACTTGTTTATGGGATCACACAATGTTCTCTAAGGATTCTACCCCTTTCCCAAGGTATATCCCTCATAACACTACCCCTTGTTTCCATCTATGCACATTATTCACATTCATCTTATATATAACAACATGAATACATGCCCTGTTCAACTCATTATTTAATATAATTATATATAACTGTGCATGGAAACAAGGATATATCACAAAAGTGAAACTATCATGAACAAATAGCACAAAACATGACATTTAATTAAAGAACAACTATGTATGATAACCACATGAACATATGTGGAATGTTAATCTACGTTCCTAATCATGATGCATGAACCGAACAAAAATCACATAAATCCAATATCAACATCATGTGCACCGGCTATGGTGAGTTTAATCAATTGCAATTAAAAATATAAATTCCCCACATTATGGAATTTCAGAGGTCCACTATATTTTGTTGGTTAAGAATTTCATAATTCCCACACATAAGTCCCAAATATCCTATATCCTATATCTATAGTCCCATCCCAAGACTAATAAATGAAAATGATAGTGTATTTTGATCCACTGATTCCATTTGTAACATGTTGACACGAATCACCATGTCTGAGACAGAATCCCACATGACTTCATGTGCGCCTCCCCATACAAAAGAGGTCGCTGACTACCAGTAAGGGCATGGGTCTATCAGTGGGGAGAGTATACCCCAAGTATCATGTCATAAGATCAATAATCAATAATAAAAAATATAAAAAGTAATCAAAGTAATCATATAGAAAAGTCAATATGAAAAAAATCTACTAAAAATAATCCTTGTCCCAATGTGGAACGAATATCTAGTTTAATAAATAGTTGAAAAATAATTGGATAAATAGCGGGTCCTATGTAGTCTACTATGGTCTGTTACTATCTCTATGCTCCACTACTTAACTATCCATTATAGGGCCCTTTACGTTCACTAAATTCCTCATGAAATCTATAGGTGCATCAAAAATCACATGTATGGTGTGAGTATAAGACTCTGTATGACATCACCACTGTGTACATAACCAGATGTTCTCAAGTATACATGGTTATTCCATAATAATTATAAATTTATAACAACCATATTTATAAACAATATAAAATTGAGCAGTCATACCATGCCGCCATATGCCCATAACCATTCATGATTTGGATCTATTACATATGGTTAATCATGTTGTAAGACATTTACAGTATTATCCATGAGGATAATGAATAACACTACATAGCCTCACATGATCATCAATCTCAACATCACTACGCATCAAGAAGTATATGTTCTAGACATACCTTAGGCATCAAAAGTTATGCATCATCTCCTAGTCATCCTGTAAAATATTTCTTGGTATTTTCTATTCATTTAGTTTATCACAAAAAATCCATGAATAATTGTAATATACCAACATTTTCATTGGTCCCCAGTCGAAATATTCGCATTCCAATCATACTCCCAAACATGGGATAAACATGTCATGATGATCCATCTACCTTGTTTCCATGAAATATGATAAAAAATCAGAAATATCATGGTAGAATTCAAGAGAAACCATAACTTATCATCAGAAGTGACATATCCCACACAGTACATGTGATCGACATCAAACATGAATACAAATCCACATTTACTCATGGTAAAAAATTTAACATAGGGTTCACATGGATACAAGCCAAGACATATATGATTACAATCTGGTACAGTCATCAAAACTTGTTTACATATGATTATATTTAGGCTACAAGGGTAAACATGTCCAAAATGGCAGGGAACACCCTACCTCAAATTTTGTCGATGACAAAGGCAAGGATAAACCACCCATGTGTTTATATAGTTAGTTTGGAAACCTCAACAATATGGAACACTATTTTCACTTCCTTATCATTGTATCATCGACACATTAATGATCTTGGTTCTTCAAGGATTCCTTGAAACTAATATCCGATATTTTATTTCCAAATGATATAAAATATCACATGGGATTATACTTTCTCTCTCTAATATAATTTTTTGTAATTATCATTCTATGATAGCACAAAAACCCTCAATTTTCACCATAAGAATATTTATCTTATAGTCTCATTATTATAGTTTCATAATTCTAATAATTATCCTTTTATAAAAAGTAATTATACTTTTATAATTTTTATAATCTATTTCATGTGATAACTTTTTATAAATATCCAGTAATTTTTTTATAATTATATTCTAACAATTATTATTAAAAAATTATCATTTCAAAATTATCTTATTAATATATTTTTCCACTAATTATCCTTCGATAATATGAGGTAATTATCCATAAATAATTTTTATAATTATTTTCGTTAAGATGTGTAATTGTGATTTATTAATTCAATGAAATTATCATATAAATTGTTTATAAATTAACCCTCATTTTATCAATGTGATTATCCTTACATAATATATTTTAAATAATCAATTTATAATAAAAAAAGTAGGAATGTAAAATACCTTTCTTCCTTTAAAACAAAAATAATATTTAGGTTCTTCTTGTTGATATTAATTCAATGACACTGACAGTGCAAAATTCTTATTAATATTGTAGGAGATATCCAAGATAGAAGTTCCTCAATAATACTGATAAAATAAAAAAACATAAAGAGTGAGGAGGGAGTAAGAGAAGGATGAGATACATGAGTGGGTGGTGCATTTTATCTGTATTCCTTGCACCATAGACCTCCTTATATCCCCATTTCTCCAATTTATAAATTTTTCTTAAATAAACCATTATTAGCCATTTTTACCCTCTCTATGTTTCCCAAATCCATGCACCACAATGAATAATTTTTTATTTAATTTCGACTATTAAATTCATGTTATTTCATAAATTAATTATATTTATAAATAGCATAACATCTATCTAATAAATAATCACACACACACATATATATATATGTATTATATATATATACACACATGTATATACAGATTTACTCCCATGTATATACACACATGTATATATAGATACACACACATGTATATACCCACATATAAATATATAATTATTAATTATTTAACCCATCTATATATACAAAAATTATAAATACATATACACACTATCACATACACACACACACACACATATATATATATATATATATAAATTTGTAGTTTAATATGTATATATATGTATACTTATTTTAGTTTAATCACACAAAATGTTTTTCCCCATTTTAAAAATGATAATAACATCAAATATTTTTTTTTCTTGTTAAATATATTTCATCATTATCACCATGAATATTTTAGAAAAAACATTAATCAAATACAAAGTAGTTAATAGATTTACATTTACCACACCATTTAATTTATATGGGATATGTGATAATATAATTGTTAACATATATTCTCCCAATAAAAATCCATCAATGGCGAAATTTTTCTTATTTATTAATATACTTAATTTCAAAAGTAATTTAAATTAAAATATCTAAAACATAAATAATAATAATAAAAATTTTATTAATCTTCATTGAAATGTGTCCAAACAGTCATTGCACAACAAAGGTAAACCCTACCTAGGGAAATTTTTATGTTTTGAACCTAACAGTGGTCTCTGATATTTCATATGACACACTATTTGAGTTATATAAATTATTTATTATTCGAAAAAGAGAATAAAAAATTAATTAAATATAAAAAGGGAAATATTACTTGCGATATTTATAAATGTCTTGGGTTCATAAAAGTTGTAACCTACATATGGTAAACCCCTAGTTTTAGACATAACATTGATCTCAATATTCTCATATGACCCACCAATTTGATCATAATAATTATTTATTATTTAAAAAATTAACTAATAAAATATTTAAATAAAAAATGTATAATCACATACGACATTTCCAAACACCCAATACACATAAACTATATATCTTTCTTAGGGTAAACCCCAAGTCCTAGATCAGATGAAGGTATCATGTTTCCACTACCATGCACTGTATAAGCGGTACTCAGTTATTTTAGATAAACTATATATTAATCATATTAGAAAATTATCCCCAGGAGTGACTTGACCAAATATCTGACATTCATAAAAGTTATAACCCATCTTGGGAAAACCACATATATCAGACCAAATGGTTCAATCAAATTTCTAAAATGATTAACCATAAGTGAGATATTTAATCATATGATAAATTAATGCATATAATTTATTAAATTTAAAATTTTTATTCTTTGTGTGTTGAGGTGCTACAACCCACATTATATCACACTAAATAAGCGACTGACCTCAAAAATATCAGGTAAAATATTACAAGGTTTAATCTTGGATTTTAACCCTATGAAAAATCATTAAATCATTTATTATGATTTTTATTGAAAAATAAATATATTTTATCTAGAAAACAGTTATAAATTATCAACAACTAGGTTCTTATTTTGGTAAAAAATATGGGATATTACAACTTCTGGCCACAGAATTTAATAATAATGGTAGGTAGGATTTATTTTTTCAATAAAAATATTCATCACACAAAATTAATGTAATTTTTTAATTGTGTTCTTGAACTTATATGTTTCCCCACATTAAATAGTTTGTTTTTTTGGTAAGGAACCATATCTTCTTACATATGTAATTTATTAATTAAAACTAAATTAAAGTGAGAATTATTAGATTATATGGTGCTACTAATTTAAAATAATATATTTAATTTTTTAAAAATATCATATTTTTAGCAAATTAATCTTAACATAAGAGCATGTAATACACATAAATAATAATTTAACCCTTACCACACCATCACATGTTTTACTATTTTTGAGTTTATTTGTTAATTATATATGTTAAATTGGAACATAAATAGAAAATATTTGATATTTATTGTAATTTAAAAATCTCATTGTGATATATATGATTATTTTTAATTTTAAATGATTTAATAAAATATCATTCATTATAAAATAACATTAATGAAAATTTTGAAATGATTTATATAATTTTAATTTAAAAATATAAAGAAAATGATGTAATATTAATGTATTAAGTATAAAACAATGAAAAATGATATATTAATCTACAAAATAACTTGAACATAGTAATTTATTCAATTTAATTCACTTTTAATATATTTAGGGTCATTTATATATATTAACTAACTAATTCATGCATTAATATTTCATAATAATTTAAAAATAGTTATTTAATTTGTAAAAAATAAAAATAAGTATCATTATAACAAAAGATAATTTAACTTAAATTTTAATGTTTATAAAATATAATATTATTTTTTAACATCTCAACGCTTAAAGGAAATGAAGGTTCATTTTTGACTTTTTTTCATAAATAATTAATTATATTGGTTTATCTCATGATATATTTTCCCAATAACTCATAGTAATAGATCATAAGGTCTTATGGGTATAAGTATGTCCATACAATACATGTTGGACAATTTTTTTTGTCATTTTAAAGAATATATTTATATTTCAAAAACTATGTAAACTAGTTTTTACAATAATCACTATAATTAATTTTAAATGTATTCAATTATCAATTTGATAAAAACATAATTTGGACTTAATAGAAAATTTTATATTATTCTAATTAAATAAATGGAAAATATTTTTCCAAATTTTACTCACATAATTTGTAGATTATAATTTAAAGTTAACTCCTTGGGAATAATGAGAAAATGTTTTTTAATGTGAAAATATTCAAAATATTCCAATGTTTTTAGATCATAATTAAATAAGAAAGTGATTAAAATGAACTTAATTTTATTAAATGATATAAAATTGATCTAATATTACATTATAATCAAAACATAAAATAATTTATCCTTATAAATTATTATACTGCAAAGGAAGTTTGAAATAAAAATTATATATTTTTCACAATTCATCAAAAATGAATCTTATCAAAAAAAGTAAAAAAATTAACCACAATAGATTTTATGTATTCCTATTGAATTTTTTTTTTATTTTTTCAATATATTTTGTCTAATATTTTTAATAATTAATTTTAAATTATGTGCACCAAGTATGATTAAAATATCCATTTAGAAAACAAAATTCTAGGTTCTTTAGAAAAAATTTTGTTTTCTTTGAAATGATTAATATTTTATTTATAATCAATATATAAATAAAATATGTGTTAAAACTATATATTTTACTATGTTATTTAATATTATCCATACCCTCTATTCCAATGGAAAGGTGATAGCTATCCTATTAAATAATAATACTAATAGTATACTGTTGTTCACAAAAACATGGTCATGCATGTAAAGAAAGATATTGAAGGTACTCATTATTATATGGAACACAAGTTAAAATTAATGTATTAGATAAGGTAATGTAAAATAAATGTATATTGTAATAAAATATTATTATGTATTTTGGGTAGCATACACTATATAATTTTATTTTACTCTTTTATAATTTTTATGGTGTTACATTATCCCCACCTTAAATAAATTGTGTCCCCTCAATTTTGATTTGATACTTAAAATCAAGGGTATGATATTTGAAATTTCGTTTTTATTTTAAAACACACATTTTAAAAGGGTAAATAAAATTTATTATTGACAAGTCGAAAAGGTAATTAAAAGGGTCATCTAGAAAAATCACATATCTGAGAATCTTTGTAAGAGAACATAGTTGTGAAATGAAAACATGTACATGGAGAAAAACTAACACCCAAATATTGATTGATATTATTATATAACATTGATAAAAATAAATTAATTGATCTAGATAATTTTAAAAAGCCTATAAAACAAAATTAAAATATGTGTGAAAATTTTCATTAGTATCATTATAAATTATGGTAATAAGGGAAAATTTTATTTCAATATCCTTTTCTAAATTTTGAGGGAAATATCCTTTGATTTTGAAAACCCAATTTGAAAATATATTTAATTGAAAATAAATTTTTCAATAATTTCTTTAAAAATAATTCTTTTAAAATTAAAAAAAGATGCTTAAAATAAGTAATTATGGATAAATCTATACATGTTATATGACATAAAAACAATATTCCACTTGTATTGTAAAATGGTTTGAAAAATTGTTTATCTGGAAAGAAACTAGAAGTTTCTGTTGAAAACATGGGTAAAAGACAAAAAGGGTAATAAAATCATTACTAAAAAATTTTTTAAAGTAAATAAAATTTCTAAATACGTTTTAACAAAACATGTTTCTTATAATAAAATTGATTCTATGAATAAAGGTAGTAATGAGGTCAGGGTATCTTAAAAACATTTTCTATAAATCTTTGAGTACAAAATAGTGAGAATATAAAACTATGGATTAAAAATGGACATTAATAACCATATGAGAATGAGAGGTTTTATTGAATGGAGTGAATATTATTTCCTTGAATAGAAATACTGTTGAAATATCATTAGTATTAGTTCTATTTAAAATAATCTTTAAACATCCCAATGTGTCCTATACCATAGGGAAATTTTGTAAAATAATAAGCCTCGTGAATGAACAATATTTAATCCAAGATTAAAATACCATGAAATTAAAATAATTCATGATATAATATGTATAAATGGGTAGTGGATACACCACAAAAAATAATTAAATGGTGAACATGATATTTATCTCATGGAAGTAAAAGAGTCAGTTGAGAAATCCAATACTAATTTAGTGACAAATGAAATGGAAAAAAGGTAATAAAACATAAATAAAGAATTTAAATACCATTACTATAGTATAATTCATGATATTATATTTAAAAGTGGTATTTTCTACCCCATAGATAATAAATTAGTTGCTGAAAAATTAACCATTTCTCATAGAATGAAAATGTGACTTGAATCTCTTACCATGATTTTCCTATTAGGTGAATGTACTTTAAATTAATTTATAATAGAATTATTTTACTTTTATACATTCCTAAAAACATTATGAATGTTTATCATTATTTTTATTTCACATACTACCTTGATTTTTTCAACTACATAAACAATTATGTTTACGTCTGGTGTTTTAATTAAATTCGATTTATGTGTCAAAAACAACATTTTATAGGTCAAATATGGTCAAACATGTCATTATATAACATATATAGAATAATTTTAATATTTATACATCAGTTATAATTTCAAAATAAATTATTTAATATGGATACCAAAAATGAAATAGATTTCCATTCATAGAGACGATAGTTGATAATTACGCCTGAATAACCTTAACTTTTTTAATGATCGTTATGGAAAGAAGGTATGTAACTCAAATATGTAAAGAATGATCATTATAAAATAAATACTATATTATTTATTCATAGGTAATTATATGAATAATTTTATTATATAAAACTAATCACATTGTGTCCTGGGGGCGGTTGTCCACATGTCCACAAATGATGTTATCTCTTTTAATGTGTGTGAAATGGTACTAATGAAAATGATATATATTTTATTTCCAGAAATATAACAATTTAATTAATATAATAAATATGTTTTTTATGTGTCGTATTTTTAATTAATTTCATCTTATATTCATTACATGTATCTTTTTAAGGAATCACATCACTTTGAGGGGGCAATAGTCCACACTTCCTCAGATGATATTATTGATCTTACACAAAATGAGAAGAATAAATATATCTATTTTTAAAAATTTAAATAAGATTATAAACATAGTAAATATGATAAATAAAAAATAAAATATTATTTTATTTTATAATGGATACCATGAGAGGCGATAAAAGAAAATTGAACAATCATCGTTTAGTCACTCAGTGTGATACACACATGTAAAAAATATTTTTGTTACCCATTAGACTGATGTGTGTGTAAGTGTAGGTCAAATAATTATTATAATAACATAATATGGTATTTAGTACACTATTATTATTATAAAAACATGGAATAAAATAATTTTAAGGAGTGTATATATAAAATAAAATAATGTAGTATGGGGGAGGGTGTTACCTCTTAATTGGGAATCCTGTTTTGGTTTGTACCAAAAGAGCTTACTTGGAGGTATTAATGAATATGGGAAGATTCAAGAAGGAAAGTGAAGATCTCGGGGAGTTAATTTGGAATATTATTTTAAGCTAATGTGGATTTAGAGGTGAGAGGATGTAGGAGGAAAGGAGGCGTTTTATAATGGATGTGGGGTGGAATCTCTTGTAATATTTAAAAAGAATGGAACCCAACCATTGTTTTCTATAACTAATGTGGATAAATAATGGTTTGAATTGAATACAAGGGATTATATATTAAAAATACATCCATAAAATGTATTTTGGAAGAATATATTGGTCGATTTAGATCATAAGGTTATAGTTTAGTATTTTATTAATTTTAATTTAACCTTAAACATTTTAAATAATTTAAATTAAATTTAGTAATATTTTTGGTAAAAAAACAAATTTGACCTTATTATAAATTATAAAAGATTATTATTAATAATATTTAATCTTTTTTTTCTAAATTCCAATCACATAAGTAGAATACATTAAATAAAAATTAATCCCACAAAAGGGACGACAAAGCAGGTTTTTAAAGTAAAATTGTTTGAATATTTGCAATGTGTTTATAGTCAATTTAAAAGATAAATATATTCCAATGAACTAAATTGGATAAATTGATAAGTATATTATCTAATTAAAATTTATTACTATTTAAAATTATAGTATAACATTATTAATAATTTTAGGAAAATGCAGTTTTGAATTAATTTTCAAAAAAAATCATATTTATTAAAAATTGAAACTTCAACTAAAAATACAAAAAAATAACCCCAAATAAATTTTAATGTTATTATTTTAAATATTTAGTTTATTTTGACATATAATATTTATAAAAGGATGATTAATTGATTTTACAATTGGTTCATAATTAAATGTGGGTAAAAGTACATTTAAATAAATATATGTTTTTATGTGTAATATTGAGTGGATTATTTTCTTATTCAATTCGAATGTATTTGATGATTATATTAAATATTTAATTCAATATATAACATTTATATTTTAATAATATCATTAACGTACTATAATTAATTTTTTTTAATACAAAATTCCCTTGTGAGAAAAAAAAATAATATTTCCTTTATATTCAATAGGTTTATATTTTCATTTATGATTAATCAGTAACATAATAACTCATTTTCTATTTTTTGTAAAACATATTTTTCATAAGTTATCAAATAATATTTATAATTTCTAATTTAACATTGATTATAAGCATTATTATATTAAATAATAATATTTTATAAATATATTATTGTATGGTAGAACACGGTTTTGCGTATAAAGAATGATATCAACGAAATTATTTTATTAATGCAATTTATTCTAACCAATTATCTTGAATATATTTAATTTAGTTAAATTAGTAATTATATAATAAATTTCTTCGATATTATGTTCCATTACACGATTGGTGTCCTGTTTCCTGCACACTACGGAATAAAATATTTGGACCTCCTATTTTCGGGGCATTACAATATCCCCGCCATAATTAAATTATTTCATCACAATTTAAACATGATCATGATTATATATTGTTATATATTTCCTCTGTGGAAATTCCACATCACAAGAAGGGTTTGGTGGGAATCCACTTGAAATGATAGAGTGGGAAGTGAATGGTTTACATGGACTAACATGTATATAGGTTTATATGTAGGAGAATATTTGTGGAAAGTACAGATACATTATTAAGGGGAAAGCATTAATATTTATAGAAAGTGAATGAGGTCATCAATCAGTAAATATTCAATGATCATTAAAAATTTTAAGTCCATAAATCCATAAATCAATGATGATTTAGTATACTAATGTTTCAAAAAAAATAATGTATTATTAATTTTTTATCATTTTATTAATGTTGAGTTATTATTTTACTACCTAGGAATATAAGTAAAGATAATTTGATAATAAATTTAAATTTCTTAAGAACAATTTCAGATTTTGGATGTGCTTAGATCATATTATAATTCATCCCTTACCAAAATAAATGGGTATCCAAAATTTAAAATTGGTCCCTAAAACACAAAAACAATTAATAGATCGTAAGGCCCATAAAAGAGTGACAAGTATATCAATTTGTCTCCAACTATTATCCAATTTCAATATGGGTAATATATTAATATATAAACTTAATAAAAAAACCCTAATGGTTAATCATTGATATTTATTCACAAAATTGTTTAAATAATAATAAATTGACCAAGACATCACATTGGATAGTGGTAGGGGGTAAACCCTAATCGTCATTTGATCGTGGGTTCAAGTGTTTTAGCCTTGACGGTATTGATATGTTGTTGCACGGAATACAAATATTAATTTTCTAAAAACATATAAGTGTAATTTCCAAAATAAATCAAATTTATATCCTTGAAACTTAATCATTAAATAGATTCTTAAATACAGTTTTCAATACATAATTTTTTATATAAGGTATAATTATATTATTTTACTATTACTATGACGTCATTACTAATAAAATGAACAATAAAGGTTATCTATTACATTAAAATATCTTCTAAATAAATGTGATGGAATTATTCCTCATATAACATGTGTCCTCTAAAATAAAAGATTATATAATCAGGCATATTATTTAGACATTTCATGATTATTATTGAAAAATACCACTAGTAAAATAATTCTACAACTTATTTATTGAATCCCAAAAAAACTTCATCAAAATAGATCCTTCATTATTCAAATGTTTAAATATAATATCATTTATTGAATTTCTAAATCATTACACTTTAAATTAAATCTAAATATCCATTGGTTTGACCTGGTTTATTCATTTTCAAATCCTTCATAATGTGTTGTATAGAAAATGTGAATTATCTTAATAATATCCTCCGAGAGTGTCAAAAAAGGTACGCAGTATAGGCTATTTTCATGTACCATGTTACACCGAATCAGGCCCAAAACTCCTTGTCAGTGTTGTTACTCATAGGTACATATGTTCCTAATCTAGAACCACTTATAATATCTAGACAGAGATTTATTACATGGAAGACCCACATAATCTATACTTTAACAAAATTCTTGAGTTTTCATATATTACTATCCTCCAATTCAACCTTATGTTTATGATCTCTAAACATGGTTTTCCTAAATCTAGATTCCATAGTTTCTACTGACTTCCTCGAATACCATCTATAGTGGCCTGACCCCAGATTTCATGGATCTAGTGTCTGCTATTAAGTATATTTTCATGATTACAAGGAATCAAATCTTAATAGACAGAAGAGTTTAGTTGTCTTGGAAGACAAGATACATATATTAGTATTTAATAACAAAAATACACTAATTAAATCATATTGTTTTATTCTTAGAAAATAAATAGCATCAAGGATAAATATAATCCATATAATGAATCTATGTATATAATTGATGTAACACTTCTTGGATTCCATGAGAAAGATACATAATAAAGATCTCCTCAAAATCCACATAAGGTAAAAATATAGTTGATGTAAAAAATGAATAACTGAGATTAATAATTATGGCATGGTAAATAAATGAACACACGTACCACGTAAACAACAAACTGAGTTGGAAGTGAATAAAAATATGGAAAGATATTAATAAGAAATACATTCCATTAAAATAACTAGATAAGGAAAATTAAATATGGAATGGTAAGAAACTGAAACACATGCCATTTTATATATAACATGAAATGAAATTTATCCGTAGATATTTCGACAAAAAATATAATGGATGAATAATTATTGAATCAAAATGAGGGGAATTATTTATTAATGGATGTTGTGTCTCCGGCACATGAAACATATTACTATCAATACCTTTCAGAAGTTGATTTAAAACTAATGGTTGAAACCCATTTTCATAACTTATTTTCCTCATGAGATCTAATATATGTATTGAGGATCTATATAATTTATGTGCTCCACCTTCCATTACAAGTCAAAATCCTTCCTCATATTGAATTATCAAATAAATAATATGCCTTATCAAAAAATCGTATTGAATGAGAAATACTGATTTATCAATAATTCCCCTTTTAATGAAATAACTATCAAGTTAAACACTAAATATAAAATGTTATACCATTTAAGAAATTGTAATTTCTTTGAAAAATTAAATGGATAGTTATGAAAAATTCAATTCTCAATGATCATATGGAGTTTGATATTTCAACGGTACCTAAAGAATGAAACATGGAAGTGAATATAAATATTATACCTGTCCAATTCAATCTTAAACCATCCATTATAAGAATAAGAATGGTATCAGAAAAAAAAATCCCCAGTGGATTAAAATAAAGGGTTGCTGTCACTGATGAAATAAAAGAATAAATTTAAAAAATGTTCTTGAAGGAAATATAAATTTCCTTTGGAAGCCCCTTTTTAAAATATCTTTCATGAAAAATCCCATTAAAAAATACTTAAAAATATACCTTTAAAACATAAGAAATTGTATCCAAATTAATGACAACTAATACATATTAACATATCATATGATGTAAAAAAGAATATTCTTTTTTATGATAAAAAAGATTGAAAATTACTTGTCTGAAATGAGACAAGATGATTATTTTGAAAACATGGGAAAATAAAAAAAAGTGAAAAATGACTTTACTAAAACATTTTGAATAGTTTAAAACATTTTTGAAAACATTTTTATAAAAAATTGTTTTTAGAGGAAAATAGGTTCTCCTACTAAAGAGTGAAATGAAGTCGAGTTTTCTTAAAAACATTTTCGAAAACACTTTGAGAACCAAAGAGTGGAAAATAGTACTAATGATTGATAGTAGATATGAATAACTAGAGGAGAATGATAGAGTTTAATGAAAAAATGTCATATAATTTACCCAAATGTAAATACCATTGAAATAACCTTAGTTTTAGTCTTGAGTAAAATGATCATTAAACATCCCAATGTGTCCCATATCACGGTAAAACATTTTAAATTCATAATCCACTTGAAGGAATAATATTGAATGAAAGATTAAATTTCTATTAAAATAAAATAATCCATGATATAATATATCAAAATTGGTAGTAGATAAATCAAAAAAATAAGTAAATGTTGATCATGACATTTATCTCATAGATGTAAAAAGTGAGATTAAAAATACCTTACTAATATAGTAACAAATTAATTGGAAAACCCAAATATAAAGAATCTTTAAATAAAAATTATAAATTACATAAAGATAATATAATTTATGATATTATATGTCAATGTGGAAGTATGTACACCATATATAAGAAATATGTGCACAATAAATAAGATTTCCTCATAGAATTAAAATGATTCAAAAATACCTTACATTCAGATTAATTTTTGGAAAATGTCATTTAAAATAATTTTTAATAAACTTATGTTACTTTTATAGTAAATTTAGAACCCTTATTATTTTTTTCAATAATTTTATTTAACTTATTACCATATTCTGTTCAACTACTCAAACAATTATGTTTACTTCAAGTGTTTTGATCAAATTCTATTTATGTGTCAAAAACAAATTTGTTAGGTAAAATATGGTTAAAGGTTTCATTATATAACATCTCCAGAATAATTATCATATTAATACATCAATTAAAATTTTAAATATAATCATTTAATATGGTTATGAAAAATGAAACAACATTACACACATGGAGACAGTAGGTCGTATGTGCGCATGAGTAACCTTCCCATTTTCTATTGATTGTTATGGAAAGAAGGTGAGTAACTAAAATATTTCCAGAATGATCATTATATTATAAATACCATATTACTAACTGAAAATAAAATTTTTATTATTCATACACGTTTAATGTTGACGGGTGAAACCATACACGACATCACGACTTAAAACAACAGATCACCATGGAACCAATGTATAGGTCAAACAACACCACGACATCACAGAAGAGCTCATACTCAGCATCAAAGACAATAAAATCAACATCCTCCTACTCCTCACTGCTAGAAAACTGTCCCATGCATAAATGAATTGGCTTGGAACCAATGAAAAGCCATACCCTCTCAAGCATCCAAATCTGTAGTGAAGACCAGGAGAAACCTACATCTCTACACCAAATCTGGAGCAACCCCTTGTGAGACAGATGCATTGACCCAAAATCCTCAAACCAATAGAGATCCGAAGATTCACAATACCAAAATTCTATTCCACTGATACAACACATTCAACCAGTAACACAACCATTTCCAATAATTCAACATCAACGTCAAAATAACAACATTCGGACCTCCGAGAAGATGATTTTAATACCCCCTAAATACATTCAATGATCCTTATTGTTGGAGACCTAGACCCCCTTAAAAAATAATCATCATGCATTTCACATTCGTACCCATAGACCAACCCAACAACCAAGAAGGTCAAGACCCAAAAAATTTATCAACAACTGCATGTTGAAAATCCAGAAACAGTAGCCATGCCAAAATGCTAGAATCATTCGTGAGCAAAAAATCCACAGTAGAACCATATCCAAAACACAGAGCATCCCAACCAAATGCTTTCTCCCCAACAATATTAAAAAAACAAAATGTATAAACACTAACAAAATAGACAAATCCTAAAATCTAACGATGTTAGAAATTAAGAACCAAGAAGCAATTACCAGATCATCAGCAACCCGAGCACCAGAGAATTCCAGAAAAAATCCCCATCATAATCCAAATACCATGTCACGTCTTCACCATCCAAAACTTCTGTAAAGTCAAAAACTGACCACTCAACGAACCCACATATAGAAATGTTTCACCCCTCAGTCATGGAAGCATAACTCAGCCACAGAACCAGCTTCTCCATGCCAGAAAAAGCCTTATCCGGAAGAAATAGAGTGAGGTTGGAAACCAGCCAACAATAAAGAGAAAGGTTATGCCTGCAAAGTCCACAAGGTCGTCGAAGCCTCTGCAGAGTAGAGACCACATCCACAGACATGCAGATGGAATTTCTAGGGTGAGATTTGAGCTAATCCGAGGAGGAGGGATGTGGCGATGGAGCAAAACCCCAGTAGTAACGCCCCTTACGAGCTCATCGTTTCCTAAAAAAATCCCTATATATTTAATATTTTTTACAAATAAATACCATATTACATAATCATATATAATTATATATTTAATTCTATTATATTAAATAATTCACATTGTGTCAAGGAGGTTATAATCTACACATCCACAAATGATGTTATACCTTTGAAATTGTGTGAAAGGGTAACAAAGAAACCGATATATATATATTATATTTCCAGATATTTAATTATTCATTAATATCATATAGGTTCTTTTGGATACATATGATTAAATAAAATCATATTTTATACATTCCATGTATCATTTGAATGAATCACATATCATTGAGGGTGCGGTAGTCCACACATCCTCAAACGATATTATCATTTTTACACCAAATAAAAAGTATAAATATATATATTTTAATGGAATTAAAGAATCTTAATTACATAATAAATATGATATATAAAACATATAAACATAGTTTCAATTATAATGTCCACTATGATAGAGAGTAATGGAAAATGGAATAATCATCATTTAGTGAGTCTGTAGTCCACCATACATGTAAATTGTACGTTCGTTACCCATTAGATGGAAGTGTATGTATGTGTGGTTTGGATACATGGAAAAAAATACTTTTATATTTAGGATACTTTTTTTATACATGAATATAATAAGAATATTTGAAGGTTTTGAGAATGAAAATAAAGAAAGTAGTTTGAGTGATAGTGTCACCTCATAATCGGGTAACAACTTTTGGTTTTCACCAAAATAAATTACATTAAAGGATTTATTACCAAGGTAGGATTTAAGTAGGAAGGGAAGATTTTTGGGTAATGAATTGGATGCATTATGGTGGGGCCAAAGTGTTTTTAGAGGTGTGAGGAAGAGGGCTTTTGTAACAGAGGGGGTGGAATCTCTTATAATATTTCAATAGAATGAAACCTCGCCAATGATTTCCTTATTGAATGTGGATCTGTAATATTAAAAAGTATATTAAAGGGATTATATGGTCGAAATATTTCCATTAAATAGATTTTGGATAATTTTATAGGTCGATTTAGGCCTTAAGGTTATGGTTTAGTCTCTAATTAAGCTTAATTTAACTTTAATCGTTGTAATAAATATTAATTTTTGGTAAAATACTATGTTTTCCTTATTATAAATTATAATTTTATTATTCAAAAATATGGAATCCAATTTCACAAATTAAAATCAAATAAGTGAAATAAATGAAATTAAAATTCATCCCGCATGCAGGATGATAATATGGGTTTTTAAAGTAGAAACATTTGAATGTTTTCTATGTGTTTATAGACAATTTCAATGAGAAATTTATTCAAATGACATAAATTGGATAAATTGATAATAATATTATATAATATACCATTAAAAGAAATTAATTTTATAATTTATCCTTATAAATAAATTATATGAAAAAGATATTTTGAATTAAATTTCAGTATCTTTCACTATTCATTTTAAAATGAAACATCATAGAAAAATACAAAAAATTAATTCTAACCTAATTTTTATGTTCCTATTTCATATATTAACTTTAATATGACATATAATATTTATTAAAGGGCCAATATTTTGATTTAAACTAGCTTCTCCATTAAAAATAGGTAATAGTGGCAAAATAAAAATATTGGTTTTTATTTGTAACATTCATTTCATTCTTATCTTATGTCTATTAAATATGTTTGTATGAATATAAATAATATTTTATTTAATATATAACATATATCTTTAATTAATATCTTTCACTAATTGTAATTAATTTAACTCATTAAGGTAAAATGTCTTCGTGAGAAAAATAATAATATTTCCTTTATATTCAATTAGTTCATATTTTAATTTCTTATTAATTGGTAATATATTAATTCATTTTGTATTTGTATAAAACATATATTTTCCTAATTTTTATAATAATTTTCATTACCACTGATTTGAATATTATTTTTATCATTATTATATTTAATAATAATATATTTTTGTATAGTATAACTCAGCCTTGCGTATAACAAAATCTATCAAAGAAACACATTAGTGCGTGAAAGGTACACTAACTTAATTTTTCATGAATTTCAAAATATAAAACATATTAAATTTTTTTATAATAGTAAATATATTATTAATTCTTGCGATACTATGTTCTACTATGAGTTTGGTGTTACATGTCAGACACGCTATTGAATCAAATATTCTAGCTTTAGATTTTTGGGTTGTTACACTTTCATTATGCTTAACTATGAAAATATTTGATAGAAAATTACTATGTTTTTATTACTATTTTACCCATAAATGAAATATTTAAATAATTTATTATCATCCTTTTATTTAAAATTTACATTTTCATCAAAAAACTCTTGTAAATTATATAGAAGAGGGTTTTTATTTTCATTAAAAAAATCAGGTTATTACAATTCTTACACTTTATTGATTTTTAGTTCTTCAAATTTACCTCTAGTGGTATTCCTCAATCAACTCAAGAAATATATCTCAAAAATTAGATTGAAATTCTCACATTTCCTCTTAGATCCTTCTATGCTACCATTGAATTGTAACAAGGTGTATTGTCATTACTCACAACACCTACATACTTCGATCAATGATCCACACCATATGATCCTCATAAATTGCATAAGTATAAGTTCAATGTCCTCAAAATGTACAACAAGTTCAGGAACATTTAAGTACCTATGAATCTGTGACACAGGGAACACATAGTGTACAACACAACAATGACAAGTTAGATCTATATGGTACGCCTCTACTCTTAACCACTAAATGAACCCAAGTGTCTAACATACTGTGGTTTTTTCTCTACTTCCCCAAAATTATATGCCCTATCTATGAACTTGATCTTAATAAGTATTGACCTCCCATAGTGAAATCAATAGTTCTCCACCAATTTTCATCATATAATAACAGTCTACACTGATAAGTGATTAACGTCTTCTCAATCAGATGTACTCTCCAAGATGCCTCGTGAATCAAAATGGTCACATAACCTCTACATCACCTACATCATGCCAATTATAGGTGATCTACAAGGTATCCCATTTATATCCTCATAATTTTTTTTTTGAATTCAAGATTGGTAATAGTTATTGAATGCAAACTGAATCAAGGCTATGTGATCTTTTCATATTCAAAAAAACTAGACATGTATCTTCCAATATACATATTGTCTTCTTGGAGTTTTAGTTTATTTGAGGATGGTACATCATGCTTAATCTCAGTAGAGTCCTTTGGTATTTCTATAATCCCTACAAAAAAAACAACATTAAACATTCATGTCTATCCAAAAAAACACTACAGGTAATTCCATGAAAGAGTATGCTCTCTCGGATATAGAGCATTCATTTCCCATCCATTGAGTGAGTCTCTTTGATTAGTAAGAAGTAGTTATAATTTTTTATCGAATCCAAAATTACCAAAACTACATAATTACTACTCATGATCCAAGGTATTCCCAAGAAATTACTTTCATGGCATCCTCTCACTAATATAGGGGAACAAAATGTTTTTTGATGAACCAACACGGACATGGTATCTCATCATTTTCCCTCTTTCTAGTAAAGCATTAGGATACAAACTCAATGATGTACCTCATAATCCCTAACCACAATAATTATCCCCAGAATTCATAGAACATCATTGTCACACAATGATGCGTTGTACATCCAAAGGAATCAACATCACGTATAAGATACCCTCATATGGATGAAAGGACTATTACTTTACTATGTTCCATGATCATATCATCATTATCCACAAACCACTAGGACAGTAGGAAACATCCTTCTAGTTAATCTCACATCACAATGGACTCTTCTTCTAACACATAACCGTTCATTACACTATACATCAGTGAGGAAATGAGCTCTAAATGGGTAAAAGCCACAAATCATGATTCCTATAAATCATCCACCTTCCATTATACCAGATGGATCATCAGGTGAAACTATTTCTTTTAGGGCATCTCATCAAGCTACTGGTCCACCAGTATCTTAAGGATATGAGCTATCACAATGATGTAACCTTTCCCTAGTGTATACTCTATATAAAAGTCAAAATTCTATAGATACTAAATCTCATTATATCATTCTCATATTCTGTCTCACAGTGGGAAGATATAGTGAAGGCTATTGTGGTATGTGTGGATAAAAAATCAATCTAAAAATATGCATTTTTACTATAATTTTAGATCATGAACAACAAATTCCATCTCAAAGTCATTCATATCTACCTTGAGGCTCTTATGCTCAGTTATCTTCATATGATATGAAGGTATCGAACTATGTGGACACCCAACATGAGCATTATATTATATTCACTCTCCTACACATCCAATGGAAAATCTAAAATCCCCTCCCATGTAGAAGTATTTAGACCATCTTTCTATATATTTCCACAAGACTATATAAAGGTGAAATATTCTATTACAAGAATGAATGATTTTGGAAAAGAAAACTATTTTTTAATATACAACCTAATCGGTCTATGGTATCATAAGAGGTTCTCCAAACTTGTTTATGGGATCACACAATGTTCTCTTAGGATTCTACCCTTTTCCCAAGGTATATCCCTCATAACACTAACCCTTGTTTCCATCTCTGCACATTATTCACATTCATCTTATATATAACAACATGAATACATGCCATGTTCAACTCATTAATTATTATAATTATATATAACTGTGCATGGAAACAAGGATATATCACAAAAGTGAAACTATCATGAACAGATGGCACAAAACATGGCATTTAATTAAAGAACAACTATGTATGATAACCACATGTATATATGTGCAATGTTAATCTACATTCGTATTCATGATTCATGAACCGAACAAAAAACACATAAATCCAATATCAACATAATCTGCACCACCCATGGTGAGATTAATCAATTGCAATTAAAAATATAAATTCCCCACATTATGGAATTTCAGAGGTCCACTATATTGTGTTGGTTAAGAATTTCATAATTCCCTCACACAAGTCCCAAATATCCTATATCCTATATCTATAGTCCCATCCCAAGACTAATAAATGAAAATGATTGTGTATTTTGATCCACAGATTCCATTTGTAACATGTTGACATGAATCAGCAGGTTCGAGCCAGAATGCCACATGACTTCATGTGCGCCTCCCCATACAAAAGAGGTCGCTGACTAGCAGCAAGGGATTGAGTCTATCAGTGGGGAGAGTATACCCCAAGTATCATGTCATAAGATCAATAATAAATAATAAAATATATAAAAAATAATCAAATTAATCATATAGAAAAGTCAATATGAAAAAAATCTACTAAAAATAAACCTTGTCCCAATGTGGAACGAATATCCAGTTTAATAAATAGTAGAAATATAATTGGATAAACAGCGGGTCCTCTGTAGTATACCATGGTCTGTTACTATCTCTATGCTCCACTGCTTGACTATCCATTATAGGGCCCTTTACGTTAACTAAATTCCTCATGAAATCTATAGGTGCATCAAAAATCACATGTATGGTTTGAGTATACGACTCAGTATGACATCACCATTGTGTACATAACCATATGTTCTCAAGTATACATGGTTATTCAATAATAATTATAAATTTATAACAACCATATTTATAAAATATATAAAATTGAGCAGTCACACCATGCCACCATAAGCCCATAACCTTTCATGCTTTGGATCTATTACATATGGTTAATCATGTTGTAATACATTTACAGTATTATCCATGAGGATAATGAATCACAATACATAGCCTCCCATGATATTCAATATCAACATCACTACGCATCAAGATGTATATGTTCTAGACATACCTTAGGCATCAAAAGATATGCATCATCTCCTAGTCATCCTGTAAAATATTTCTTGGTATTTTCTATTCATTGAGTTTATCACACATAATCCATGAAGAATTGTAATATACCAACATTTTCATTGGTCCCTAGTCAAAATCTTCGCATGCCATTCATACTCCCCAACTTGGGATAAACATGTCATGATGATCAATCTACCTTGTTTCCATGAAAAATGATAAAAAATCATAAATAACATGGTAGAATACACGAGAAACCATAACTTATCATCAGAAGTGACATATCCCACACAGTACATGTGATCGACATCGAACATGAATACAAATCCACATGTACTCATGGTAAAATATTTAACATAGGGTTCATATGGCTACAAGCCAAGACATATATGATTACAATCTGGAACAGTCATCAAAATTTGTTTACACATGATTATATTTAGGCTACAAGGGTAAACATGTCCAAAATGGCAGGGAACACCCTACCTCAAATTTTGTCGATGACAAAGGCAAGGATAAAGCACCCATCTGTTTAGATAGTTAGTGTGGAAACCTCAACAATCTGGAACACTATTCTCACTTCTTTATCATTATAACATCGACACATTAATGATCTTGGTTCTTCAAGGATTCCTTGAAACTAATATCCGGTATTTTATTTCTAAACGATATAAAATATCACATGGGATTGTACTTTCTCTCTCTAATCTAATTTTTTGTAATTATAATTCTATGATAGCACAAAAACCCTCAATTTTCACCATAAGAATATTTATCTTATAGTCTCATAATTATAGTTTCATAAATCTAATAATTATCCTTTTATAAAAAGTAATTATACTTTTATAATTTTGATAATCTATTTCTTGTGATAGCTTTTTATAAATATCCTGTAAATTGTTTTATAATTATATTCTAACAATTATTATTAAAAAATTATCATTTCATAATTATCTTATTAATATATTTTCCCACTAATTATCCTTTGATAATATGAGGTAATTATCCATAAATAATTTTTATAATTATATTAGATAAGATGTGTAATTGTGATGTATTAATTCAATGAAATTATCATATAATTTTTTTATAAAATATCCCCTATTTTTTCAATGTGATTATCCTTACATAATTTATTTTAAATAATCTATTTATAATAAAAAAATTAGGAATGTAAAATACCTTTCTTCATTTAAAACAAAAATAATATTTTGGTTCTTCTCGTTGATACTAATTCAATGACACTGACAGTGCAAAATTCTTATTAATATTGTAAGAGATATCCAAGATAGAAGTTTCTCAACAATACTAATAAAATAAAAAAACATAAAGAGTGAGGAGGGAGAAAGAGAAGGATGGGATACATGAGTGGGTGGTGCATTTTATCTTTATGCCTTGCACCATAGACCTCCTTATATCCCCATTTCTCCAATTTATAAATTTTTTTAAATAAACTATTATTAGCCATTTTTACCCTCTCCATGATACACAAATCCATGCACCACAATGAAGAATTTTTTATTTAATTTCCACTATTAAATTCATGTTATTTTATAAATTAATTATATTTATAAATAGCATAACATCTATCTAATAGATACTCACACACACACATATATATATGTGTATTATATATATATACACACATGTATATACAGATATACTCCCATGTATATACACACATGTATATATAGATATACACACATGTATATACCCACATATAAATATATAATTATTTATTTATTTAACCCATATATATATACAAAAATTATAAATATATAAACACACTATCACGCACACGCACACACACAGACATATATATATATATTTGTAGTTTAATAGGTATATATATGTATACATATTTCATTTTAATCACACAAAATGTTTTTCCCCATTCTAATAATGATAATAACATCAAATATATTTTTTTTATTCTTATTAAATATATTTCATCATTATCACCGTGAATATTTTAGAAAAAACTTTAATCAAATACATAGTAGTTAATAGATTTACATTTCCCACACAATTTAATTTATATGGGATATGTAATAATATCATTGTTAACATATATTCTTCCAATAAAAATCCATCAATGTCAAAATGTTTCTTATTTATTTATATACTTAATTTCACATGTAATTTAAATTCAAATATCTAAAACATAAATAATAATAATAAATTTTTTCTTAATCTTCATTGAAATGTGACGAAACAGCCATTGCACAAAAAAGGTAAACCATCCCTAGGGAAATATTTTTTTTGAACCTAACAGTGGTCTCCGATATTTCTTATGACGCACTATTTGAGTTATATCAATTATTTATTATTCGAAAAAGAGAATAAAAAATTAATTAAATATAAAAAGGGAAATATCACTTGGGATATTTATAAATGTATTGTGTTTAGAAAAGTTATAACCTACATAGGGTAAACCCATAGTTTTAGACATAACATTGATATCAATATTCTCATATGACCCACCAATTTGATCATATTGATTATTTATTATTTAAAAAATTAACTAATAAAATATTTAAATAAAAAAATGTAAAATCACATACGACATTTCCAATCACCCAACACACATAAACTATATATCTTTCGTAGGGTAAACCCTATGTCCAAGATCAGATGAAGGTATCATGTTTCCACTACAATGCACTGTTTAAGCGGTACTCAATTATTTTAGATACACTATATATTAATCATATTAGAAAATTATCCTCAGGAGTGACTTGACCAAATATCTGGCATTCATAAAAGGTATAACCCATCTTTGGAAAACCACGTATATTAGACCAAATGGTTCTATAAAATTTCTAAAATGATTAACCATTTGTGAGATATTTAATCATATGATAAATAAATGCATATAATTTATTAAATTTAATATTTTTATTCTTTGTGTGTTGAGGTGATACAACCCACATTATATCACACTAAATAAGTGACCGACCTCAAAAATATCCAGTAAAATATTACAAGGTTTAATTTTGGATTTTAACCCTATGAAAAATCATTAAATCATTTATTATGATTTTTATTGAAAAATAAATATATTTTATCTAGAAAAAAGTTATAAATTTTCAACAACTGGGTTCTTATTTTTGAAACAAATATGGGATATTACAACTTCTGTCCACAGAATTTAATAATAATGGTAGGTAGGATTTATTTTTTCAATAAAAATATTCATCAAACAATATTAATGTAATTTTTTAATTGTGTTCTTGAACTTATAAGATTCCCCACTTTAAACAGTTTGTTTTTTGGTAAGGAACCATATCTTCTTGCATATGTAATTTATTAATTAAAACTAAATTAAAGTGAGAATTATTAGATAATATGGTGCTACTAAATTTAAATAATATATTTAATTTGTTAAAAATATCATATTTTTAGCAAATTAATCTTAATAGAAGAGCATGTAATACATATAAATAATGATTTAACCCTTACTGCACCATCACATGTTTTACTATTTTCGAGTTTATTTTTTAATTATATATGTTAAATTGGAACATAAATAGAACATATTTGATATTTATTGTAATTTAAAAATGTCATTGTGATAGATATGATTATTTTTAATTTTAAATGATTCAATAAAATATCATTCATTATAAAATACCATTAATGAAAATTTTGAAATTATTTATATAATTTTAATTTAAAAATATAAAGAAAATGATGTAATATTAATGTATTAAGTATAAAACAATGAAAACTGATATATTAATCTACAAAATAACTTGAAGATAATAATTTATTCACTTTAATTCACTTTTAATATATTTAGGGTCATTTTTATATACTAATTAACTAATTCATGCGTTAATATTTCCTAATAATTTAAAAATAGTTATTTAATTTGTAAAAAATAAAAATAATTATCATTATATCAAAAGATAATTTAGCTTAAAAATTAATCTTTATAAAATATAATATTATTTTTTCACATCTCAACGCTTAAAGGAAATAAAGGTTCATTTTTGACTTTTTTTCATAAATAATTAATTATATTGGTTTATCTCATGATATATTTTCCCAATAACTCATAAAAATAGATCATAAGGTCTTATGGGTATATGTGTTTCCATCCAATACATGTTGGACAAATTTTAGGGTCATTTTAAAGAATATATTTATATTTCAAAAACTATGTAAACTAGTTTTTACAATAATCACTATAATTAATTTTAAATGTATTCAATTATCAATTTTATAAAAACATAATTTGGACTTATTAGAAATGATAAATTATTCTAATTAAATAAATGGAAAATATTTTTCCAAATTTTACTCACATAATTTGTAGAATATAATTTAAAATTAACTTCTTGGGCATAATGGGAAAATATTTTTTAATGTGAAAATATTCAAAATATTGCAATGTTTTTAGATCATAATTCAATATGAAAGTGATTAAAATGAACTTAATTTTATTAAATAATATAAAATTGATCTAATATTAAATTATAATCAAAACATAAAATAATTTATCCTTATAAATTATTAAACTGCAAAGGAAGTTTGAAATAAAAATTATATATTTTTCACCATTCATCAAAAATGAATCTTATCACAAAAAGTAAAAAAAGTAACCACAATAGAATTTATGTATTCCTATTTAATTGTTTTTAATTTTTTCTATATATTTTTTCTAATATTTTTAATAATTAATTTTAAATTATGTGCACCAAGTATGAATAAACTATCCATTTAGAAAACAAAACTCCAGTTTCTATAGGAAAAATTTTGTTTTCTTTCAAATGATTTTTATTTTATTTATAATCAATATATAAATAAAATATGTGTGAAAACTATATATTTTACTCTGTTAGTTAATATTATCCATACCCTCTATTCCAATAGAAAGGTGATAACTATCCTATTAAATAATAATACTAATAGTATACTGTTGTTCACTAAAACATGGTCATGCATGTAAAGAAAGCTATTGAAGGTACTCATTATTATATAGAACACAAGTTAAAATTAATGTATTAGATAAGGTAATGTAAAATAAATGTATATTGTAATAAAATATTATTCTGTATTTTGGGTAGCATACACTATATAATTTTATTTTACTCTTTTATAATTTTTATGGTGTTACATTATCCCCACCTTAAATAAAATGTGTCCCCTAAATTTTGATTTGATCCTTAAAATCTAGGCTATGATATCTGGAATTTATTTTTTATTTTAAAACACACATTTTATAAGGGTAAATAAAATTTATTATTGGCAAGTGGAAAAGGTAATTAAAAGGGTCATCTAGAAAAATCACATATCTGAGAATCTTTGTAAGAGAACATAGGTGGGAAATGAAAACTTGTACATGAAAAAAAAACTAACAACCAAATATTGATTGATAGTGTTATATAACATTGATAAAAATAAATTAATTGATCTATATAATTTTAACAAGCCTATAAAACAAAAATAAAATATGTGTGAAAAATTTCATTAGTGTCATTATAAATTATGGTAATAAGGGAAAATTTTATTTCAATATCATTTTCCATGTTTTGAGGAATTTTCATGAGAATATGTTCTTACATGATTTAATTCCATAAGAATATTCTTTTATGTTGGTTTTTCCTCAAAAAATAATCCATTTTATTCTTTAATCTAATAAATAAATATCCAAAAAATTATTTTTTATTTCAAAAGGTCAAAAATTCACTTTTAATTGATCATAGGATCTATAAAAGAGTTAAATGTTTTTTTTACTATATCTAAATACATTCAAAAATTATTATGGTAAAAAAAATATCCAATATTGATAAATTTCTATATTGTGAGTAATAAAATATCTCTAAAATATTATCTGAAGTTCATCTTTTACAATTTCATAAATTTTTTACCTTATGACCCTTCCAAAATATTATGAGACAAATAATTAGAATCTATTCCATGGAAATTATAAGTATCCATTTTACATCATTAATATCAATCCTATCATATTCCAATATCATTATCTCAACATCAGAAACATATTAAGGGTTATTGTTTCATCATTCATGTGTTTTACAAGATGTTCATCATTTTACCGAATCACATTTCTTGGTACAATTCAACGTATAATTTCTATTACATCAATAAACTATACAAAAATTCAATAGATATATATTTAGAAATTATAATAATGATAATATCATCTTTATAATCCTTTTAAAATATATTTCATGGATCAAAATGCACAAGAATATTTCACATTCCAATTTTGTTATTCCAATAGAAAAATATTGAATTTGATGCCTTATCTTCTTCTGTGGTATATTCCACTGATGCTTGGGGAAATTTATTATCATAGCTAATGTTTTTAACAAGTTGAAACACTTAATAACATTCTTATCTTTTCTCAATTTTCATTATTTTTCATGGAGACCTTTTTTATTATACCTATAAAAAACTCATAATCCTTTCATTCATTTCCTATGGTTTATTTTTCTAAATTTATCACATGTGGGTAAAACCTTCACTCCCTTATTACCTTTATCATTTATTTAATCTCCTATCCTAATATTCTATTTCATCCAATTGAAGCCATAATACATGTATAATTATTTCTCTATCTTGATATCACATGAGAGCATTTAATCATATGAGGAAATATTTTTAGAGAGAATCACCCTTTGGGTACTTGGCTTACACCCTTCTAATATTTGATCAATATTTCACTCCATTGTTTATATGTAATTCATATCATAATTAGTTATCCAAGTAAATTTATATTCATACTCTTCAATACATAATTATTCCTTTTGTTTTAAGATAAGTAAAATTTTCTTCTTCACAGATTGTTTCTCAATGATGAAATACATTTCAAATAAAGCCACTATAAATTTTTTTCATTCCATGAGTTAAATTTTATATCCCTATCTATTATTATGGATCAAAAACTACCATTTATTATCATCCCCAATAAGACAATAAGTTAAAACACTGTCCTTTTTCCTTTTCACTACACCTCATATCCATTAATATATTTTCTAAATACTTAATTCATATCTTATCTACCATTATATCAGTAGTCCACCTAAATTAACTGTGCCTCTATCTCATAAAACAACACAATATAAGTGAATATTTTTTTGGAATAGTTTGTTACATCCATGAAATATTATATTTAATAACATGATTAAACTACCCAAATATATCTATATATTTCCCAGTTCAAAAACCAGTAATGTGGACTTACTCTGTAGGGAAACATCCAAATTTGAAATTTCTATTGATAATTTCGTACGTCTATGTTCCATTTATAAACAATGACAAATACTTGTTTAACTCATAGAATTATGAAATTTGTTTAATTTAAAATATGGTGTAACACTTAACAAAAATTGAAAAATTTATACATAACTAATCTCATATTCAAAATCATAGTTTTTTTAGTGTATCATTATTTTCAAATCATTCATCACAGTTTGTAAATAAAATTTTAATTATCCTATGAATATCTCTTGGGAATGTCAAAATGGGTATGCAATAAGGCATGTGGTCATGTACCAGTTTACATTTGATTGAATCTTGTCACAACCTATTCAAAGTGATTGCTTCTAGGTACATTTATTCTAGAACCATGTCCACTTATAGTTTCTATATATGGTTGTGTTGATTGGATTACCGACATAATATCTACATTACAAAAACATTTTTTTATATCTTCTATATATATCAGCAAATTTTACCATACAATTATGTTCCCGAATCTATGATTTTGCAAATGTGGCTCCCAATATTTCTACAAAAAATCCTAGGATAACTGTTATGAAGACCCTTATCTTATAACCTGTAGATGGTGCCTTAATTAATTAAATTGGAATAGATACAATATTATAATTCTAAAGCATCAATCAATTTAGTTGTTTTGGAAATATAGTTGCATACAAGATGGCCAAATTACATTTGGAAAAAGAAAATAAATCATAACAAAATAAAAGGATCACCATCCTTTAAACCCCTTCAATGAATTTTTCATTATATCATGGGGAAAGGTGAAAAAATAAGGGTGTTCTCAAATTATGAGTAAGAGTTATGCAAAAAAGAATATATAATACATAAATAAAGAATAATCATCACAAAAAGTTAAATGACTAAAACACATTCCAATTAATCAATAACATCAACATAATATGGAAATAATAATATTTGATCAAATAAAACCATATAAATAACCACATGAACTTGAAACATGATCATGGATATTCTAACAAATTGAATAATCACATGAAAAAAAATAATGATGAAAAATTTTCTATTGAAAGCTTTAACTAACATTACATATCCTCAATATATCTACTATCAAGATATATCCAAGACACACTTTAACTATGTGGGTGAAACCCATTTCATCATTCCAAATGATTCATTACATGAGACTACCGATGCATCAAGGGGATTATAATAACCCATCACAAACTCATGAAATAGTTGACAAAAAAATTCCAAATAAATTTAATAATAAAAACAATTTATAAATAATGTGTCATATTAAATATCTATATTTAAGAAAGGATACAGAATTGTCAATATTTCCCTAATGAATCAAATAAAATTAAAAACCATATGTAAAAATGGAATATAGTTTAATAAATAATCCAATACATAATTAAATAATGTCAATATTTTATATTAAGTTATATTCTAGTGAAAAATTATTTCAAGAATAATATTACATCATCATAAATTTAAAAATCTAAAAAGGAAGTGAAATTGACCAATAAATTTTACCACTTGGTAATTTTAATATCCATTACCATTCGATGAGATAATTCAATGTGAAAATATAAATACAATGAATTTCAAATTCTGCATGGTATTATATGCCTATGGTGTAGTGTATAGAAAATATAATTTGAATTGGTACGTGAAAACAAATAAGTATTATTATAATGTAAATTGAGATAAAATACCTTAACTTATGCTTATTATTAGTTTCACATGCTTTTAATTCTTGAATTTTCTTATTCATGATATTAACTTATAAAATAATAATATTTAAATTTATTTTATAATATAATATCCTTTTGTAGAATATTATAACCTATTTGTCAATAATATATCAATGTTTTAATTGTTTCAGGAGATAATTTCCATGTTTTTATTATGTTCTGACATATTTGGTTATATTCCTATTACATAAATCATGATTTAAACATCTTTATATTTTAAAACATTATGTAAATAATATATATATTCTAAATATATTTATTTAGTGTAATCTATAAAATTTGGTGATATAAAATGAAATACACCGTTCCTGGAGATGGTATGTTGTACATATGCATGGAAGTTTTTTTCCTATTATTTTCACATTCAATGAATAAAACAAATTATATGTATATATTATTATTAATTATACATTATAATGTAATATATATTTGATATTTTTATTCAACACGTCTATAATAAATTCCATGTAATGCATTACTGAATCACATCACTTCGTCACATAGTGGCCCACTGTACACAAGAGCGATGATATCATATTCCTATGAAATGGTAAGCCTAAAGTTATGTATGTTATAAAAATTACAGATGCATAAAAAATCATAAAACACATAAATGTTATATACAAATGATAAATCCATCATTATTTTCAACCTAGAATTGTGGCAATATAAAATTGATCAAGATCAGTTTTCAAGGTGGAAGTCCAATGTACACATAAAGGATGATTTTTAAGAAATTTAATGGAATTGTGTGAACTTTGACATGATAAAAATAAAATAAAAAATTCGCATTATATTGCTGATTTGAAAGTTATTAAACAATAATAATATAATTGTAATTAAAGGAGGTGGTAAATAAATAAAAATTATTTTAGAAGATAATTAAATATTCTTTTGGTATCCATAATGGCCTTTCACTAAAACCATAAAATGATTTATTTCTACCAAAAATTAATCATATAGCACTATGTGAGGGATGTTGGGAAGTGATTTTTTCTAAGGTTGGTTTTCTATACATAGTTTTTCATGTCTTGGTTTTGATCTTATTCATTGGAAATCATTATCCTTTTATTATAATTTGAGTGATATTAATGTTGATTTTATATGTTCCATATATGTCTAATCATACTACCATGGGTTCCCCATATCTTGTTTGGGGGATTTTGGAGAAAAGGGATGTTACATTAAGATTTGGAACAAACCGTGAGCCCATTTTCATATTTAAAAACCAATTTTGTTTCATTTTTAAATACATCATTTTTAACATTTTTCATAAATTCAACATCTAAAAAGGTATCCCCTAACCTATTAAAACAACCATATCCATTTTAATCACTTAAAAATTCATAATCATGGTGGATTTGGGTTATTTATTCAGGTATTCGGCCAGCCTGTGAGCCCATTTCCATTTTTAAAAACATATTTTTTTATTTTATATCTTTTTAATTTTTTAATATTTTTTGGACATTACACCTCTCAATCGAGCTCAGAAATCCTAGTCATAACCCCATTTTCCATTTTCCCTCTTTGAACCTCATCTTCATCAGATATTAGGGATCATTTCCGTAAGGATTCTCAAATCATCTAGATTTGAAAAGGTAATTTATTTCTTTCATAATCATTCATTTTTTACTATTTTCCACAAACTCTTCTTTCCCTGTTTTTTCAAGACCTAAGGAGACACTCCATTGAGTAACAATCCATTACCTCTCCTCTTAGGGTGTGGATCTAGGGGATAATGAAGAGTTCTCTAGTTATCAAGGTGACTTTCCTTATCCTTTCAACTACTTCCCCTCCTCCTTCCATGTTTTCTTGGCTTTATTATCCCTCATGGTCATGAAAGGCCTAGGGTTATTTTATAAATTGATTTTTATTGATTTTTTTCTCATTTTTGGAAGGTATTAATTATTTTAGGGTTTATAAACCCTCAGAAGGTGTTATCCGGTGTGCATTTCCATTCCACCTTGGTTTTGAGGTAGGTTCTCCCAATAAATTACACATATTATATATGTTTTATATATTCATTATATTATCACCATATATACATGTTTATTGTTTCTATAAAACCTTAGAATAAATTTTTGTGTAAAAAATGTTATTTATTCCATTGTACTGTAAAATGGAGTTGTTTCTTATAAATGTGCACACTGCTAGTTTAAATATTTGTTCCATGGGTTTTCAATTATGGTTTGTGATGTTTAAAATTTTTTAACTACATTAATACGTTTTGGAATGCAAATTTGGATTTGTTCACTTTTTAATGTTAAATAGAGCTTGTTTTATAAATGTTTTTATGCCTCATTTTTGAGAAAGTGTCGGGTTGGATATTGTGTGTTCAAAATGTTATAAAATAATTTTTTTGGATTAAGAAAAATATTGGGGACATGTGCATCAATTTATTTGTGTTCTTTATGTGGGTTTCATTCTGTTTTTAGGTTTTAAAATGAATTTACTTTCAGTTTTTAGCGTATTTTTCATGTCTTCTCGGTAAATGGAATGTTTGGAACCACTATAAAAATGGATGTGTTCTGAATGTGTAATCTTATATTTTTGGGGACTAAATAAATGATTTATTACTTTCAATGGTGTTTTTAAACCTCTTTATGAATAGTGATTTTGGTTCTTTTGATTAATTTTTTTTTTGTGAAGAATGCTTAAAGGCCCGTTTAGATTTTTCTTGTAAAAATGTTTTTCTTATGTCCTTCATGTTGTATCATTTGGATCCATTTTATAGTCCATGAAATTGTTTTATCAAATGGTGTTGGGGATGGAAAATATTGTTTTATATTGTGATAGTGGGAATTTTTACTTAAAGGAGAATTTTTGAATGGATTTTATGTGAAAAACCTCGTTATACTTTGTGATGTTTTTTTTACAAAAAGTTCAAGTGGTTTATTAATCTATGAAAGAATTTTGACGCATGTTTCTGAGATGTTTTTGTGTGTATGATTTTGTAATGAAATTTTATTTTGAAATATGTATTTTATAATATGTGTAACTTTATTGAGAACAAATGGAAAACCCAAGAATCTAGGCGGGTATATGTGTACTAGTATGGTAGTGATATGTAGTGGTTTATTCCCTTTTTCATGTAGAATTTATGATGATGAAAAAAATAAATAAAAAATGATTATGATGTTGGGGAACAGTAGGTTATGGTCATTTTTTACCCACTACTGTATCGTGCATGAGAACAACAATTTTATATGGTTACTTTTACACTGAGATATGATGTACTTAGGCCCCACAATGAACCAGTACCTAGGGGTTTTCTTGTGACTTGTTCTCAATGGTTAATTGGTACTCACCATCAAAATATGGTGTGTTTGGTTCACAAATTCTTCCTCATGTGTGTTTTATTTAAAATTGTACATTATTAAAAGTATCCCTCTTTAATTTTTTTACTTTGATGATGAATATCTTAGAAATTGGTTATTAGCATTCCCGGGTTATGAAAACTTGAAACCATTTTAATTTATAATGATTATATAATGGAACGATGTTTATAAAAAATACATTTATAAATTGTACTTAAAACATGGAATTGATGTTTCATTTATTTTAAATAAATTTCATTGGGGATCGAATATCAGGATAACCTATTGTGTTTTAATACTCATGCCTATAGTTTTCTTCTATTTTTTAGAACTTGTGCAGGTTTCAACTTGAGTTCGGCCACCATCAACATCATTGGATTATTGGGTTGGTGAGTGACAAGAGAGGTCACATGTAGTTAGTCAGTCATCAGGTCTGGTTAGTTTAGTTTTATCGTTCATCTATGCTTTCAGTTATGTTGTATAAATTTTGTTGGTTCAATTTTTGTATTAATGTGTTTTGGGATATCCATTTGTTCCACTGTTTGACTTATTGTTTATATTTGGGAAAAATTGATCCATTTTTTACTCTAATAGTGCATTTAGAGATTGTCTGCATACCCGGAATATCTAGAACGCCTTTTGGGAGTTAGCATGGATTTGATCGAGTGACTAGTTCTGGGTTGACTCTGGCTATTTCATGGAAAAATGTTATTAGAGGAGGTCAGATCTTAGAAGACATTTCTTTTTAGAGAGACCTTATTATTTGGTGGATGTCAAGGTAGGTAGAGTAGTATTTTCTGTTCTTGATGGGTATGTGCAGGAAGAGCATCACGAAACCTTACTCATTCTAATCCCCATGTTTCTATGGGATATTTGGTGTTATTAGTGTCTTTGGTTCTTGTTTATTGTTTGGTGTTGGGATACGACAAGGGTAGATGGAATAATGGTCTCCATGAGATCACAGGGCCTAGAGATCCATGTGGAGATGGGTCATGGTCCTTAAAAGACTCTTCGAGTTCGTGGTGTGTTTGGCATGTGGCCGAAAAAAATATTATCAAGTCGCCTACTAACAGTAGTTACCTTTTATGTGTCTCTTTGACCGTTCATGATTTAAAAAAATATTTTGAAAATCCTCATGGGAGATTTGTGGAATTTTTTTCAAAATTTAATATAAGAATGGTTTTGGAAAGTTGGGTTTTCTGAATCAAAACATGGGAATAAAGTGAAAATGATTTAATATGATTGGATTTTCCCAAATCTAAACCTATGGTTTTTTGAAATAGTAATTCTAGAAATAATGGAACATTTTAAGGTTATTTTGAATCATTGTATTAAATGAGGTGTTTTGGGCAGTTGAAAAGTGTTGGAATCTGATGAAATGGTTTTGGAAATTGGTTTTGCGGAGTTGTTGTTTTTCTAGAAAGCGTCTATGTCTCTTTGTCCATCAGATAATAAAAAAGACCTTTCTGAATTTATGAAACTGGGGAAGGTATGTTTAAACGGAATTATTCTTTTGGTAGTTGTTTAAAAATAAATGAAATGGGTTCTAAATCAAATGGTTCTTATTAAAGTTTGTTTTATAGAGATTTAGAAAAAAAAATTTAATAATGGGGGATTATTTTTATGGAGACTTATGGGGTTTGTTATTTAATCTTGGTAAAATGGTTTTTTGTGTGGAAATAAGAAAATAGATTTTAACTTGGTGGTTACTGTACCTTTGGAAGGTACATGTTTTTTGAAATTGTTTTACTTTTTTTCCTGTAAAATGATGATGTTTTTTATCCTTTATTGTTTTAATGGGTTTTCAGGTGCATAGTTTTGTATAGATATGCTCATGGGTGCCTGGTATGGTATAGTGGTTGGGTGCTCGAGGTATAACATAATGTTCATGTGAGTGATAATTGATGAGACACCATTGGTGAATGTGAAAATCCACCATGTTAGATTCTATTTCAAAAGTATTTTAAGATAACCATTTTTTAGGTTTTTGTAAACTGGTGTTTATGGGGGTTTCTTTTTCATGTTTATAAGTGTGGCTTGTTTGGAATGCATCCTCATGATATGAATGTGATACTCTTTGTGTCTGTTGAGATGGGATCTAGTTGGTGGATTATACTTGGAGCAATTTTCATTGGATTTCTGAGGATATATTGGGTTTTGTGATGTTTTCAATAATGGTTCATAGTTGGAAGGATATCTAGTTGACTAGCCTAAGGAATCATTTAAAGGGTTAAATCCACCTCTTTGAATGATGCCTCGACCAATTTTTTGGAATATAGAGTTGTTTGGGATAGGATTAAATTACCATCCTAATATGGTGATTCTTTCGGTTGTGGTAGTTTTTTCGGGGTGATATTGATGTGCATCATCTTGCTCCTTGTTCATTCTACTAATCATTCAGAGTGAGTGAGAATGGTGATTTGTATCTTCCAAATCTTTATTTGGGTGAAGGTATATTGTTTGAGCTAGTGAGTATAATGGGGTGTTGTGAACCTTAACTATTGATTGAGAGTCAGTGGTTACTTCAATCATCACAACTTCATCCATATGTCTTGAAGTGAAGCTGGTGTGTATTTAGAAATCATAGAAGTGGGGGAGTTTGGTTATGTTTTTTCCTCCACCATTATGGTGAGGTGGTTTTGGAATTTCTATTATGGTTTATCATCATCGTGAATTTCCTTTTGTTGCAAAGTGCATGGTGGAATTACCCCTAATGTAGTTCTTATGGCTATACCATCTTAGATGTGACCATCTGATCAGTGATCCTGTGTGGACCACCCATGTGAATCGGGTGTGGTATTGTATTTTATTCATCCAGATGTGAAGAGTGGTGGGTGGTTTTTATCTTTTGTTTCAGCAGTCCAATAATTGGGCCCCTTCCCTCCCCACCCAGTGTGGTGGTGTTTTTTGGACCATACGAGATGATTTGGATATGTTGGTTTCCCCTACATTCAGGGCCATGCTGTTAAAATGATCAGTTTTTTTCTTGTCATGGGTCGGTAGGCTATTGTATGAGAGTTTTGGTTGGCCTCTATAGAGAGGCCCAATTATAGATCATGTGGAAAACTTTTTTGGTCACTATTGATTGGTTCTTAGTGGTGCCGAGTCTATTCTGGCCTCCCTTGAAATAATCACCATTCATGATGTTCTTTGGTATGGGTGTTCAGTGGGATATTTTGGAGAAGTCCCAATAATATAGTATTCGATTGATTGCGGATGAGTGGCTTGATCATTCAATTGATTCTTGGGATGTGGTTGTGAGTTATTGTTTTGTTTCTGGAAAGATGACCAAGTTCCATTTTGGTGGCTGAAATTTACATGGATTAAGTGGCTTGAATGTTTCGATGATTAATCCTTAGGAAATTTTCAATCTGTTGGAATGTGTTATGGCTTTCTGTACATGGAAAGCTTTAATGGTGGGGAGAACTGTCACACCTAGTTTTTCGTGTCTTGTTTTTCGTCCAGTTTATTGGAAATCATGATCCTTTTATTGGGTTTTGGGAGATATTAATGTTGATTTTTGATGTTTCATATATCTTTAATCATTCTACTATGGGGGACTCATTTCTTTCTTGTTGGGGGGGGGGGGGGTTGGAGAAAATGGTTGTAACATTAAGATGAGGCCCAAACCGCGAGCCAATTTCCATATTTAAAAAGAAATTTTTTTTCTTTTATAAATACTTGGAATTTCAAAACATTTAATCCATTCCAACTCCCACATGGCCTCCCCTGACCAATTCAAACCACCATATCCATTCTTACACCCTATGAAATCATAATCATGATGGGATTGCGTTTATTATTCAGGTATTGGGCTAGCCCGTGAGCTCATTTCTAGTTAAAAAAATATTTTCTTTCTTTTCTATCTTATTAATTTTTTTAATATTTTCCCTTAATTAAATATTTCTCTAAAACCCAAAAACCCTCGGTGCATCCCCATGTTTCATTTTCCCTATATGGGCCTCATATTCATTGGCGATTTGGTCTACCTTCCTCAAGGTATCTCAAATCATCTAGATTTTAAAAGGTAGTTTGTTTATTTCATAAATCGTTAATCAGTTACCCTTTTCCCACAAATATTCTCTCCCTAGTTCGTCCAGACCTAATAAGCATATCCTGTGAGTTTCAAGCCCTTCCCACTCTTCTATGTGAGTGGATCTAAGGGAATATTAAGAGTTCTCTAGTTATCAAGGTGACTTTCCTTCTCCATTCTCCCCCTCATTCCAATTTTTCTTGGCTCTATATTCTCCCCTAGTAATTCAAGACCTAGGGATATGTTTTCCCATAATTTCTATGTGGTTTTTCTTGCATGGGGGTGTTATTCAGTTGTTTGGAATTCATAAACCCTCAGAAGATGTTATTGGGTGTGTGATTCCATTCTTCCTTTGTTTTGAGGTAGTTTATCCCAAGAACATTCCTTTATTATTTTTGTTTCATCTTTTTATTGTTGTTATCACCTTATATACAGGTTTAGTGTTCATTTACAACCTTTTTATAATTTTTATGCTTGAAAAAATGGTAATTTATGCCAAGTTTTGTTTAAAACAATGTTGTTTCGTATAAACGTTCAAACTGCTTGATTAAATAAAAGTTCGACATGTTTTTACATAGGGCTTGGATGTTTATGACAAGGTTTAACAAATTTAATAGGTTTTTTAATTAAAATTTGTCTTTATTTCCTTTTTGATTTTAAATAGAGTCTGTTTAATTAAATATTGCATGCCTCATTTTATGAAAAGTTCCAGGTTTTTTTTTTTGTGGTTAATGTGTTATAAAATGATTTTTTGGCATGTAAAAAATATTTCAAGCATTGGATAAAGGTTGTCGACTTACTTATATGGGATCAAATCTGGTTTTGGGTTTTTTAATGAAGTGAGTATCGGTTTTTATGGTGTTTTGGCACATGTTCTCAATAAATGACATGTTTGGAGCCTATATAGAAATGGATGGGTTTTGAATGAGTAACCTGATTTTTTGAGTGGTTCATGTAAATTTTATATTACTACCAATGGGGTTTTTAGACCTATTTATAAATAGTGTGACTAGTTATTTTGATAAATTTTATTTTTCTAATGAATTCGTAAAGACTCACTTGGAAATATTCTTATAAAAATGGTTTTCATGGGTATTTAATGTTGTATCATTTGGATCCATTTTATGGTCCATAAAATTGATTTATTAAATGGTCTTTGGGCTTCCAAATCTGTTTTTATATGGTAAGGGTTGGTTTTTAGACTCAAAAGAACATTTTTAAAAGGATTTTATGTGCAATTCCACTTTATACTTCTTGAAATTTTTTTATGAAACTTTTAAGTGGTTTATTTATCCGTGAAAGAAATGTGAAGTATGTTTGAGGGATATTTTCCTGTGTATGATTTGGGAATTTAATTTTCATGTGAATATTTTATTTGATATTATGTGGAACTTGAGGGAGTATTAAAGGGAAACCCGAGTATCTAGGTGGGTGGTCGTGTACTAGTATGCTAGTGATCCGAAGTGGTTTCGTCCCATTTTAACGCAGCAAGTTTGACGATGAAAACACTAAATAAACTATGATTATGATGTTGGGGACCACTAGGTAATTGGTATTTTTCCCTACTAGTGGATCATTCATGATAACAAATATTTTAGTATGGTTAGTTTTACACATAAATACGAGGTGCCTAGGGCCTATAACGAACAAGTGCATAGGAGTGTTCTCGTGACTTGTGTTCATTGAATATTTTGTACTCACCTTCAGCATATGGTGTGTTTGGTTCATAAATTCAACATCGTGTCTGCTTTATTTAAAAGTGTGAATTATTTAATGTATCCCTCTAGAAAACTATTTTTATTTTGATGTTACATCTCTTTGAAAAAGGTTACTAGAATTTCATATTTTTGAAAACATGCTTCTATTTTATTTTATAATGATTAAAGAATGGAACCATGTATAGAAAACATAATTATATATATTTATTTAATACATGGAAATGATGTTTCTTTTATTTTAAATAAATTTCATTGGGGATAGAATATCGGGCTATCCTACCGAGTTTTAATACTCATACCAATAGATTTCTTATGTTTTTATCCCTTGTATAGGATTAAACTTGAGTTTAGTCACCTTGAGAGACATAGGATCATTGTGTGGGAGAGTTAATTCTTGTTCACATGGGTTTAGTTGTTCATCAGGTCTGGTTTGTTTAGATATATCATTCAGTTTTACTTTCAGTTTCTTCATTTAAGTGATGTTGGTTTAGTTTCTATATAATGTTGTATTGGGATATCCATTAATTCCAATATTTTACATGTTGTTTATATTTGGGTAAAATCATTCCCTTACATACTATTTTCCTGCCCTCAAAGCTTTTCACCATCCACGAAGGATTATGAACGCCTTTCAGGATTTGTCGTAGAGTGGAACGAGTGACCTGTTCTGGGTCGACTTGGCTAGTTCGTGACATGGATGATAAAAATGGATTGAGTGCTGTAGAGAAGTATGAATAGTGAATTCCATTTTATGGTTGAGGAGGAGTTTCATTTTTGAAAGAAATACTCAAAAGTATTTAGTTTTGGGAGGTATCTTTTACCTTAAGTGGATCGAACTCTAAGTAATATTGATGTGGAGGGTTTATTTTGTCTATAAACACCTCTAGAACATAAAAATAATTTCAATTTTCTAATGTTGTTCCCTACCATCCATGTTTTCCCACTTTTACAAAATAAATTCACCTTAAAGAAATAAATGTTATAAACTATGTAATTTAATAAATAATAATAAATTAAAGTGATTAATATTAGATAATTTATAAAAAATTATTTTAAATTTGATTTATAATTTTTAAAATAAAATGTTTTGGTATGTTGGAAGTTAGTTTTAATAGAAGACAAAGTAACATAAAAAAATAATTCTTTGACCCAAACCATGTTAATAGAGTTTTTACAAATTGATGGGTTAATGTGTTCCTCATAAAAGGTCAACTGATCCATGAATTTACTATATTTAATATCAATTAAAATATAAAAATTACATGGATTAATAAAGGATTTTTTATAATTTTATCTAATGTAATAATGTTTAAATTATTCTAAAATCACATTAATTACATTTTTGACATTATTTAATTCATTTGAATTTAAAAATATCAAAAAACACACATTTTATTTTATTCTATTAAGTTTATATTTGTGTAAAATTAAATATTAACATATAAAAGTAATAAAATATAATAATAAATTCAATTTACTTCAATTTTAAGATTCCTAGTATTACTTTTTTTTGTTATTTATTAACTAAATAATTCATCTATGGGAATTTATTAAGAATTTAGTGAAATTATTTAATATATAAAAAATTAAAATAAATTTTCTAGATAATGAATAGTAATTTAACATTGAAAAAAATATTTATGACTAAAAATTAGATGTTTTATCCCCATCTCAAATCTCTATATATATTCAAGGCAAGGAAGGTTCCCTTTTATTCCATTACTATCTTATTAAAAATGATAAATTCATGGAATTTAATCCCAGTAACTCATAATTATCGATCCTATGTTGTTAAGGGTTGAAATATGTCCAAAAAATGGTTATATAAAAACATTTTAGGTCATTATCTACCTTATATTCTATGAATAACCACTATGTAAACTCATTTTTTCCTTAATAGTTGTAACTAATTTTAACTACTTTGACAAATCAATTTGGTAAAAAATTATGTTTTCCTTATTAGAAATTATAAATTATCATAATTCTATATATAAGATCAATGATTCCAAATTGATCTCAATTAATTGGTGTACTTAATTTCAAAATTAATATTTCACGTTTGATAAGAAAGTGGGGTTTTAAAGAGAAAATGTTCAAAATAATAGAATGTTCTTTATTTATGAATTAAATGTTAAAATGATTAAAATGATAATTTTTTATTAAAAGATATAATATTTATCTAATTTTCCATTAAATAATATTCAATATAAAATTTATCCTTATAAATTAATTAAAAGAAAATACTGTTTTAAATTAAAATTCAGTATTTTTCACTATCCATAAAAAAATTAAACATTCCAAAAAATAGTAAAAATGAACCCCTATTATAATTTTGGTTTTCCACATTAAAAAAAATAAAGATTATTATTTTTTATAAATTTTATAAATATTTTAAAAGCTATTTTGAAATTATACGTGGTAACCATGATTAAAATTTCATATTAGAAAAAAAATTGTTTTTTAAATAACAATTCTTTTCATGAAAATGATTGTTATTTTATATATAGTCAATAGATAAATAATAAATTGGTGTAAATATATATTCTCATATATTAGTTAATCATATTCATGCCCTTAATTCGAATTTCTATGAGATAAATATCATATTAAATACAAATATCAATAGTATATTATTGTTCAGTAAAAACTGATATTCTGTGAAATGAAATATATCGAAGGAACTCATAATTTCATGTAGTGAAAGATAAAATAAATATTTCATGTAACCCAAGATAAACATAATATTTTTTTAATGCAATCCTTCTTAAAATTCCATGTAACATATGATATTGAATATAATTTTATTCATATATAATATCCATGGTGTTACATATAATATATAAGTGCTCATGACATATACATCTATTTTCACATAGCAGTCCTTATTGGGGATATACAAGATTTTAATATTCCACTGTCAATTTCATTTGTAATTAAAATCCAATGAAATGTAACCAATATATTTCATACCCCATTTCATATAATGTTTCATTAAATGATTTAAAATTCACATGGTTTCTATAAGTATTAATTATTTAATGAAAACCCTTTTGATTTATTTTTTGGTATTATAGAAATCGATTTTCTATTACCCTAGTAAAGAAAACATTCACATATCTTCTTAAAATAATTATTAATAATTTATTATCCAAAAATGATTCCATAAAAAATATTTATCATCACTTCACAGTGAAGATATCAACATGAGGATTATTACATTTCACATTCATGACTGTTCACGAATTTATTAAGCAATTTTTTGAAGAAATAATTATTATAATATATTTTTTATTCTATAAGTCAAGAAAAAAAAATTATTTCCTTTTTCATGTGTTTTATTATTATTATACCCTATATATGATTTTTTAAAAATGATCATATAATTTTTAACCTGTTATGAATATGGAATTTGGGACCAAAATTACAAAATCCTTGAATATATTGGATAATTATTTCACCTCATCAGATATTATGTATGCTACACAAGTAATTTGAATATAACTCTATTTTATGTTTTCATTACAATAATCATGGACTTTTGTTTATGATATATGATTTATATTATTCCCATATTCTAATAATTACATGATCAATTTATTTCTTATTATTATTCAATGTTTCCAAGTGATTAATTGTGATTCTCAAATTCACTTTTTCATGATAATCCTATTCACTTGTATTTGATATTGGCTATTATTATTTAATTATATTATTACCTCAATTGGATTTATTGATATCCCATTTCATCATCGATTTCATTAGGGATAATTATAGGTTTCTATAAGTGTAAATGGATTTAGGATCATTTTATAGTGACTAAAATAATCATTATATTAATTATGTTTATGTTTATGTTAATGTATTTAATATCTATCCTCGAAAATTCAATATATCTACTTATTCTTGGTTTTATATTTCTCTTTATGATTAAGTTCATGTGATAAATTTTATAATGAAATTTTTTTCAATATAATTTTTACTAATGGAATAAATACTTCTTTTTTGGATTATCGTTCAAAATTATCCATGAAAACCCTATAAAATAGTATAACTATAGGAAGACAATCTATTAATTAGTACTATAATGATTTTATGGTCTCCATGAAATGAAATTTCTATTCAAATAGTTTAAATAGATGTTTTAATTGTTTATATTCATATAGTGATAATATCCCCAAAAAGGGATGGATTATTATTAACCATATCTTCACTAAGGATAGAAGTAATGGGATTTAAAAGAAAACATGTTTGACATTCGATTGGTACATTCTATGAACAATTCACATGAGTTTTTCAAATATTATGAACGATTTTTAGAATTTTATAATGTAATATCAAACTTCATAGTTTAGTGAAAAAAAAGGAAAATGGACATACATGATTAGATTTGAAGCGTTATATATATAATTTAGATTATATATTTTATTTACCAGTTATTTCTTAATATTTTCTATTTTGAATTGTAATAATTTCTTTATTTTCAAATCCTCATCCCAATTAATACTTTGTTAGTGAAAATGTTAGGAAATAAAAATAATTGTTCCAAAAATATATAGAAAGGGAAATTTTATGATTTACCTAACAAATGATTAATGTAATTGGAGGAGGATGTTATATCATTATTGAATTACTAGAAAAAATATATAAAATTATGATTGATAACATCAATCTTTTCTAAAAACACCCTTCATCTAGTAGTGAACAAGTAGAGGTTGATTTATTTATTTGGTAATGGTTTCATAAATCTTTAATATATTCTTACTCTCTATTTAAAGAATAGATGAATAATACAATTCAATAAATATTAATGGTCCTTTAATAATATCTATAGGATAGAGTCAACTAGATCATTTATTAATGATAGGGAGATGAAACAAATTAGTGGACACATAAAAAGAAAATTAATCCCAATGAAAAAATTAATTCTATTGAATTGGATGTATTCAACAGAAAATTTTCAATAATAATTCCCCTTCTATCTAAATCATAAAATTGGGAGTTAATTGTTTGTACTAAAGAAAAAAGATGAAAAATATATTTTTGGTTTTGATGTAAATTACACAAGGCTTTCAGGATATGCCTAAATAATTTTCCTGTAAATTGATTGTATTTGGTTAAATAAATGTCCAAAACATTTTTTAGTGATTTTATTCATTTTCAGCTGCAATGAAATTATTTTATTATCATTCATAATCTAGATGGAAATTTTTTATTATTAGATATCCAATGGGAATAATCATATGAATTGGAGAAGATAGATTAAATATAAAAATATCAACATGTAATCATCATAGTTGAAAGAATATTTAAATACACACATGACATATGTATAGTAATAATATTCATAGAAAAATATAGAATGAGAACATTGGGATATTAAAATTGTTTATAGGAGAGGAATAATGATAATTAATTTCAATTAGAGTCAAATAATCCCACTAATGTAAGAGAATAAATGAATTTTTTTATTAAACCTCAACTTATTTTATAATTATTTGACTAGAAAGATTATATTCAATATTTTATACAATTCCCTATGTTGAGGGTTGTAAAAAATAACTCATAACAATAATAATTAGTGCAAAAATAGTAGGGTTGATTTGTTCTATCACTATGTTGTAGGAGGATCCAAATAAAAAAGTGGTACAGGGTATTCCAATTACTCATTAAATAATGTAAAAATATTTATTTGATTACAGTTCTATGAATTCACTAATATCATGCATGTTTAGTATTACTAATAAAATCGCATCTCAAAACCTAGAGATTATGTTATTGGTGAAAAAATAGAAAAAATATTACATATCTAGAAAATAACTTATCCCCAAGGAATATAATTTTATTTAATCTACCTTCAATGATTAGATTAATGCATTTAGTGGAATTTAATTCTATTTTAGTCCTGAATTAAATATCATTATTTCAATATCATATCGATTAAAATAAAAAGGATGTAACATTCCATATCCTATATCATATAATGAATATACACATATTCAAGGAGGGGGATGAATCTTTATTGGAATCTAATTATCAATAGTGGAATATATTTTCTTCTAAGAAATTTTTTAGTATATAATATGAAGAAAATTGATACCACCACACTAGATGAAAAGACAACAATAACGTAATATACTGATCTATTCCCATACATGTTTCCTTGAAATCTTTATACATATAATTTTTTTTTCTCAATTGATATTATAAATGGAGCTCTACAGATATCAAGTATACCCTATTGAATGGATTCCATTAAACTGGATGAATTAAGGAACCAACAAAAATAGAATCTGGAAATGGGATTCAAGTACCCACTTTAATCACCCAGGGGTGCACAGGTACTACATTTCAAGATGAAATAATGGTAAATTTACATCTTACTGGGTTATCATGAACATTAAAAATGATATGATAATAAATAAGTGTCCCCTACCATAGATTGAAGACTATTTTAATAAGCTACAAAACACCCAATAATTCTCTAATGTGGATCTTTGGTTAGGACATCATCAAATATATATGAAGAATGATGATATTAAATTGTCTACATTTCAAAATAGGTATGAAAAATATGAGTTTATTATAATTACCTATGGTCTAATTGATTCACTAACAATATTTATTCTCTAAATGAATAGAGAATTTAGTGATTAACAAAAAAAATTACTATAGTATTTATCTATGATATTTTCATATACTCTAAATGGAAGGAAGAAACATGCCAAAATTTTAATGATGTGAAGAATACATTGTGAAGAGATATGTTATATAAAATGTAGTTTAAATATGAGTTTTGTATGGATCAAGAAACATCCATATCTCAAAATATCATAATTAAGTGGATATAATTTTATCATTCAATGAAAATTATTTTTGATGAATGGAAAATAAAAAAAATAAGATAGATATATTGTTTCCTCATATTAGTTGGGTATTATTAGTGATTTTGAAATATAAATTGAACATTATAACCTACATACCATCCTGAATCACAACTGTTTCTTTATTTTCATGATTAATTAATGTGAATAGATATTCAAGGAGTAGAATTAGAGGCCAATACGTCTACATGGAATCACACTACCCACCCATGGGGAAGTAGTTTTGATCAACAATGAATATTCAAACTATATATTAGGGTGTTTTTATAGGTAAGGTGATAATGTGAAATCATATTCTTCTCTAAAATTGATGACCCATGAGTAGAAGGATCTGTAACATCTATGGGGATATAGGAAACATATAAATAGTCAAATGGAGTGTCAAATATATATTTAAAATTGTTGTTCTTATTATGTAGAAATAAATATGGATTGGGAAGATCCAATATTATGACTTATTAATAAATTATCATTATTTGATGGTGAATAATGTGACATATTCTCTAAGAATAATAGATATTGTAACCTTATCGTTAAAATTGATTGTTAGGGATATAATATCCAAATAATCCTAGTTGATAAAAATTAGAATAAAATAGAATGAACCACATCCTACCTTACACAAAGGATTTCTCAACCATCAATTTTAAAGTGGAATTGGTAATCTCAGGGGGACTGTATGGATATATAGATTATATCTGGTGTTATATGGAATGAAATGTATCAGAAATTCAATGTTGATGAAAAATCAGTTTTTAGACTTTGTTCATGACCATTCATATTATCATACAGAGATATAATGAAACATTTATTGATTCATGATTATTGTTCAACATTAAATATCTACCAAGGGGCCATGAGAATGAATATATATCCTTGAGATAACAACCTTTTGACCATATCATAATCATATTGTGTAATTTAAATCATGATTCATGGTATGTTAGTAATTGAACGACTATTGGTAATGGTCGAAGGGGATTATACATTCATTTCCCATACCACTATGGAATTAGGGTATAATAATTATGGTTATTAAAATTGTTAATTAAAATTGACCAAAGTGTTAAATTCCATATAATTTTTCATAGATCATCTTATAAGTACATCTCATATCATTTACTTTAAAAATGAAATCACAGTTAACCAAAATCCACGATTATACATAATGGCAGTAGTGAGGTATTATGGAAATCCACTATCAATTGTTTTTTATTGAGATCTAAGGTACTCCATAAAATTATATAAATGTATCCAACATTAATTTAGAAAATATTTTAACATCATTATGACCTATAAATAAACTATTTATGGAAATTTGTGCAAAAAATCATGGTACCTGAGGATACATTGAGGTATTTCTCAATGGTCATCAATAGAGGTTGGAATCAAAAACATTCTTTGGTAATGTTCACATATAATAATATATCTCACTCAAGCATTTCAAAGGGATCATTATGAATCCCCCATTGTAATGAATCAAAAAAAATTACATGACATGGGGATGATTTAAAAAGGGATCTATTGGGAAAAAACTATTAGAATATATTACCATGAATGTCAGGACAATTAAACAATACTTAATAAAATACCAATGTCGATAGAATTACTATCCAAATAATCAATGAAGGGGAAATTAATTTTTTTTTAGAAAAATAGTTCAATTAATATTTCCCTAAAAGAGATCCATGAGATTTTTGATGAATGGAAATCTATATAAATAGAATATTATCCCCAATAATGGTCTTGATGTCATCAGATCTTTGGCCAATTGACTATAACTCAACAAAAATCACTACACGTACATGATGTGTTATTAATATCCCTCATGGTGGATTTTGTACTAGATCTATCACATGTACTAAACCCAAAGTTTGAATATTTATATAATTATTTTTCTTAGTAGGAGTTGTTTTGGAAGATCTTATTCTATAAATAGAGTGTTCTAATTATAAAAGAAAATAATCGTAGTCATTGTACATTTTAAAAATTATAAATATGAAAAAACTGTCTTGGTAATTGAAATAAATGATAAAAATATTTGTTTTTCACAATAATGTATAAAAATAACTTTTGGTGAAGAAATTAATAATGTTTTGAAAAATATAAAATAGTGATTATTCGTTTCATAAAATAAAAAACTCATGTCACATTATGACTATTTTATTATGTTTAATAATTGTTTTATATAGAATGATTTTAACATTACATAAGAACATTACACTTCTATAAATAATATTTAATTTAACTAAAATTTAATGCATAGTGAGATAATCTCCAAAGACTAATAAAAACATTAAGGAAAACAATATAGTCCCAAATTTTCCAATGATGATCCCTCTTTCCATTAAGTCACTAAAAATAATGGTATTTCTTAGGAATATGATTATAATTATCATGGAAATTATAAAAACCTATCTCAGTGAATTATAAAATGATGAAGTATTGTAATTTCTTGTATATATAGGGTTTAAGGGGAAATTGTACCATTATAAATTGACCCTTATTTATCCATTGGAATAGTAATCTGACTATTGGAAATGAAATTTGATTATAAAGAATAATATACTATCCCATGGAATAAAAAAAATAATACTTTCTTAATAATATAATGTGTTTCATTCAAAATATAATTTATTCAAAGTGAAAATATGGACAAATAATTATCTAAAACAATGAATCATTAATTCTTAAATTATAAAAATATATAAAATTATCATCATGAAAATAATGTTTAATGGTAAATATAAATTTTTTTTTTGAAAAAAAATAAGAATAAAATTGATTCATGAGTCAAAATATATTTTTATAAATTTTATATTATAGTAATATGAAGCCACAAGTACTTTATATATTTCATAGATATTTAAGAATTTTATAAAAATAGATTTCTTTTATAGTTAAAATGTATTTCATCGAAATATGAAATTTATTTTGTTTATAAATTTATTGTGATAATATTTATGTCATTTTTTGAATCATTACATTTAAATTAGAATAAGGTTAATTTATATTAATTTTTTTGGCAATGCTAATTTTTTTTAAATTAGTTATATATGAAAAAATATGGTACGTTACATTATAAATTAAATACATGAATAAGTACATATATGTTGTTGTATGAAAACATTATATTTCAGTCACATAAACCAATTTTTGATTTATTTAGAAGACTCATAACTGTTGGTAGTATTGAAGATAAATATTGAACAAATGAATATAACATTATTAAAAAATCCCTACAATACTGATATAATTATAATCCTTAATAACCACTCTTATTGTAAAAATATATATCCATTAACATTCCAAATATATAGCCAAATATCTATTTATTCTTCAATTAAACATCCAAAAAAATTCTGGTTTTAATAAATAACAAACATATTGTAACGACCCGTCCCAGTGGGGCCCGCGCCGTGACTCCCGTAGCCTACCTCCAATAGGCCAGGGGCTGGTGACTAGCACCGATTAGGCATGTCACTAACATGGGATGCATTTCCTAAGTACCCGTACACACACACACATCTCCAATCCCACAAACGATGAAATGTAAAACACTAAGGAACAAAAATGAATGCATACAACTAAACCCAACCAACAGAGCACAACGAATGGTAGAGTACTGTAAAAGTAAACTGGGCCAGAAATACAAGCCCACCAAAAACAAGAGTCTGAAAAAAAAACAATGTCCAACCTGTAAGCACAAAGGTATTGGGACTGCTGCACGTAGCCGTAGGAATGCCTTGGCATGTAGGAAACTCAGAAAGCTCAGTCCTGCCCTGGTCCACCCTGGACTCTGTCAAAAAGCTGCTCGTCTGCACAAGACACCAGTCGTGCGGGCAAAGCCCGTGCAGTGGTGAGTATAACAATACACAGTAGAGGACCCTGAAAACCAAAAATTAGTACACAAAGTAATGGTACAGTCAGCTATGTAGAATATATGTTTACAGAACATATAAAAAAACCAGATATACTCAAAACCCAAGCCCGTGTCTAGAGACATGTCACGCAACCGCATACCCCGATAGGGATTCTGTTGGAAGATTCCATGATGCACTCATTCCAGGAGAACACACTCCATGAGTCTTATAGTTCTGATGACGTCCGACCGAGAAGTGATGTTCGTCGGGAACCGTCACGAGATATAACTACACTCATTACGGGAGACACACTCTTGAGTGGGAGGGTTACGGTAGATAGAATCACTCATTATGGAAGACACACTCCTGAGTGGGAAAGATCTCGATACACAGATGAGGATCACTGGTAGGGCCATGGCGGATACCGTGACTCATCCAGAAATTCACCTGCTAGGTAGAGGATCAACGGCTGGTAAAGATGGTCACGCCTATGCCTGACTCTACCTAGGGTCTGTAATGGATAGAGGATCTCGATCTGGGCCTCTCATGTAGAGACTCAAAGCTTGATGTACATGAACATTATATTACTTTTGTGGAATAATTAATACATAACAAAAATAGACACACAAGGAACGTAATAGTTTAGTGTCTTTGGAAACATGGAATGTAATCATCTAATTGTGGTGAAAGATCTTCAACATCTCCCATAAATATCTTCCCCCTTTTTTAACTAAAACCTTTCCTTATATCCTGGGAAAAAGAAAACATAAAAAGGGTGAGCTCAAATGCTCAGTAAGGGTATTCATGGATAAAATAAAACATACCCTATACATTTGAACTTAAAAACATGAACATAATCTTTAAACATAAAAAGCGTGAGCAATGACATAAAACATGGAAGTACGTAAGGTATAGATCATAAAGAAATATGAAGAATTATAAAATATCTCGGGGATAAAACATGTATTTGTGGCAACAATTAATCACATGAAATGATTTCCATAGTAGCCAAGGTGTTTCTGCCAAGACCATTTTAGAGGACAAAGTCCCTTTCTGAATCGATTTCACTCCTCGTTCCAGTCCTGTATTACTGAATCGGTTTAACATGTCGTTCCATCCATGTCTCTCTCATGATATATAAAATCTTTACCCAATACATTGGTCGGAGATATAGGTCCCACCCATCTCATAATGAAATCATTTTTACTTGTGCCACAAAATAAAAATACATCATTCATAATAACCCAATAATTATAATGGGTTTCATAAACATCATCCCATAATCAAATAATCAATATAAAATAAATTGATATCATTTCATAATAAGAAAAGTGAAACCATGTAAATCATTTTATTTTCACAAAATTTCGTGAAATTTTAGAAGAAAAGGTTTTTGTTGAAAATATTCATGAAATATTTTGGAGTAAGGTTCAAGAAAATAAGTCTTTATAAAACCGAAAAAATCTGTTCGTGCCGTATAAGTTAAAAAAACATTCTTCTCGTACTTTTTCCAGAAAAGTCAAAAAAGTACCTCGTAACTTATACAAAAGAATGATTCCTTAAATACCATGTACAAAAAGTCAAAATGGATCAAAATTACTTTAAAAATACATGAAAACACTTTTATAAAACATGAACATGGATGACAGAAATAACCCCAGTAAATACATACGAATAAGCAATCTCGGATAAAAATGAGATTTGCAAAATTATCCCTTACCTTAGGTCTAATATGCTTCGTACGTATCTGAAACTCCTATATAATGATTTAAATAATGTCATTGAATTATTATAGAATCATATTCATTGTTATGATATCATATATGTTCCACATATGACTTTATATTACCTGTTGTTTTGTAAATTCCATGTTAAAGCAGCGTTTTGGGTAAAATCATTCCATTTATCGTATGTGTTTCGACTTGTCGTCTCTTGATATTATTACTTATATCCAGATTTACATAATTCCAGAATGTAAAACATGATTTATATATAATATATATCTATCATATACATATATATTATAGATCGATAAAAGAAATGAAATACAACGTTCATGGAGACGGTAGGCCGTATGTACGCATGAACGTTGTTTTTGTTTCCTTGTTGAATTGAATGAAACTAAATAGATGACACACACATATATATATATAAATAAATCCAGTAGCATTATTATTTCATATTATTTATTATTATTCATTATAAATACTTTATTATCATTCATGTATGGTTAATCATGGAGAATGAAGCTCATCGCGTCGTGGAGACGGTAGTCCGTACGTACGCACGAGCGATGATATCGTTCCCATAATTATTGAATAGAATTTTAGTGGATGTTATAATATATCAGAATCATTATTATGTTATAATAACCATGTATAGGTATTTTTTACACCATTATACCCATCCATGTAAGGTGTTGGTGGGAAACAGTTTTCACCACGGCATGGAGACGGTATTCCGTATATACGGACGCGTGGTGATTTCATTTTCCGTAGGAAGGATAGATGGTGAAATAGGGTTGTTTCATAATTATAATATCATATCAGTATATGATTTATACTGATTTTATTACTTCATAATGAAAAAACTAATGAAGAAGATGTGGAAGAAGAAATATAGTTGAAAGAATTGGTAACGGACATTACCTCTTCTTTAAAGCGCCTCTTTGAGACCTCCTCTTAGGGCACTAAAATTGGCCTTTGAATAATTCCAGAACCTCTAGGATGTTTCTATGGATGTGGAGAAAAGAATTTGGCGGGGGTTGGCCGATATTGAAGGCTCAATGTGGTTTGAGGAAGAGAGGGAGGAGATGCCTTTTTATAAGGGAGGAGAGGGGCACCTTTGGAAAAACTAAAAATATTGTATTATTATAAAGACAAATTCGGTTTCAAATAGATCCAAATTGATTTATTTCGAAGAAAAAGTGGGTATGGGTCGAAATACTCTCATCCAATATAATTTAGACAAGTTTAAGTTTCTATTATAACCTTATCATTTATATTTAACTTCAAAATAGATAATTTTACTTTTACCATGTCTTTTTGTGTTCTTACACTACAAGGTTAATAAACTTACTATAACAAGCCAGACGAACCCCATGTTGTTTATTATTAATATAAATAACCTTATGTAAGTCATTTTCCCGAACCATATATTTTTAGGAATAAAATATCAATTATTAATATAATATTTGTTTTAAAAACTATTTTATGTCAATTTTTGACACTATTTAGTAATTGATTTTTGTGAAAATCATAACAAAATTATAATTGTATCAAAGTTAATTAAATCAACACTAACATGTCATAATAACCATGAAAATTAGTATAATTCATAAAAAGTCTCAAATTACATTTATTTGGGTATTTATAACATCAATTATGTCAATATTTAATTAATAAGATAATTGCAGCATCATCTTTGTGTCATAAATAAATTACATTATTTAATGTCTAAAAATTACAAATAAAATACCATTATGTAAGAAATATTTTTATCTTTCTAATGAATATTTATAGTCTAATTTATCATATTTATAACCCTATATTAAAAATTATTTACTAATTAAATGTTGATTTTAACTATTTTAACCCTTCTTTAAATAAATTCATAATAAATGTCCTAATCTAATCCAAGTGGGCCTAAATGGTCATAATATATTCCTAAGGTTGGTTTTGGTCGAATTACACTTATCAAATAGAATTAGGACATGTGTTAGGGTAATAATAATATCATTTTTACCCTTAATTACCCTTTTTACATTTAACCGTGGTAAATAAAAGAAAAAAGTTACTATTCACCAAAAATTATTTTCATCTCATTGAACCACATTTTACTTACAGACATCAAATATGTCTCTCAGATTTTGAAATTCCATTCACAAAAGCGGTAAAATTATGTTTTATGTAAATTTTGCAAATTCTCCTAGTTGGTGGGTAAAAGACGGTGAAAAGTTCAATGAAATTTTTATATATCTAAAATTATTATAAAATCCTTCCAATGAATTACATTGAACATATATAGGTATTATGTATCAATTTTTACCTAAAATAAATTTAAATAAAGTAAATAATTGTTTAAATAAAAATTCGGTTTTTAAATAGTAACCTAGTGTTTTCACTATTCATCAAAAATTGAATGTTTCCAGAAAAATACCAAAATTTCACCCTAGGCTAATTTCGATATTCCGAATCCAAAAATGAAGTCCATTTTCAAAAATAAAATTTATAAAATTTCAAAAAATCGGTATTACTATTCATAACGTCTAATTTTAATAATATTTTAATAGCATATAATTGTTTAGTGAAACACGGTATTGCGTAGAACACCCGCTATCGTGGAAGGTTGCGCTTGCGTGTAATGCAAGCTATGTGAGGAATGCGTGTTGTGCAAACTCCTTTTGGTGTAGAGTACAACAAAAGACATAAATGAAATTAAAAAGAATATTCTTCATAATATCTTGGGGTGTTACATTCTACCCCCCTTAAAATGAATTTCGCCCTCGAAATTCATCGGGGTAATAAATGGTTTACTACTAGAAAGTTTATTTAATAGAAAATCAAATCGTAAAAAGGAATAACAAAACATGGTTTTAAAAACTAAAGTATGAAATATATAGGTTACCCAAATTAACTAATCACTGGGCTTCAACAAAGGAGAACATATGTGAAAATATGGATATGGAAAAGAAATCTAACCATCATGTTCTGATGGAGAGTGGTATAGAACATGGCTATGAAGAAGCCATCAATCACAAAGCCATAGATTTTTTATGATCTAGGGTACCATCTAATTCATCGGATATAAGGGCACTAGGACAACATTCTTGGATTTCAAGATCATTTCCCTAAAGTTGAAGAATTTGAATTAGAATAAATACTTACTTTATTTTCGTACAATCTCACTTTTGTTCGTGCTTTGAACAATTTCCACTTCATCTATTAAAGAAATGAAGTTGAATTTGTTATTCATGAAGTGTTAATAGATCATGTGATAGAATGATGGGTAATTCCATCTGTTTCAAACAAAAGGTTAGCAAAAGTTATCAAATATACATAAGTCCATCTATGGTGAGGTTAGTCGTATACGATTACAAAAATTAAAATATACTTCATAAATCATACCATGTAATAAAACTAGTTTCTAATAACCAGGGTATTCCAGTAGGTCAGTGGTAGGTGATAAAGGCCATTCGCACTTCAGTTGTGGGTTCGATTCCCACAGCCTTTTCCGACGCGATGGACTATTGCCCGTCCTGCAGGTTGTCCTTTTTCTAAAGCTATATTTCAATAACATCCCATCAATAATATCGAAAAAGTTCTATCATTAAAACAATACTAACTTATGTCCTACATAATCCATTCCAATATTTAGGCTTATCTAAAATACTTCATTCCAAGCTCATAGTATAAAGAATATGATTACTTGAAATGTCACATAACAATCACATGAATGCCATCATTTATCCCCAATATATCATAAGATATATCTTGTTGGTCAAATTACAAACATGTGAATACCTTAATCATGTATTCTCTTGAAGAATGAATACCCATTGAACCATATTGAAAACATGAATGCTGTTAAAATTAACACTTTCCACATACCAAAATCCTCAAAATTCTATATACTCAAACCATGATATCACCTAGTCATAATATCAATCATGAGTTCATGAATATAATCAAACATCTAATTTTCTCCTTATCCCTTCATTATGTGCATATCATCTAATTTCCAAAAATATCTATATAACCTTTCATGGTTACTAATACCATTAACCACACACTTTCAGAACTTAGGAAAGACAATAGTGTAACAACCCTTAGATGTCTCTTTATTCCATAGTACCGTGAGATTACTTATACAACATTTCACTTGATAAACATGTAATCTTTCCCCTACCTTCTTAAACCATTGACTGAGCTTTAATAATTCTTTCATCTCACATATCATTTGTAGTATCTTCATCATCATCAACATAAATACTACCCATACGACCGTACTGATTCTCTTCATGATACTTTCCCGTAGGGAATTGGTTTGCATAATTCCTGTACATTCAACATTTAAAACATTTAACCATTGTTGATGTCGTAGAAATACCAATATCCTCATCCATGTCTTTAACTGAAACTTTTCTTTTGCACTTACTGGCTTTGTGTCCTTCTATTCCACACCCAAAGAATCTTCCAGTTACTTTGAAACAATCTCCACGATGCCTCTTCCCACATGATTTACATGAGGGAAATTGAACATTCTTTCCTCTATAATCATCATGAAACTCCATCTTTCTCTTATTATCTGAGTTGGGAAACTTACCAAAGTTGATATTATTGATCATATTATGAGATTTCTGATTAGGAATAATAATGATTTTTGGACTTCCAAATCCCGTTTCATTTGGTTTCTCATGAAGAATATCATTCCATTGTCTGTCATATCCTCCTTTATCATGAATCTTCCTGTTTCCAGCCATTTTTTAAAACCCAAAAAGAATAGTGTGAGAGGAAAAAATCATTCTAGGGAAAACAACATAGTAAAGGGGGAGTACCCTCAATATCTAACATCTAAGGTTAAATTCTATGATTGTTAGCGCAATTCTAGGACTATAACGTATATGTATAATTAACCTTAGAGACATCCCTAGACATAACTTAGAAATATATCTATGGATCTCACTAAAGTTTTCGTATCCTAGTTTCCAAAGGATGACTAAACATTTCCTCTGATACCAAATGTAGAGACCCAAAGTTTGATGTACATGAACATTACATTACTTTTGAGGAATACTTAATACATAACAAAAGAAGACACACAAGGACTGTAATAGTTTAGTGTCTTTGGAAACATGGAATGTAATCTTCTAATTGTGTTGAAAGATCTTCAAAATCTCCCATAAAGATCTTCCCCTTTTTTTACCTAAAACCTTTCTTTATATCCTGGGGAAAAGAAAAAATAAAAATGGTGAGATCAAATTCTCATTAAGGGTAATCATGGATAAAATAAAACATACCCTGTACATTTGAACTTAAAAACATGAACATAATGTTTAAACATCAAAAACTTGAGCAATGACATAAAACATGGAAGTACGTAAGGCATAGATCATAAAGAAACATTAATAATGATAAAATATCATGGGAATAAAACATGTAACTGTGTCAACCATTAAGCACGTGATATATTTCCATAGTAGCCAAGGAATTGCTGGCAAGACCATCTTAGTGGACAAAGTCCCTTTCTGAATCGAGTTCACTTCTCGTTCCGGTCCTGTATTATTGAACCGGTTTAACATGTCGTTCCAGCCATATCTATCTCATGAGATATAAAATCTTTACCCAATGCATTGGAAGGAGATATAGGTCCCACCCATCTCATAATGAAATTATTCTTACTTGTGCCACAAAATAATCATGCATCATTCATAATAACCCAATAAATATATAATGGGTTTCATAAACATCATCCCATAATCACATAATCCATATAAAATAAATGGATATCATTTCATAATAAGAAAAGTGAATCCATTTAAATCATATATACATGATACTTGAAACATAAACATGTAAAATAATTTCATCTTATATGAAAATGGTTTTGATTAAACACTTGAAATTAATTCTTGAGGAAAATATCTTTTTTTCTTCAAAATAATTTTATTTTCACAAAATGTCATCAAATTTTAGAAGAAAATGTTTTTTTTAAATATTCAGGAAATATTTTGGAGTAAGGTTCATGAAAATAAGTCTTTATAAAACCGTAAAAATCTTTTCGTGCCATATAAGTTAAAAAACATTATTCTAGTACTTTTTCCAGAAAAGTAAAAAAAGTACCTCGTAACGTAAACAAAAGAATGATTCCATACATAACATGTAGTAAAAGTAAAAATGGGTAAAAAGGAAATTAAACATACATGAAAACACTTTTATAAAACATGGACATGGTTTATAGAAATAACCCTAGTAAATACTTACGAATAAGAAATCTCGGATAAAAATGAGATTTGCAAAATTATCCCTTACCTTAGGTCCGATATGCTTCGTACGTATCCGAACCTCTAGTATAATGATTTAAATAATGTTATTGACTTATTAAAGAATCATATTAATTGTTATGATATCATATATGTTTCACTTATGACTTTATATTACCCGTTGTTTTGTAAATTCCATGTTGAAGCAGCGTTTTGGGTAAAATCAATCCATTTATCGTATGTGTTTCGACTTGTCGTTTCTTGATATTATTACATATATCCTGATTTACATAATTACAGAATGTAAAACATGATTTATATATAATATATATCCATCATGTACATATATATTATAGATCGACAAAAGGAATGAAATACACCGTTCATGGAGACGGTAGGCCTTATGTACGCATGAATGCTATTTTCGTTTCCTTATTGAATTGAATGAAACTAAATAGATGAAATAAATATATTTATATATATATACATAAATACATTAGAATTATTATTTCATATATTTCATTATTATTCATTATATAAACTTTATTATCATTCATGTATGGTTAATCAAGGAGAATGAATCTCATCGTGTCGTGGAGACGGTAGTCCGTACGTACGCACGAGCGATGATATCGTACCCATAATTATTGAATAGAATTGGAGTGGATGGTATAATATATCAGAATCAGTATGATGTTATAGTAACTCTATATAGTTATTCTTTACACTGTTATACCCATCCATGTAAGGTGTTGGTGGAAAAGTAGATTTCACCACGGCGTGGAGATGGTATTTCATACGTACGCACGCGTGGTGATTTCATTTTCTGTAGGATTGATAGATGGTGAAATAGGGTTGTTTCATAATTATAATAACATATCATTATATGAGTTATACTGATGTTATTACATAATAATGAAACAACTAAAGAAGAATAAGTGGAAGAAGAAATAGAGTTGAAAGAATCCGCAACGGACATTACCTCTTCTTTGAAGCGCCTCTTTGAGACCTCCTCTTAGGGAGATAAAATTTGTCTATGAGGAAGACCAGAACCTCTAGGATGTTTCTTCGGAAGTGTAGAAGATAATTTGGCAGGGGTTGGCTGAGCTTGAAGGCTCAATGTTGTGTGAGGAAGAGACGGAGGAGGTTCCCTTTTGTAAGGGAGGAGAGGGGCACCTTTGAAAAAACTAAAAATATTATTTTATTATAAAGACAAATTCAGTTTTAAATAGCTCCAAATTGATTTATTTAGAAGCTTTGGTGGGGATGGGTCTAAATCCTCTCATCAAATAGAATTTAGACAAGTTTAGGTTCCTATTTTAACCTTATCAGTAATATTTAACTTTATGTTAGATAATTTTACTTTTACCATGTCTTTTTGTGATCTTACACTATAAGGTTAATAAACTTACTATAACAAGCCAAACGAACCCCAAGTTGTATATTATTAATATATATTACCTTATCTAAGTCATTTGGCCGATCCTTATAGTGTTATGAAAAAAATAACAATTAATAATATAATATTTGTTTTAAAAACTATTTTATGTCAATTTTGACACTATTTAGTAATTGATTTTTTTGAAAATATAACAGAATGATTAGTTCGAAAAATGTTAATTAAATCAACACTAACAGGTCATATTAACCTAGAAAATTACTGTAATTCATAAAAAGTCTCAAATTACATTTATTTGGGTATTTATAACATCAATTATGTCAATATTTCATTAATAAGATAATTACTGCATAATCTTTCTGTCATAAATAAACTAAATTATTTAATGTCTAAAAATTACAAATAAAATACCATTATGTAGGAAATCTTTTATTATTTCTAATGAATATTTATAGTCGAATTTATCATATGTATAACCCTATATTAAAAATTATATACTTATTAAACTTTGATTTTAACTATTTTAACCCTTCTTTTAAATAAATTATTATTAAATGTCCCAATCTAATCCAAGTGGGCCCAAATGGTCATATTTTATTCCTAAGGATGGTTTTGGACGAATTACACTTATCCAATAGAATTGGGACATGTGTTAGGGTAATAATAATATCATTTTTACCCTTAATTACCCTATTTACTTTTAACCGTGGTAAATAATAGAAAAAAAGTTACTATTAACCAAAAATTATTTTCATCTCATTAAACCACATTTTACTTACTGACATCAACCATGTCTCTCGGGTTTTTTAAATTCCATTCAAAAAAGTGGTAAAATTAGGTTTTATGTAAATTTTGCAAATTCTCTTAGGAGGTGGGTAAAAGACGATGAAAAGTTCAATGAAATTTTTATATATCTAAAATTATTATAAAATCCCTCCAATGAATTACATTGAACTTATATAGGTATTATGTATCAATTTTTACCTAAAATAAATTAAAAAAAATCAATAATTATTTAAATAAAAATTCGTTTTTTAAATAGTAACCTAGTGTTTTCACTATTCATCAAAAATTGAATGTTTCCAGACAAATACCAAAATTTCACCCTAGGCTAATTTCGATATTCCGAATCCAAAAATGAAGTCCATTTTCAAAAATAAAATTTATAAAATTTCAAAAAGTGGTTATTACTATTCATAACGGCTAATTTTAATAATATTTTAATAGTATATAATTGGTTAATGAAACTCGGTATTGCGTACAACACACGCTATCATGGAAGGTTGCGCTTGCGTGTAATGAAAGCTAAAACAGGTATGTGTGTTGTGCAATATCCTTTTGGTGTAGCGTACAACACACGACATTAATGAAATTAAAAAGAATATTTTTTGTAAAATCTTGGGGTGTTACATCTCGGAGGGATGCCTAACTCTATCACAGAAAAGTCCAGCTGAAGGGATCATAAACCGGCATGAGGGAAAGATGCCTGACCATCAGGGGAAAAGAAGAAGGGGCACTAACCCAAACGAAAGATGTTCAAGGCACGGTGAACACAATGACCATGATGTTCTCCAAAAAGTACACGTCGTGTAGAAATGATACACGCCGTGTTGTCTGACCTCGGGTACTGCCCGTGTTCAACGAACCATATCGTGAGGCTGGTCATGTAGAAAATGTTATACACAACGTGTATTACAGAGTACATGTCGTTTCTGGGTCACTAGAGCTGGCTCCGTGTACTCTGACCATGTGCCCGTACACGGTCACCGACCCATGTACTCCAACCCGTGCAATCTGCACATGGGGTGACCTGCACTGGTGACCTCGCCTGGCAGGGTGAGGGAGTACACGGCCGTGTACTCCATCCCGTTTCCATGCATCCCTGGGATACACGTCGATCTCCACATAGCCTCCTCTACTGAGCTGTACATGTCGTGCCGCCTGAAGCCGTGTAGAGCATCCCGTGTCCATATACCACCCGAAGTACACGCCGATCTTCGGGAAAGGTCCTACACGTCGTGTGACCAGGGTCACACGCCGTGTGATCCTTCTCTAACCACGAAACCCTAGCATCCACCATCAAAACTACATGGCGTGTTCTTCGGATGTACACACCGTGTATTCTGGAAATTTCCAGAAACATGGACCTCTGCCGTCGTGCCTCCCATGGTGCTTCGATCATTGATCTGGTTGTACGATCGCCACGAAACCTTCAGGTTTTGGTCATCCCGACACCATGAAGCTATTTCCGTCGTTTTAGGGCCTCCGATCGGCTCTGAAAAAATGATTGATCTTCCCGCACAAAGAACACTCGAAGAACTCTCTTTCCGATCTGGTCCGATTCATCATCTGCCATTGCCGCCACACCTCCAAAACGTTGTTTCATTGTCGAACCTTTGATTTGGGATCGTTACGTCACAGAATGGATGTGCAACGATCTGTTGTTCGTCTCCCCTCGAAGAACGCGAAGAACGCGTGTGGAAAAAGGAGGAAGAGATCCAAATAAACAAATTGAGGAACGAACCTCCGCTGTCATTCGTCATGGCGTTGATCCACTCCTGTTAATAGGTTTAAATGGAGTAGATATTGACTTGAATATAAATCATGGAGTTAGTTCCCCAAAAACATCCCAAACAAAACCCTCCCGCAAGAACGAACGAATCTGTGGATCAACTTGTTCGTGGTTGATCCACATTCGTCGTTTAAATTCAAATATGGGGAAAAGAAAATCAAAACAACAACCCCTTCCTTTTGAAATGATCGATCGTTGATGAAGAAGTTGTGCTGTCGTTGTCGTCGTGATCCATTAATTCCAGCGCAATGATCCTTGGTTTTGATCCGTCATCGTTCATTGTCGAGAATTTCTCCAACACCTCGTGGATTCGGCAGAGGTTCTTCTCAAGCATTGCCAATGATTCAACAATTGGTTAACCCATTAAAAAGGGAAACAATTTGACATTTAATTACGCGGCAGAATTAATGATGTTGAATTTCCATTTTGAAGTTATCATGACGCGTCATTAATTTAGGAAACAGCTGCACTGCCGCCACGCAGTAGTGGATGTTTCCTTAAATGAAATAAAAAAACTAGTTAATTTAATTTATTTCATTTTACATAAAACGGTCGAAAAAATAACATTTTCCCTCTATCCACGCCGATCGAGGCTAGCCTCATTCTTAGGTAGAGTCGTCGTCCCGGATGCAACGGTGTGCTCAGATTTTTAATCTGGGCATCCGTTTGGAAACTGCCACAACCGCGCAAAAGGGCCGACTCACTTAACTAAAAAAGTTCAAACCACCATTCCGGGCTCATTGGACCTCGAAATGTTGTTCCGTCTTCATGCCTGGTATCAAAATAATTCCAAATAATATTTAAAAATAATTAATCGATCTCCCACGAAGGATCTTCTCCTGCCGATCCTCAATCTCCACTGGGTACTCACCAAAGGTCACTACATCCTCGATGTCCAGCTCTCCCCAGTTGATGACATGCGATGGGTCATGCATGTACCTCCTCAGCTGCGACATGAGGAAGACATCATGTACTCGATGCAACTATGGTGGTAGAGCCATGCGGTACGCCACCTCTCCAACTCTACCCAGGATCTGGAAAGATCCGATGAACCTCAGAGATAGTTTCCCGCCTCGGCTAAATCTCCGCAACACACGTTGACGTGAGACCAGAAGAAAAACTTGGTCTCCCTCCTCGAACTCTAGAGGCCACAATCGTCTATCAACATAAGACTTCTATCGGCTCTGTGCAGTCTTCATTCGGTCCCAGATGATCTGCACCTTCTTTGTGGTAGTTCACACTGACTCTGGACCCATGAGTGCTGACTCTCTGGGGTCGGTCCAGCAAAGTGGTGACCGGAAGGGTCTCCGATACAAAGCCTCGAACGGTGACATGCCAATGGTGGAGTGGTACCTGTTGTTGTACGCAAACTCCACCAGTGGTTGGTGGTCCTCCCAACTGCGACCAAAGTCCAAGATATAGGCCCGCAACATATCCTCTAGAACCTGAATGGTCCTCTCTTTCAGACCATCTGTATGGGGATGAAACTTTGTGCTCAAGCGTAGCTGAGTCCCAAAAGCCTCATGTAATCCCTTCCACAACCGAGATGTGAAGCGGGCGTCTCGGTCTGAGACTATAGTCGATGGGACGCCATGAAGCCGAACTTTCTCCGATACGTAGAGGCGTCCCATGCTCTCTACGGAAATCTGCTCCCTAAAAGCTAGGAAGTGGGCCGACTTGGTGAGTCGGTCAAGGATCACCCATATGGAATCGTGCCCCTTGGACGTCTGTGGTAAGCCTGTCACAAAGTCCATCGATATTCTATCCCACATCCACTCTGGAACGTCCATGTGGTGAGCTAACCCTGCTAGAACCTGGTTCTCAGCCTTCACCTGCGGGCATGTGAGGCATCGAGAAACGAAATTTGCTACTGTCTTCTTAATGACTGACCACCAGAACTGTCGTCAGAGATCTTGGTACATATTTTCCACTCTGGGATGTACCGCCAAAGGGGATGTATGAATCTTCCTCAGGACCTCCTCCTGGAATGCCACGGGTACAACAGTGCGTCCTCTGAAGAGAAGTATGTGCTCCCCACCTTGCGAAAATCCATTAGGAGCATGTCATGTGGTTAACTGAGCACGTAAAGCCACACAATTGACATCCCCATGATGTGCCTCCCTAACTCGCAGTAAGAGTGGAGGGGTCAAAACCATCGACTGTAGGTAAGTTGTGTCTTCACCATCCACGATGGATAACTGTAACGCGACTAATTGTTGTGTCACCTCACTCAACAGTTGTGAGCTCGAGCTTCTACTAAGAGCGTTTTCCACCGTGTTCCCCTTCCCATGAGTATAGATGATCTCGAAATCATAGTCATGGAGGAACTCTAGCCAATGCCTCTGCCTCAGATTCAGATCCTTTTGTGAGAAGATGTACTTGAGTCTCTTGTGGTCAGAGTAGACAATGAACCACACGCCCATAAGGTAGTGTCGCAACATCTTCAATGCGAAGACTACTGCTGCCAACTCGAGATCATGGGTCACATAGTTCTACTCATGTGGACTAAGCTGGCGTGAAACATAAGCAATCACTACATCCCACTTCATAAAGACACAATCAAGCCCGTTCCCTGATGCGTCGCAACAAACTACGTACCCAACACCCTCCTCTAGAAATACCAAGACGCGGGGTCTCGTCAAACTCTACCTCAGCTGCTCAAAGGCAAGCTGGCACTTTTCTTTCCACACGAAGGGTTACCCCTTCCTGGTCAAGGCCGTCATTAGTGCTGATATCCGGGAGATAACAGGGATGAATCTCCGGTAATATCCATCCAACCCAAGGAAGCTTCACACCTCTATTACTCGCTGAGGTGGCTCCCATGATAACACAGCCTCCACCTTGGCTGGGTCTACAGCCACTCCATCTGCTGAGATGACATGTCCCAGAACGTGGACCTCCTGAATCTAGAACTGACACTTCGAGAGCTTTCCATAAAGCTGGTTATCTCAGAGATTGTCCAGAACCATCCGCAGGTGTATCGGGTTCTCCTCCTCTGACGCCGAGTACACAAGGATTTCGTCGATGAAGACCACTAAAAACCGGTCCAAGTACGGCTGGAAGATCCGGTTCATCAACCCCATGAAAACTGCAGGAGAATTCATCACGCCCAAGGGCAACACCAAGTACTCATAGTGTCCGTAGAGACATCTGAAAGCCGTCTTCGGTATATCCTCATCCCACACTCGTAGCTGGTGATAGCCTGATCGAAGATCAACCTTCGATAACCATTGAGCCCCTCTTAGCTGATCGAAGAGGTCATAAATTCTTGGCAGTGGATACTTGTTCTTCACTGTTACCTGGATCAGGTGCAGGTAATCCACGCACAACCTCAGACTCCTGTCTGCCTTCTTGGAAAACAAAACTGGGGCCGCCCAGGTTGAAACACTGGGTCTCACGGAACCCTTTCTCTGCAAATCCTCTAAGCGCACCCTCAGTTCGCGAAGCTCCACGAGAGACATCTGATAATCCGATGAGGAAATCGGTGTCGTCCCTGGGTGTAAGTCGATGCAGAAGTCAATTTCCCAGTGGGGAGGTAACCCTAGGACATCTTTAGGAAGGACGTCCTCATACTCCGCCACCACTGCTGGGAACTGAGAGCTCATAAAATCTACTACTCCAAGGGTAAGGCTAGACAACTCATGAGTGATCGGCTACCCCCTCCTATGCATGATCCCACTTTGTGCTGCCTGGGTTTCCTTTTCTCCGACAAAGGAAAAACCTCTTCCATCATGGAGGAAACATCGCACTCTTCGCCTAAAACAGTCAATCAGGGCATGGACCGAAGATAACCAATCCATACCGAGAATGGCGTCGTAAAGCCTCGACGCTACCACCAAGAGTTCTAACCAAAACTCTCACCTCCAAAGGTATGATCACACTGTCTGCAAAGGTGTGTGATCGTAGAGTCTCCTCCCGTAGGTGTCTCCAAGCGTAAGGATCGATTCAACGGTTCTACTGGAATCTCGAGGTTTTGTAAAAGACATGTGGCTATAAGGGAATGATTGGAACCCGTGTCTATGAGTACAATAGCTAATGTCGAAGGACACAGATCATACCTTGAATTATCCCTAGAGTCCCTGGATCGTATGCCTTGACCACATGCAGTTGTCCCCGTCCCTGTCCCCCAGCTCCCTGAGCCTGGTGCGAACCACCTGGGGGTGGTGGTGGAAGCAAGTCGAAGCGTCTACCACCACCTTCAGCTCTCCCTGATCCTCTGCCACATCCGCCACCTTGCGGATCAGCCTGCTCCATTCTCTTCCTCTGCCTCAGTGGCCCATCCACCACTTCCCTGTCAACAGCCCGATGTGTCAGGCAATCTCTAGTGAGATGCCCCCGACTGTCGCATGCAGAGAATCACTTCTCCCTAGGCTAACTGGATCCATCATGAGAACCCGGGACTATTGATCCCCTGTCCTGGGTCCTCCTATGACGTCTCCCATGTCCATATCCCTGCGTCTAACGTCAGATCCCTGCTGTCGGTGTCTCTATACCTGTCTTCATGTTGCTGACTGCTGACGGCTGTCTTTGCTCCGCCAAAAAGCTCTGATACCACTCTTTCACGACCCGTCCCTGGGGGGCCTGCGCCATGACTCCCCATGCCCGCCTCCAATAGGCTAGGGGCTGGTGACTAGCACCGAGTAGGCATGTCACCAACATGGGAGGTATTGCCTATGTACCTGTACACACACAAACATCTCAAATCCCACAAACGCTGAAATGTAAAACACTAAGGAACAAAAATGAATGCATACAACTAAACCCAACCAATAGAGCATGGGGAAAGGTAGAGTACTGTAAAAGTAAACTGGTCCACAAATACAAGCCCACCAAAAACAAGAGTCTGAAAAAAAAATTGCAATGTCCAACCTGTAAGCACAAAGGTACTAGTACTGCTGCTCGTAGCCGTAGGAACGCCTCGGCCTATAGGAAACTCATAAAGCTCATTCCTATCCTGGTCTGCCCTGGACTCTGTCAAAAGGCTGCTCATCTGCACAAGACACTAGATGTGCGGGCAAAGCCCGTGCAGGGGTGAGTATAACAATACTCAATAGTGGACCCCGAAATCCACAAAGTAGAACACAATGTAAAGGTACAGTCAGCTATGCACAATATATGTTTACAGAACATATAAAACAAACCAGATATACTCAAAACCCTAGCCGGTGGTCTAGAGACAAGTCACGCAACCGCATACCCCGATAAGGATTCTGTTGGAAGATTTCATGATGCACTCGTTCTGGGGGAACACACTCCACGAGTTTTATAGTTCTGATGACGTCCGTCTAAGAAGTGATGTTTGTCGGGAACCATCACGAGATATAGCTACACTCATTATGGGAGACACACTCCGGAGTGGAAGGGTTACGGTAGATAGAAGCACTCATTACGGGAGACACACACCTGAGTGGGAAAGATCACAATACACAGATGAGGATCACTGCCAGGGCCATGGTGGATACCGCGACTCATCCAGAAATTCACCTGCTAGGTTGAGGATCAATGCCCAGTAATTTTGGTCACGCCGATGCCTGTCTCTACATAGGGTCTGGAATGGATAAAGGATCTCGATCCGGGCCTCTCAGATGGATGGCTGACTCTATCATAGAAAAGTCCTGCTAAAGGGATCATAAACTGGAATGAGGGAATGATGCATGACCTTCATGGGAAACGAAGAAGGGGAACTAACCCAAACAAAAGATGTTCAAGGCATGATGAACAAAAGGACCAAGTTGTCCTCCAAAAAGTACACGGTGTGTAGAAATGATACACGCAGTGTTGTCCGACCACGGGTACTGCCTCTGTACAATGACCCCTGTCGTGAGGCTGGTCATGTAGAAAACTTTATAAACGGCGTGTAGTACAGAGTACACACCGTGTCTGGGTCACTGGAGTTGGCTTTGTGTACTCTGGCCATGTGCCCGTACACGGTCACCAACCCATGTACTCCAACCCATGAAATCTGCACATGGGGTGACCTACGCTGGTGTCCTCGCTTGGTCGGGTGAGGGAGTACATGGTCGGGTACTCCATCCTATGTTTGTGCATCCCCGGGATACATGCCGAGCTCCGCGTAGCCGCCTCTACCGAGCTGTACACGTCGTGCCGACTGAAGACGTGTAGAACATCCCATGTCCGTGTACCACCCGACATACACGCCGAGCTTCGGGAAAGGTTCAACACGCCGTGTGACCAGGGTCACATGTCGTGTGATCCTTCTCTGACCCAGAAACCCTAGCTGCCACCATCAAAACTACACAGTGTGTTTTTCGGAAGTACACGTCGTGTATTCTAGAAATTTCCAGAAACGCGGGCCTCTGCCGTCGCACCTCCCGTGGTGCTCCGATCATTGATCCAGCTGTCCGATCTCCAAGAAACCTTCAGGTTTTGGTCTTCCTGACACCACGAAGCCGTTTCCGTCGTATTTGGGCCTCCGATCGGCTCTGAAAACATGATTTATCTTCCCGCACGAAGAACGCTCGAAGAACGCCCTTTCCGATCTGGTTCTATTCGTCGTCTGCCATTTCCGCAACCCCTCCACATGGTCATTGCATTGTTGAACCTTCAATTTGGGATCGTTACGTCGCAGAAATGATGCACAATAATCTGTTGTTCTTCACCCCGCAAAGAACGTGAAGTACGAACGAGGAAAAAGGAGGAAGATATCCAAATTAAAAAAATTGAGGAATGAACCTCCGCCTTCGTTCATCATGGCATTGATCCTCTCCCCTTAATAGGTTTAAACGGAGCAGAGATCGACATGAATATAAAGCTTGGATTTATTTCCCCAAAAACATCCCAAAGAAAACCCTCAGGCATTAACGTACGAATCCATGGATCAACATGTTCATGGTTGATCCGCATCGTTGTTTAAATTCAAATACGGGGAAAAGAAAATCAAAACAAAAACCCCTAACTTTTTAAAGGATCGATCGTTTATGAAGAATCCATGCTGTTGTTGTCGTCGTGATCCTTTAATGCAGGTGCAACGAACCATGGTTTCGATCCATCATCGTTCGTTGTCGAGAATTTCTCCAACACCTCGTGGATTCGGCAGAGGTTCTTCTCAAGCGTTGCCAACGATTCAACAATTGGTTAACCCATTAAAAATGGAAAAAAGTTGTCATTTAATTAAGCGGATATATTAATGACGTTGAATTTCCATTTTTAATTTATTATGACGCATCATTAATTTAGGAAACAACTGCACCACCGCCACACTACAGTGGATGTTTCCTTAAATGAAATAAAATAAACTGGTTAATTTATTTTATTTTGTTTTACTTAAAATGTTCGAAAAAATAAATTTTTCCCTCGACTCACACCGGTTGAGGCTAGCATCATTCTTAGTTAGATTCGTTGTCTTGGATGCTTTGGTGCGCTCAGATTTTTAATCCGGGCATTCGTTTGGAAACTACCACAACCGTGCACAAGTGCCGACTAACGTAACTAAAAAAGTTCGAACCACCATTCTGGGCTCACTGGACCTCGAAATGATGTGCCGTCTTCGCGCCCGGTCTCAAAATAATTCCATATAATATTTAAAAATAATAAACGGAAAAATCTGAGACATTACACATATAGAGCCTTGATGTGTAGAATAAGAGATAACCTCTAACGGATGAGATACTAATGTTAGCCAAACTATCTTAAAATAATTTTCTACCCTGACACATTCAATCTATTTTATCCATGTATTCATAATATCATAAACATTATGAATATAAAATGTTATTATATTAAAAAAATAACCATTTTCTATTTTCACTTTATCTTTTCTAAAATGATAATTTAACTATGTTTTGGTCTAATCACCACCTTTACAGATGATTTGTTTGAGATTTTACCTCCACTTCATGGATGGTTATTAATTATAATTAGGGTTAAATTTGAATCGGTTAAATTATTATTAATTATTTAATATTTTTGAATGAATGGAAAATAATTGACTTTAATATAATAAGTATTTTTGCGAATGTACATAATACATTACAATTGAACTATCGATATAACAATATCGTTTATAATAAATTAATCATAATTAACTATAAACGTAGTTTAATAATTTGTTAAAAAATAAAATAATTGTGTAACGTGGATATCTTTTCACTTCAATTCTATATTTGTATTCCAATTTCGATTGAACATCCATGATTATCCACACACTGATGTGGATTTTGAAACATGAATAAACAGTCTCATGAAAGTATGAATAAATAATATGTCATAACAAAATTATTCAAAAAAATAAAACATTAGTAACAAATGAATAATTTTTTTAAAATGGTTCTTATAATTGTATTCAAAAATACTAATTTTATTTTTCTATACATTTTGGTGATCATAATAATTTAGTCAAGGATCCACAGGAAGGGAACATCCAAATAACCACATCTAATTTCCTTATATGTATTTTCAAAATTAACATAAAAATATTACAATATTCATCTAAGTTATTTAATTTATATTCTATATGTTTTTGATTCTAACATATATACATAGTGTAGTATACCTTTCCATTTTTGGAATATACATGCTCTTATGGTTTCTTTTTCAATTTCATTTGTCCAAAAAATTGGATTTAATGAAACATATACATTTGATAGAAAATTCCATGTACCATTTCATTTATTTCTTATAACCTTAAGAAGGTTATAAAAAAATCTATTGGTTCTAGTTATCATTTTTTATTAATTTATAGATTAATTGATATTGTTATGATATTAACAACATTTGTTTTCCCCATCATTCTTAAATGATTGATTAAAAATGACATTTACAAACCCACTTATACACTATTTTTATGTCTTCACATCACATTAAATTTATTTCTAGTATGTTAACTTCATTAACAATTTATTAGAATCCATTAATGAATTTATTTATTCTTCCACTAAAATCATTATGATTTTTTATTTTTTAATTCTATTAGATATGACTATATAAATCATTTAATTTTTCATAAGATTTTATCATGGTTATTTCATATTAATGATTTATATATGTTGTATATATATAAATGTACATGTAATGAATATGATTGATGGATTGAAATAATATGTCCCCAAATGAATTGGGTAATGTATTCATCTCAAGATGTACAATGTCTTCTAAAATAGGGGTTAGCCAAGAATTCTATGTTATGTTATCTTGGAGGAAAAACATGACTGATGTTAATGGTGTGATATTTTACATTTTTTCACATAGTTTCGATTCCTTGATCATATTATATCCGATGATTCCATTTTTTTTATTTAATGTGATTATCACATTTTATATTATAATGACCGTCATATATACTCAAAAATGTTACATGTATTCATTATTTACATTTATTATTCCCTTAATATGATTTATATCTCCCCCTTTTCTTTATTTTTGTCTTTAGTGTAATGACCTAGAGTTTGTGAAAATATATACTTCTGATGGAATTTGAATTTTGACATTTTGTGGATATAGAGTTCTTTAAAATGAACATCAGAATGTAATTATTGAAGTTGGAACAGAAAAATTCCATTTTATAGATATGGGTAGAGGATCATAATTGTGTCTGAGGTGCTCAGTCGTGTTTCGGGAGCATTAGATTAAAAAACAAAAAATCAGAGAAGACTGACATTGGTACATGGATTGTCTAAAACTATGAGACCCTCCAAAAGGAAACCATGTGACATATTATGGGGAAAATGTTTTGTAAACCAGATCTACACATGGTATATCAAACATTATTCCTTTCCCACATGCTTAGTGCCACATAGGATGAATTCCTATTATATTTATCACATTGTTGGTGCATATATAGGGAATATTATGTGGGACTACCATGAAAGGTAAGGTTCCTAAGTAGTTGGAGCTGCAAGGTTGGAGCACATTTTAGCCAATAGTGTAGCCTAGTTTTGAGTGTGAATCTACTATTTTTCTATTATTTATCTTCTGAACCCCTTACTTTTTTTCCTTCTCATCCATCCATTCGGGTGTTCTCCTCTTGGAACAGTGGTTTTCTCCTCAATCATATTCTAGGTTTCATGATAACTCATATTTATGTCATCTGATTTGACAATTTTTAGTCTCTATTTAATCCTATTTGTAATATTTAAATTCATTTTGATACAATCTCTATTTAGTTTCCATAAAATTGAGTTATCGATGTGCAAGCTCATTTTCCCTATTTTAATGATGGATTTCTATATTTTATATTTCATCCATACTAAAATGAATTAAACCTCTAAATTAGATGAGTAGAGCTTAATAAGCACAAGGTTGGTGTTCTTTGACTTTTTTCCAACAATTCTATCAAATTATAAATTATGTTTTTGTGTCTCAAAATGAACTATTTCATGAATTTTCGTAAAATTGAGTTGTTCATTTTAAATTATTATATGAAACATGCATTACTCTTGCTGATCCATGTTTAATAAATTGAGGACATTGAACTCAATAACAGACACAACTTGGGTGTTCCATGTTGAATATACCATTTATTTAATTATATGGTTAGTTACCTAGAATGACTTATAAGTTTTTGACATTGATTTATAATGGAATTTACACTTGTAATCAATTTCCCTATTTTTCCTGATACCACTTAAGTTCTATGTTTAACTCGATAATTCAATTTCCTTATATGGTTTCTCTATAAAATTATTTTTATGGAGAATTGTTATTTTATCCATCAATGTGATGCTTAATTAGTTAAATGATTTTTTTTGAAAAATAATTACATGTTTTTTATAATACAAACCCTCACATGTGGTGCATTGTCTTCGAAATTAAAATGTGATGGTAAATTATTTTTAACATTATTTCCTTAATTCCATTGTGTTTCTCAATGATTTGATGTCATTGTTTAAAAGAAGTCATGATTAGTACATAGAATCTTTTTATGTTGTAAATGTAGTGTACCTATTTTTTATAAAAATGTTTATTTGAAGCAATGGACCTCTTCTGTTCTTGGTCTGATTTAGAAATGCAATTTACCATGTAAGAAATTTCCTAATTGAAAATAGAATCTTTATATGTTCCTTATTTAACATTGTTAAATGAATTTCCATGATTTATTAATTTAAATATTATGTATTAAATGAAATTTCTAGTAATGATGGGATGCCTTATTTGATTGCTTTAAATGACACTAATTAAATGGAATGATAATATTAAATATTTTACGTGAAATAAAATTTATAGGGTGGAAAGGCCACATTGATCACAATATTCATAATTATATGATTAATTTAAATATTATCAAATGTAACACCCTTGTTAAAAATTGTCTTATTAAATGTATGTAATGAGATTTATTTCCTCATTGGGTGAATTATAAATATATTTACACCATACTCATAGGTTTTGGTGTGATCGTAAATGTTCTATTGAACATGGTCGTATCACGCTCTCTTAAATCAGGTGATAATCCCGATGTCTCATAGTAGTGATACTATGTGGACAATGGTAATGGTGCACCATGTTCCTTTTGTATGTTCACGTGATGGTGAACTCAATTCTATACAAGTGTTGGCATGAAAACACACTCATCATCTAATGTAAAGATAATGATGTATTCCACTCATTATAAGATGTAGCAAATATACCCCCTTTTTTAGCTTATAGGATCATTTTGAATTGTTATGGATGATTGAGTTATGCACCAGTCCAACCAGGAACTAGTATTCACGGTATATGTCCATTAACATCAACACATACTTTTTCTATATAGGTGGATCCATTATATAACTATATAATATTATCTATATTATTAATATATATAAATATATTGATTAATTTGACACTTTTTTTCCATGAGATGAAGAAGTTAGAGCTTCCAGGTGTCCTTTAGGAACCTGAGCAGGAATGTTGTTAATTATTTCAGTTTTGTTTATTTCTTCATACATTTAAACTTCTTTACTTATATTCATGTATTGTATTTAGTTTTTTCCAATGGGTATGGTAAAACACTGATTTTTATATCTCCCACCCTACTTGAGCATCCATTACACTGGGGTACTCAATTGGATCTAATGTTCACATGACCATGGATTATTATTTGTTATGGTTATCTTGTATATAAGCGTTAAGTGCAAATGACTGAGATAGATCTCAATATGTTCGTGGAGAATGCCTTTGGGGAATTATTTTTCAGTTAATTAATGTAATGCAATTTATCGTTATTCCTTTGATATGTATACTATTTTAGTTAATGTATCACTACCTGGATATGCATGCATTGGTATACATTAGCATTGAAAATTTTGATCCCGTTATTATTATTCCTCTTCTGTTATAAGGTTTTCATGTATTACTTATTCCACTAGGGATTATAATTTTTTATACCATTGTGTTACTATAATATGACGGTATAGTCTCCCCACTATCACCTCCTAGGACGGACCTTACTAGTCAATAGCCTTTGGCGTTTATGGAGTCACACATAAGGCCATGGGACCACCGATCTGACTACTATTTTAGTGTCTAATTGCTCTAGGATGTTAAAAAGTGGCATCAGAGCCTACTTTTTTATTTGTATTACAATTTTGGTTTGGTAAACATGATAATAGGAATGTGATGGTTCATGGTAAATATTCATCCCTAGGAGTGATCAACCCATGTATGGGGAAAATACCATGTTTCCAAGGATAGGATTGATTATCATACTATTTTTTGTTATAGTTGATTATGATTTCTCCTTATGTTATTGGTATACATTATAAGGCTGATTAATTTACAATTTTATTTTATTTTTACCTTAGACTGGTATAGAAAGGATGAATCATTTTGTATGACATCATAGGCACATAGAAAATTAAAATGTCATGCATATTCTATGCCATGTAGTTTAATTAGTAGCTTTCCTGCTAATTTTTACTATGTTCCATGAGTGATTATATTCAATTATTCATATTTATTTACAAATTCATTCTTAATTATCATGATTTTATTATTTCTATAATTTTTCCCCATGTAAATTTATCATTATTAAAACACAATTTTTTATATAAAAATGATTTCATGGGATAAATACATTGGATTCGAATAAAATGGATCATGTATTGAATATAATTAGTGTATGGGAGACTTATAATATGGGAAATATGTCATGTGTACTCAAACTATATTTTTTTCTTGGTAATAATATCATGAATCCATTGGTAAAATGTAAAAGTTGTTAAAGTGTATCACTAATGTTTTGACAGACGTATGGAATTTTTTACTCAGGGTAGCTAAAATAAAATAATAGTGGTTTATAGAATATTTCTATATAGTTACCTAATTAATCAATTACCACACATGGTATTCATGAACTATTTGTTTCATGGACTCAGGTGATGGGGCTACATTTAAACATGAGTCAATTTTCAATTTATGATTTGTATAGTCACCTTCTAAATTAACAATGACCTCCAATTAAATTTATCATACACCTAACCATATGTGGATATATATATGTATATATTTAAATTATTTTAATATGAGCATGTTATGTAATGATAAATTTACTACTAAACAAACATGTAAAAAAATTTACTTATAGAACATGAAACTATATTTCATGGGATTAAAGATATGTATGGATAATTTCATAAATGTACAATTGGTCCCACATAGATATGATGGGGAATGTTTCTTATGAGATTACACTCTATGGGTGTTTTGAAAATGTAATAGTTAAACAATTGAAATTTGGTAGGATTCTGATGATCCCATCTTGGCTTAGTAGGACCTTCATAGGTCTCCTTATCTTTTACCAAGTACATATGTTTTATAATTTGTTCTTGATGTTTTTGCCAAAATATTTTAATTATTTAATGCATTAAAGGTGCATCATTATTGTGACTTTAAAGTGGATCCTTATGTGTTATCCTTTGTTTAAACCCTCCTATAAGGGTTGTTTAATTGTCTCTTTCTTTAACATTGGAATGGAACCGTAATCATTTCTGAAGGACTTTTTCATTTTTTGAAAACGCCTATGTTATATGTGTATAGCCTAGTGAAATATTTTATGAATGAATTAATAATTTGATTAATGCTTCTGATACTGTAAGTGGATAGCCTGAGCTAGGTGGCAACCATAGAGAATAAATTCAAAGCTAAATACTATGAGATTTTAGACATATGGGTTCATTGAGGTGTCATTTCCCATATTAGGTCTCTATGCATGAAAATAAATCCCTTGTTCGGATATGAGGTCACTGTATCTCAGAACCTTTTATGGGTATGAGATTCAATTAATTCTTGGTTTCATCAGTTTATAAATCCCTAGTGCATGGTCTTCTTCTTAGTAGGACTCGTGACCCTATTCTCTTTCCATGAAAACTTGGGAGGTCATCTGACTATTTAAAAATATTATGAAATAATTATCCATTGATCCTGTTTTCTACTTGGGCCATCTGATACATAAATTCATGGGGTGTATAGTCTATATATAGTACCAATGATTTTTTGTTTCCTCAAAAATACCAGGGAATATATGTTCATATATGCGGTACCTTCATTGTTCATAGATGATTTAATAAACCAATCTAGTTTTGTGTATTCGTTGAACCTTAAGCTGTTGTGTACATTAGTAATTCATATTTGAAGTAGAGTGGACTGAGATTTCAACGAATAAATTAGCCCCAATGCATAGGATTAATTTCTAATATTATTGACTATTTTTACATTCCAATCAAGTCGGTTTTGGTTTTCATGCCAAATGATATGGAATTTGCAATAGTGACTCAGAGAATTATCATGCATGCATTTAAGGTGAATCAGATCTGACATGTTTATGAGTGGTTATCCAATCACATTATTATATGTCTTTGACACTCTTAATGTGAGGATCATAATTTCATTTATGGTGCGTTCATATCAATATACGAAGAAGGTACACAACCATGGAATTCCATCTGAAATTTGTCTACCTCTCTTGAATATCAGTGACGTTTTGTTATTCTGAATCATGTCATTGATTTCTCAATAGAACGATGTTGATGAGGTTGGATGTGTAAAAAACATTTATAACACCGTTGGATATGGGTGGACTTTGATTGTAATTCTTGAGCAGCCACATGATGCATTATGTGAGGAATTATGATATGTTAATTGGGATGCATTGGTAGGGGAAGCCAAACCTCATTCCTAGGAATTTGACTTGTAGTGGTTTGACTGCTTTTCTTTCCAGTGATTAGGTATGGTTGGTTGGGAACCATACTGATATGTTCTTTTTTGTAGTGTATGTATCTCAGAACCATTTATGGGTGAGTCTTCGGTAAATCTTCTTCATGTACTCTTTCTTAGAGATGAGCATGTGCCCTATCATGACATTGTCTGGATGCTCTATGGGAGTGTTAGTTATAAGAGGAGCTAAAATATTTAGATTCCCTTATATTTCAACAAATAGAATTTATTATAATTATACATTGGATTCATTTTATCAATGAATGGTTAGTAATATGTGATAATTAGGTTCCCATTTAAGAACACCTAGGACATATTCAAGGATTGTAGTCGTTGTCATTTTACCATACCTCCAGCAAGAGGCCTCTTTTGTCTCATCCAATGTTCTGATGTGGATGTATTTTACTTGTACAAATGTTTTAGATATAAACATTGATTATTGAATGTCGTGGGTCAGTTCCTTATACTCCAGTTAAATGAATCTGAGGTTACCTAGGACATGTTGTTTGGCATAATAGAATTTCTAAAATGGTGATGAATCTAGTAAACTAGATCTGGGTTACACCCGTAGTCTTGCAATGTAAATATGGATTAAATAACCCGATGAATGATTGATTTGGGAATTTCAATAAATGTAAGGTATAGTCTTTGTGGAATTTTATTGCTATAAATGTGTGATGTCATGGAAAAATGCATTTTTTGTTTGTTTGTGATATACGGGCAGCCTACGTTGCTCATTTTCCAGATAGGTTGGCTTGAGTGGCTCAGATTGTTTTTCTTTTTATTATAGAATACAATCAATGGAGAAGCATCTATGGAACTTCTTCTGGTTGATAAGAGTATGGTATGTTTCATTTAGTGCTTTTCATGGAAATCCGGCATTCGCTAGCTAAATGAGTTTGAAGTGGATTCAATTATTAGTTTATTCCAATTATTATGCTATGAGTGTTGTTTGAACACAACATGAACACTCAAATGGATAATTCTGATGTTGGGGATGTTGTGGCTCGGAATTTGGACCTCTTTGTGATAAGATCAATGTTGGGGTGCACCATTGTCTAAAATTACAAAGAGACGATGACATTATCATGTTTCAATAAAAATTAAATGGGGTAAGCATTATTTCTATTATTCGATTAGAAATGATAATATGATCATATTTTTACATCTTATGTGTCATGTACTTGTGTAGTTCTTGCATGTGTGTTGGTTATTTTGGAACTTAACTCGACCATTTGAATGAGACTTCATGACCCAAGTAGGCCAGGTGATGTATTAGTTGGTTCCTAAAGGATTATTTGAGATGATAAGTTCAATGGTTGGGAGGTCATAATGACACGTGTTTTGAGCCAGGATAAGATTCTTAGGAAAGTTAAATTTTGAAATTTTATTGATGGTCCATTCATTGAAACAAGATTCATAAAAAAATTTCCATAGTTGGAATTCTTAAACAAATTTTCATTATTATTTTCTAATGGCATAAATGGTGACTCATGTACTTCGTATGTAATTGGGAGCATTAGACCCCAAAAACACAAAATCAGAGAAGACTGATAGGGGTGCATAGTTTTATTTAAATTGTATGTCCCTCCATTAGTTATCCATGTGACCTGTGGATGTTATGAGGTGAGGTGTGTACGGTAATCTCATGGTTAATCAAACCATGGTCTTATCACACACGCTTAGTTCTGCAATGAAAGTATGATTTCACTATTCATCACACGGTTGGCGAATAGTTAGGGAATACAATATTGGAAAACCGTTTGAGGTAGGGTTCCTAATAAATGGGATCTACATAGTTGGGGCATATTTTCACTAAATTGTATTGTCAAATCATGGGGCACAATTTTGAGGGATATATTATGCTTTTTCAATTAATGATATTTTAAATCCCTTTCATTTTTTCTCCTCCTCCTTTAGCCATGTTGGGGTCTCCTCTTATCACCATGGGATTCTCCTAAACTATATTATAGTAATCATGATGAATCCTATGGCTTTCATGTTATTTGAGAATTTTTTATGTCTTCTAACTCATCTCTATAATTTCTATATCAATTTTGAGCCTTTCTCATTTTTTTACATCTCAACTGTGTCATCATGGTGTGAGCTCATTTGCACTATTTCCAAGGAGGACATCTATTTCATATATTTAATCTAAACCAAATTAAATTAAACCTCAAAATTGGAAGATTATAGAATCCTAAGAATGAGGTAGGTTATTATGTAAAATTTCCCAAATTTTCTTCAAATTATAAATTTTGTTGTTATACAGCAGACCGACCTTTGTCGCGTGTTTCCTTAAAATTGTGTTCTTCAATTAAAATTGGTTTATGCACCTTGTATAACTCCTATTGAGCCGTGTTTAATAAATTGAGGATGTATAACTTGATCAATGTCACCCTATGGGTGTTCCAGGTTGAATTCCACCTTTTTTATTTAAATTATTAATTACTAAGAATTCATTATATGCATTTAGATTAGACTGATAATGGAATTTACCCCTGAAATAAATTCACCAATTTGTTAAGAAACCTTACATGTGCTATGATGAAGTATATAATTTAATTTATATATATTTTATCTTTCTAAGATGATTATTTTAATGAATTGATATGTGATTCTTGAATGATATTCTTAATTTGTTAAATTGATTATTTCATAAACAATGACATTTTTTATAATAAAACCCATCGGATGAGGTTCACATTCATATATATTTAAAATTGATCATAAGTAACTTAAAATGTACTTGTATTGATGCCTTGATGTTTCTATATACATTAATTTCATTATTTGATAGATGGAATATTTAGTACATGGAATCTTTTGTTGTTCCAAACAGACTTTCCCTTCTTTTAAAAAAAGTTTAATTGATCCAAATAACCTCCTAAGATATTTTACAAGTTTAGAAATATAATTTAACATCTAGGAAATTTATTAAATGAAAAAAAAACCTTCTAAATTTCCTCATTTAACCAGGTTTAAATAATTTCTCAGCTTGAGTAAATTTAATGGTATGTTTTAACTAGAATGGCTATTCATGATGCTATGTCTTACATGATTTGTTAAAATCGTAATAATGAAATGGATTGATAATATAAAATGGATTCTGTGAAATGAAATGAAACCATTGGATTGTCTAGGATTATTATTGCTTGCTTATGTACATGATTAACTGAAATTGTAGTAAAAAAAATGGTCGTTCTAAATTTGAACCATTAAAGTAATTTCCTCATGAAGAGTATTAAAAATAAAATTACTCCAAATAAATAGGAAATTGTGTGATGGTAAGGGTTATGTTAAGAAATTTGATATCACCCTCCCTTAAACTGAATGATATGAGTGACATCTCACACAAGTTATACTACGTGGATACTGGTAATGATGCACTACATCCCTTATGAGTATTGAAATGACGATGCACTCACTACTGGTATAGTGTTCACATGATGACAAACTCACCATCTTGAGTGATGAGAATGATTTACCCCACTCATTATGTGATCTAGGGAATTTACCATCTATTAGAGCTTATTGGATCATTTATACTTGTTATGGATGAATTAGTTATGCCTCTATCCAACTAACAACTAGTGTTAGATGTATGTGTCCATTAGCATCCACAAACAATTAATCCATATTGGTGGATGAAATATATAACTCTACTATATATATTATTACTATATATATTATTACTATATATATTATTACTATATATATAGTGACCGATCATATACTTATTACAATCATAAGCTGAATCATGTAATGTCGTTAGCTTTCCTTCAGGAACATGAGTGGGATGAAGGTTAATTATTTCATATTTTTCTCACTAATTCTATCCTCGTTATATTTAATTTATATTCATGGAAAGGCAACCATTTTAGAAAATTTGGATGGTAGCCTGCTAGGATTTATATCTCACATCATGATCCAGTCTCTATTTCCATGGGGATCCCAATTAGATATCATGATTGAAGGACCATGGGTTATTGCATGTTCTATTTTTCATAGATCATGTATTTAGGCGAAGAAGAAAGAGTTGGTTATTAGGATGCTCTTGTAGTCTACCTTCGTGACCTTTTTTCCATCATAGTATTCAAGTTTTGTGTGGTATTTTGATTCCTATTGTATTAGTACTTTTTTATTTTACGTATCATCTTGTCAACATGCATGAATTTCTGTATATTTGCATAGGACGTTTAGATATAGTTATTATTATTCCTCTTATGCTTCTATGTATTTTATTTATTAATGATTCTGTTGTTGTGTATTGTTTATTATACCATTGTGTTACAATTAAATTATGGTATAGTATCCTTTCTATCACCTCCTAAGACTGCCACTACATGTCAGAAGCCTCTAACGTTCGAGGAGGTACACTGGAGGTCGTGTCTCCCACTGGTCCAGCTACTGGTTTAGTGGTCATTCAAGCCGATACATCACATATATTTTATACAAGGAACTGTTATATATTTATTTCAATCTAAAATAACATTATGGGGTTAATATATTTATTATATATATATTTAAGGTCAATTTATTCCAATAGTAGTCTTCAAAAGATTGTATGCGTCTATATCCTGGGATTTTTTATTATGGATATCAATGTTAAAATTCCTATAATAAACGGTTTAATGAGGTTTGAGTCACAATAATGTGTTATTAGTTCCTCTATTTATCATCACATTGGCATTACAGTTTACCCCATTTTGGTGAAACATGTAAAATATTCCCCTTTAACTAATTTTTAACTTTATCTAATCTTATATATATATATATTATGGTGGATAGTATTTTTCAAGTATATCATAGGGAAATATTAATTTCAAGGGATCATTCATGGAAAACTAACATACCTGATTCAAACCACATTCATATGGTTAAACCATTCCATAGAGAAAAAAGCTGTATCAACTCTGAGGATTCTGGGTTGAGTTTAATCTCTCTCAATTGAATGAATTTTTAATGGAAAATGATTTTTTTACATTTTTCTATACCAATTTGAAACTATGAATGAAAATGATGTAGTTATACATGAGATTATTTGTATTGGATGCATATACATGTTCCATTTATATAATTTTATCCATTATGGTGAATTAATTTATATTTAAAATTTATCAAATAGAACTTTTTTTTGGCACCAATGATGACATTATAATGTGAAAATAAATATCAAATGATGTATAAATGATGTTGATATCCTTTAAAAAAACATTTCATGTTGGATAATATCCTCAACATTTATGAATGTCAATCCTTGGTATGTATATCTAAATTTCAATTTACTTGATATAAATTTTAAGTATATTGAAATGCACCAAAATGGAACTGTGGAAATATTCTATGACTTATTGAACATAAATTGGGATTTTATACAGGTACTCAAGGGAAAAAGTTAAGATATCAAAATGATAAAAAGGATTCTGAGATGATGAAAACTATATTTTAACTAAATGTTTTTCATACATAAAGACATAGACAAAAATGAGGTGATAGTAGAAAAATATCATAGAACAATCATAGTATAAAAGATGAGGAATAATAATAATGATTCATAATTATATGTTAATTATCAGCAGGAGGTGTTCAATGTGAGAGAAAAATTCCCAATAATATGATCATGAAGATGGAAAACTTAATTAACTGATTTCATTTCAATCTTGTAGACTAAAATAGGTAAAAGGAATATCTAATGTAAAGATGCCACATGATTTTATTCGAAGATTAATACTTTTAAATGTCACATAAATTTTTCTAATGAAATTTTATATTAATAAAGATACTTAAAAACATAACTAGGGGAATATTGTGAATTGGGATTCATAGTAGAACCACAATATAATGATGATTTTTTTCCAATGATGACATCATCATAGAATAGATAGATGTGGAATATTTTTATGTCACTAATGATATATTTGAGGATATTATAATAGTTATCTTAAACAAACCACAACATTGTGGAAATGATGAATATGATATATATTATTACTAAAGATTCACAATCATTGTTGAAATAGAATATTTATTTAAAAAATATTATTGGATGGATAAAATAAATAATTATAAAAAGTTATAGGGACTTTATTTTATTCTAAATAATTCGTAAAATTGTTTTTTGGTTTTAGTTTATTATAACTATCCCAACAACAAAATATGTGTTTTACCCATAAAATTACACCCCAAAAATCACTTGTAGGTTGGGATGATTCCATGTTGTGTTGTTGAACATATGGATGAGTGGGGGTGGAATTTCACATTCAGGTGGTTCTAGATTAAAATATATTATTTCATAATTTTTTTTTTCAACACATAAAATATATGATTATGTTCTTATATATTATTATTAAATAGTTATATGGGATAAACTAACACTTTTGTTACATTATTAATGTTGATTTCACTGTAGATTTGATACAATTTGTGTTCTCTTTGGGTTATAAGGTTCTAGGATTTCATGAGTGAGTAATTAAATAAATAAATCTATTTATAATTTTTTTAATATCTCTTGTAAAACCCAAAAATAAATATTAAATACCCATTTTATGCATTCGATCATGGTATAGCCACATATTATCAATTTCACACCTTTATAGAGGTTAAAGAGGTGTGGGATGAGTGTTGATGGAACAAATGTTGGGTTGTGGAATGGAAATCACATTTTAAATAGTAATAGAGATACCTTAATCTATGATGATGGATTCAATAAATGTATATTTCTTATGAGTAAAGAGAATTATTTAGGTTCAACATTAATTTGATTAATAATTTAAAAATATTTCACACTCCATGATTAATTTGTTTAATATATCTTATTAAAATTTCAATGAAATTTAATTTTAACCATTAAATGGTAATTATCTTATTCTTATTATGGTATATAATTTTGAAATACATTTTCAACGATTTTTATTGAAAAAGGATTATTTTCATATATATGAGATATCAATAATCAATTTAAATGATATATATATTCGTATAAAATTCTAATATATCAGGATAAATTAGTAGTTTAATTTTTTATCATACATTCATCCTTAAGTATCCATTGTAATGGGTGAACACAATCATCATTCTTGGTTTATGTGAGATGAATGTATTTATAAAGAGATAGTATAAATGGGATGAAAGTGAGATGGAATGTTTTTAGCATGGTGACGATCACCCCTAATTATAACAGATAATATGAGGAGAGAGATTGGAGGGAGTGTAGATGTTTGTGTTATCAAAGTTGGTTACAAGTAAATATTATATTTCTATTTCTATTTGTTTTCATATGGACATGCTTGGTGAATAAATATCTTATCTAAATTATTTTCCATAAAGATAATTTTGGTCAAGTCCATTTGGTCCTATGAGGCCTTTTGTGATATTATAGATGTATATTTTGAATTTTAATTCATTTGGTTCAAGATTAGGTTTAGGTATGACTAATGTATAATTTATATGTCTTGTAAATAAAAGTATTTACATGAAATATCTTATATATTTTGGGATATCAGATGATCCATTCAATATTATAATGTTATCTTCCCACGTGATTTAATTCTTCCATTATATTTGGTTGTGTAATATAATATAAGGCATGGGGTCTTCTTTATAAACCCAATGTGGAAAATAGGATAAAAGTTTGATTGTTTGGATTATCATATATGTTTATTGAATCTATATTGATTATTTTGTGATGTGTGGGGATTTTTACTTTTATGTTGTCACCCTATATTCTTAAATAAATCCTTAGAGGTTATGATTGTTGATTTTAGTACACCCTGAAACATTATATATTCAATGGAAAGGTGTGCCCCCATTTATGTGTATAAAATTATAAATGACATGTTTAATGATTATATCAGAGACACCTAGACCATTGAGTGTTCCCAATTGTGGAATGGGTAACCTTAGTGTAGTTTAATAATTTTGTAAAATAATGGTTTGGGAATGAATGATTCATTGAGTCATCTGACTCCTTTAGAATTCTAGGGTATACATTTTGAAGTGAATATTTTATGGGATTTTAATATATGGATAAATGTTTTGATAGATTCTTTTTGAATCCATAGTTAATTCGGTGGTTTAAACCCTTATTTTTTGGAATAATAATTTCTATTACATCATTAATTTCATGAAAATCTATTTATAGATTTTATCTGGTTAATTCAACATTAAATTTATATAGAACACTCTAACATTATGGGAACATAGATATGACCTGTTTATTATGGGATTCCATTTTTGTTTGTAGTTTTCCATAATTGATAAAATGATACCTAAACTTTCATTTTATTTCTAACCACACATTTTTTAATTGTGTCGATGATGAACATGTTCAAATGTGGTCATAATTGACATAGATATTGGGTGTATTGTTTAGATATATCAACTCATGAAACATGGTGACTATTTTTAAGGCATGATTTTTATTGTATTTATTTTTTTTATATGTGGTGGATTATTTGGGATCTCACTTAAAAATTATTAACCCTTTCTATATGTCTCCATAATTCTGATAAATGTAAGTAACACATTTCCTATGTATTTTCAATTATTTTTGTGTAATTTTAAATAACAATTTAAAAATATGTGGTCTGTAGTTCTATAGATTATTTCTATATAAAATAATAGTGTTTCTATTTTTTAATTCATATGAAATTTTTCTATATATAAGACATTAAATAATAAGGCCTCTCATATTATTAAATATGCCTACTTTGCTTTAGTTTCCAACCACTAACCTATTTTGGGTGGACATTTAGTACTTATCATGGCCTATCGTAGGCCTATGTGGTTCCCCTATGGCTGGGTCATGTCAATGAAAAATTAAATTTGGATAATATTAGGAATTGATTTTGGATTTATTAGTCATGTGAGGATGAGCCTAGTTAATCCTTAATGTAACTATTTTTAAATGTTTCTTGAGTTCGGTTATCAAAAAATGTAGACCAATATAGTTGTGGAAGATGATACTTCTTATCACCTAGAATATAAAAACATGTTACTAAACTCATAGATCTATTATATCAAATTGTGGAAAATGCACATTGGTTGATTATTTATTTTGAAGTGTCTTATGTCAATTTAGGTACATTATGTTTCACCCTATCCAAAAAATCTCAAATCATTGTGGGTTCATGATATAAAATATATGGCGGTATATACTACTTGTCAATTATTATTTTTTGGCTGGGTTTTAATTAAACATTTAATATTTTTATGAATTTCATCATTAGCTTATGAATTATGATATGTTGATCTATGTGATATTTTGGGTAACTATTCATTCATTGGGATTTGACACCAGTTCTTTCCCATTTTCTCTTAATGTAGTTCAATTCATATAATGCGGGGTTTTTTTTCAAATTTAATTGGTTGAAACTTCCCAAATATTGTGTATGTTGTGTTCCATCTGGTAATAATGGCCTCATGAATTTATGAGGTGAGAATTATCCTTTAGGGATAGAAGACATGATAAACTGAAGCACTCACAGATATCTATTTTTCATACTATCACTTACAGATGTGTATTCCTGAATTTTTTTCTCTATATCAAGTGATGAACCATTAGTGGATGATATTATATTGAAATTTATTTGGGAATTAAAAATCCTAGTATGATTTTTAGACCTTGTCCAATGTAGTGTGTTATTCCTGGACATGGGAGCTATTTGCATGATAGTTCATTCATGTCATAGTACGCATAATGGCCCAACGTCCTTATGTGGAGTATTATATATATAATTTTATGTGTAATTAGTCATGTTTATCTATTCACATAGAGACTTAGAATGATGTTATATTGAGTTCTGGTTCTAAATTCATAAAATAGATCTTATTTCTATATCCCTCAATTGAAAATATTTTATTAAAAATTCATTTTTTTATGTACCCTATATTTAAAGGAATTTTACTATTTTTCTTATGGATATAATGATTGGTTATTTAGATGAATCTCAATGTGAAAAGTTAATTCTAATATTATATATTATCAAGATAATGGAAATAACCTTCTAAGAGTAGTTCTAGTTAGGAAACATGTTTTTCTATAACAAATGGAGATGGATGAATATTTTTTCCTATCCAATAAATCACCAAACATATTTATTTCTTTTCATGACCATACTATAAATTTCTGGCGTCATAGGAAGAAACAACTGATGGATGGTTATAGTTGTCCAGTTGTGGATACTGTTAAATAAATATGTATGTCATTTTTATTGTTAGTATCATGAATTATGTGACATGATCATTAAATTCCAAATAAATTACAAGTTATGATGTTAGTAATTCTATGGGAACACCTAGTCATACCATTATCAGCAAGAGTGTTTCCACTAATACTGACCATCATTCATATACTCCTTATTTGGAAGTCATATCAACATATTTTGGTATGTGGTTAGAGAATAATAGATTGGCCAAGTAATAATTGATTAAAATTATTTTTAAATATATTTATTCACATTCCATGGTGTAATGTAGTGGATATAACAATTGGTGATAATTAATATTTCCCCTTATTTAATAAGTTATTTCAATCATATTTAGAAAGATTTGTCTTTACAGAGACTTCTATTTGATAGGGATGTCGTAATTCATTACCAATTTGGGTTTGTTTGGGTACTAGTATAAGGTATATTTAGTGATGTTCATTTCATTATGTGGTAGGGTATACTATAATTTGTTAGTTGGATCCCCTCATCATGGGTGATTGAGGTATACCCTCAATAAGATAAATCCCACTACACATTAGTTGATAAAAAATAGATTTCTATACTAGGCCCATGAATGAGAATTCACATACTATAAATTAATAATAATGTAGTGATGTTTCTAATAAGATGCACACGATTGTTCCTCGTAGGGTTATAAATGTATTCATAAACACATATTCATGATCTGTAATTCATGAGAGTCCTCGTGGGATGATAAACTCTTATTTATCACAATTAATCCAATGAACTTAATTATATAGAATATCTGATATTTAGGAATAAAAATAGGCATTCGATAGAATACAATATTATTACAATGAAATCACAATAAATATAGTGATATTTAATAGTGAGGGATCAATATCCATTGAATAAAATCATCCTTCATGAAGATGATTCTATGGTTATTGATAAAATCATTGTGGTGTAAGTGGTGGTGTAGTCGTTGGTACATTTATAGGATGATTCTATGTCAAGGTGATTAATGTGATGTATGGGTAGAGAGATTCATAAAAACTGAAATATTCATATAAAGGGACATGTTTCATACATTGGGGGGATATTGGTGGCCCCACACTATTCCAATGAATGAGAAAGTTTGGGTAATATGATGTAGAATTATTGATCTGGTAGGATAAAGTGCTCTTCAGTGATCAGAATGAGGGGATTTCCTAAATTTGGATAGAATATTATCAACATCCATATTTGATAGTGTATCTTAATTAATATATATGTTAATTTATTTTTTGGGGAACTTGAGTGAGGATAAAACATATAGAATGATACCCTTATAGTGGTATATATACATTGTTCATTAAAAGAGTACCCACCATAGAGAAAATATTGATATTAAGTGGTGAAAGATGTTTTATCAAGGATTTTTTCTGGTTGGTCACTCAGAATCTTTTATTTTTGGTTAACACTCCTTATAAATTGGGTATTCTAAATGTTTGCTATTATCCACTTTAGATACTAGAAGAATGGGTATCCTGATGAGTAGTTGTGTGACACTATGATGTTTTAGCTATTAGTGTGGCTTCCAGAATTAGTCATCCATATCTCTTATGGAAGATAAATAAAAAACAACCATGACTAATATTTTAGTTGATGCAATGATTATATGAAATATGAATATATATTGATAAATCACATAGGATATTTTCATGAAATTAGGAAGGAATATAAAAAATTGCCTTTTATAATAAGATAGTTACATGGGATTATTTACCTTACAAACTAGTAATGTCAAGGAAGTATACATGGAACTAAATAATCCAAATGATAAGAAATTCTATAGGGTTTATTGTAATATCATTGTGAATGAGATATGTTAGAGTGAATTATGTATTAGTTAATTATATATTATAACCATTTAGAGAACTCAATAAGTGTTTTTTGGTGATAATATCTCACAAGTATTATCCTAGGAAATGATACATCTCATAATAGATGTATGAGTTTCATGGATCCCTTCATCCCATGTAGTTTGTTGTGTATTATATAAGCAATGATTTTATGATAAGACTATTGAAAGTAATCACATTAAGTGGAAGTGTATTTCCACTCAAAACACATTTTCAAATTGGATGGATTTTGTATTTTCATGACTGATATAAATTAATTCCATACTAGCTAGTTGTGTATCGTATTTTGTTAGATCTCATGCCTTTGATCATTTTTCATCGGTGTAAATTGATGGGGTCTTGTTCAAATATTATTGTTTATGGGTTTATTTTTATGCAGGATCTATTTGTATCATTTTTTGAAAGGAAACTAGTTTTAAGTTGATGATTATTATGTGACCCGTGTTTTTATTGAATGAAATAGAGCTCAATTATTAGATTTTGATAATTACAACATCAATAATGAAAAATGTTAAAATTAACATATTCTATCTCCCTAAAAAAACATTATATGGTTTCATTTATTTCTAGATGTGTTTCTCAACCTTAGGGTGAGATGTTGTAGAATTTTTAGAGTTTCAGTATCTTAATAAAAATATATTCATTATATAAAAAATAATATTTAAGTCGGGTTTTTTTATTTTTGAGGAAAGAATTATAACTCCTTAATGGTTCATTGCATTAGTAAATCAGCACCATGGATTCATCAAGAAATGGGATTTTTTCTATGATTTTATTAATTGGAGTTCATAAATATCCTTGGGTTTAGGCTATTACGAGAGAGTAATAAAATAAATTAACATATATATAATTTATTTATTTATTTTTTATGTGAGAAAATAATGTGAAGACTACAAAATCTCTGTTATGTGTTCTATCAAGGGTCTAACACTTTTCAAAATTATTATAAAAATAGAGATGAGGATGAGGATATTAATGTGTCTAGGTGGAAACAATGGTGGTTTATGAAATGAAAACATGATAATTGACACCAGTGAACAAATCTAATTATGTGACAACAATTTAATGTAGAAACACTTCTCCATCATGGTATAAATTTTATTATGTTTATGTTTTTAATTTATAAAAATAAACATACATGTAAAAATATTATGTTTTAAATCAATCCAAAATATTTATCAACATTAAACTTCATTTCTATTGCCTATAAAATTGATTTTTTTCTTTTTCTCTATAATATTTCTTCCACATCCCTCCCTGTGAATGATCACAATCAGAATTAGTGGTGCCTGAATGAAGAAGATGGTTCTAAATATGTGATAGACATGGGAAGTAAATGTGGTTTCATAGGGTTGGCATGATGAGACTAGACATGGATTATGGCCTATGGATAGGGATTGGAGGTTATCATGAGTAGGGAACCTAGTTTTAGAGATTGATATAGTTTTTCATCACTGAGATGGTGATAGTTGGTCAGCAGAACATAACATGGAAGTGCATGGTGATGTTTTGGTGTCCTTAACATGTAGCACCCCAAGAATCCATGGTATTCATCTCTTTGAATAATACAACAGCTTGCACTGTACACTGCTCAATGTTCTATCACAGCACGACCAATCAAACTATGCAATTTAAAAAGCATTTATAAATAGTAATACCAACTTTTTGAAATTTAATAAATATTATATTCCAAAATGCTCTTCGTTTTAGCATTCAGAACATCAAATTTTTCTTTGGGTGAATTTTTTGTATTTTTATAAAAATTATCAATTTTTTATGAATAGTGAAAAACACTATGTTATTGTCTAAAATCAACTTTTTATTTAAATAATTATTTTTAAATTAAATATATTTTAAATTAAAAATAGATAAATAATACCTACATTAGTCTAATTAAATTAAATATAGTAATTTTATAATAATATTAGATATATAGAATTTTATTGAACTTTCAAACGTCTTTTACCCACCTTCTAGACACATTTTCCATTTTTTCTAAAACATAATTTTATCGCTTCTAGGAATTATCCTTCAAAAATGGAACAGACATAGTTATCATCAGTAAGAAAAATTTCGTTCAATAGGATGAAAATTATTTTTGGTGAATAGTAACTTTGGAATATTATTTACCATGGTTAATAGTAAATAGGGTAATTAAAGGTAAAAATAATATTATAATAATATAAAATTTCCCCAACACATGTCCTAATTATATTATATAAGTTTTTTTAAACCAAAATCAACCTTAGGAAAAAAAGATACTTTTTGATACATTTCGGTTAGATTAAGACATTTATTATATTTTATTTAATGAATAGTTTAAAGTGTTAAATTAAAATTTTAGTAACTAAATAATTTTTTATATAGGGTTATAAATAACATAAATTCGACTTTAAATATTCATTAGAAGGATAAAAATATTTCCTACGTCATAATACTTTATTTATAAATATTTTATAAAAATTAATTAAATTTATTTAGGACACAATGGTGATTCAGTAATTACATTATTAATGAATGATAAAAATAATTGATATTATAAATATATTAATAAATTTATATTGAAATTTTTGATGCCATTCACAAATTTTATCATTGAATATGACATGTTTTGTATTATTAATTGTATTTTTTTAGGAATCATGTTTTTACGGATTTCACAAAAACCAAATACTAAATAATGTCAATAAATGACATAAATGAGTTTTTAAAACAATAACTATTTTATTAAATGATATAATAATCCTCCAAATCTATGATTCAGCCAAATAATTGAAATAATTTTATATATTTAATCAATGAACCACTTGAGGTTCTCATTGAATTTTATAGTAACTATATTAAGCATGTAGTAAAAAATAAATAAGAGATGGTAAAAGATAAACTATTTAACTAAGGGATAAATCTAACAGATAAGGTTAATATGGTGGCCAAAAATGAATAAAACTATTCTTTGAGATGAATTTTCCCCATCCCCACCTTATCCTCAAACTAAATCCATTTGGATCTATTAGAAACCGAAAATAATTTTATAATAAATTAATATTTCATGCTTTTCCAAAAGTGCCCCAAACCTCTCTTAGAAAATGGTACTCGCCCTTCTCGTAAATTCACACATAAAAATCCATTTGGCTCGTCCAAACACTTCTTAAGTATCCTCCTAAATATCCTAAATGTATCCTAGAGGCCATAAATATAGTAGAAATCCAACATAATGAGCCCTTTTGTTCAAATCAAAAGGAAGCACTCGAAAAAGAGTTAATTATTTTATCACCTCCTTCAAAGTTCATTTCTTCTACCACATCCTCTTTCGTTGTTGAATCAATACTAAAATAATAAATCAAATACCTAATACATACTATGATGTTAGTATAAATATGGTACAACCATATTCATTATTCTATCGATCTTATGAATGAAAAAGTCACCATACGAGTGTATGTACAACTTACCGTCTCCACGTTGTGGTGTAGTTTGTTATTCGACACTTAATTATTTGGATAGGTATAATAATGAGTATAATTTATGTAACTAATAAATATAAAATTATAATAATTCTTTATATATAACATACCATCCAATTACATACGATTTCACTATCAATATAATGACATTGGTGGTCATGCGTACGTACGACTTACCATCTTTACGACTCGATGAGATTTTGTTTCCCATTATTACCATTCAAGATTAATATTCATTATATTATTAAAAATAATGTTTATGTACATAATATCATTCTGGATATGAATCAAATAAATCTTATCCATAATAAATATTAATTTTGTAACAAAACATATGAAGGAAAATGAATCAGTTAACACCCGAAACAATGATAATACTGAAATATTATTAAAAAATAAATATTAGAGGATCATATATGATATCATAATAATCTATGCGGTTCTTTTATAATACGAAAAAAATTATTTAACCATTATATAGGAGGTTAACATACCATTGACTAAGGATAAGTACTAGGTAATGGTTAATTTTGCAATCTCCTTATTATCTGAGGTAGTTTATAAATAAGTATTTACTAGGAATTCCTTATCATCCACATCCGTGTTTCTAAAAAATGTATTTAAAAACATATTTACTATTCCCTAGACTATGGTTAAATTTAATTTATACCCTTTTTTTACTTTTTATAAAAAAATTTGATTGGAATATTTTGGTCGTTTTCCAATCAAGGTACTTTATGACCATTTCGACAAATTAATGAATTAATATTTTTTTAACTTATACGGCAGGTGCATCTATTTTTGGCCATTATAACAACTTCCATGCTACCATTAAAATATGATTTAATTATTTTCAAAATAAATGTTTTCTTTTATAATTATGCGACATTTAAATTATTTCAAAGTAGAAAGATATATTTCTCTCAAATAGTTATTGGATTGATTTCATCTATTTCAACATCTATTGTCAGATTTTATGTTTAATTGATGTTGATTTATTATGATACAATATTCCACATTGTGTTGATAGTTTTATGATATGTTTGACTATGGGTGTGCTATTTTTATGACATTCACGGTTTATGGTTAATGTATTATCATTTTATATGTTAGTTTAATTCAAATGTTTATGTTATGTTTCACCCTATTCATTTGAGGAATGCATTGGTCATAGTAAGTGACGGGCATGGCCCACTATAACCCCACGATGCATCCGTAGGTCTCATGAGACAAAAAATTATCTTCTCACAAGCCCTTGATAAATGTTTTTATTTATATTCTTGGCCCAAGGCATTGACTATATGGTTACCATGTCTAGTATTATGAATTCAATCATTATAAGATTAGTTTTTGATATTACATGTTAATTTTCGACTAGTAGAATAATAATTGGAATATGTAAATGGAATAATTTGATTTATCTTTGCATATTATATTGATTTTTAAGTTTAAATGCCTTTTTTTTAGTCATATACATTGGCATAAATGTTAATTCTTATTTATGATAGTTTCCTCTATATTGTAATCCATATTGAGCATCTGATTTCACCCCATTCATATGATTTATTTTTTCCTAAGATGTGAAGAAGTATATTATAATTGACCTATACCGATAGGATAAGGAATTTGAGTGTGTTAAATGGAGACACAATGTTGTTTTTTCATTTCATAATGTAATTTAAAACATATATATGTATCTAGTACTTCAAGGGTACTCAGCTGATCAGTCATTTGGGACATGATCTATTGTGACCATTCCAATGTTATGTAATAATGCACCGACTCTCGGTAATTTTGGTTAAGGCATTAGAGTTGGTATCAGAGGAATTTTAGTACAATCCATAGAAACTATATTTAGAAAAACTCGGATTATATAAAATTTCATTAAGATAGATTTGAGGATTAGTATATGACAACATTCCATGTTTTTGGAAATTTAGATATTATGTAGGTTTTAAAAGAAATACATCCATATATGGATACTACAAGAAGAAGTGGTTTTGGAAATGATGTACCAATGAGTGAAATTTCTGATAAGTATTTTTGGGCTTGACTCGGGGTATCCTGGTCCACGATAACATGCCTTACTACACACTTGGTTGGACACACCTGAATGATATTCTTAGGATAATTCACTTTTTCTATAGAGACCATAATGATGGATTTAAGAATAAATAAATACCCAATGAAGTAATTTTTATGATTATAGATTATATGCATAAACTATTAAATTTAAGTTAGGTATTTTACAAGTTTGGAAATATAGAATGTGACTCATAAACTAATCAAATGCATATATCATTTTCTCGAAATGGTGCGTAGTGGAAGGATTGGAAACCATATCAATTCTTGTAATCCATGTTTGGATTGACCACGTTTTCAAGATAATTATAGTGGATCTGGTGTTACAACTGTTGTTGAACTGCTTATAACCATACTCAGATAACTTACTCATGCCATGAGTAATAACCTTACCTTTATGGAGCACCCTGATCTATAATCCAGAGCATAAATGTTAGAGTAATTTAGGTGTAATCAATCACCAACATTCAATGGGACTACAAATCCATTTTTAGCTGACCAATGGATATGTTCCTTAGAAAAAATATTTCATTCTTTTGGGAGCAGGGAAAGGGAAGAACATGTCATGGATGTTTATCACCTCTTAGGAGATGAAGATCAACGGTGGTCATTAATTCAAAACACAATGCAGTGTAATGAAGTATCAAATATGGAATGGATGCAGTTTATGTATATTTTCATTGAAAAATACTTTCCTTGTTAACATTGTACAAATATGGAAAGGCAATTTATGAGTCTGATGAAAAAGGAGGATGTGAATGTAGAAAATATATAGATATCATTATATAGGTAGCAAGGCATGCTTCAAATTATATACATAGCCTGATAAGTAATATTGTTCGACTCTTTGATGGGTTAAAACCATTTCTCTTATGAGCATTTGTCTCATAGTCCGTCTCCTAGTTTAATGATATTGTTTCGAGTGCTATAAAGGAAAAAAGGAATTCTCTATGTCTTATAACATTAAAGAAATAAAAGAGAAGACGACATCTTCTGAACAATATAGAAAAATAAATATGGGGAAGAAGGGAAAGTTTAATTTCCACTCTATAATAAATGTGTGATGAAACCCCCCATTACTTGCCTGAAGAGAATGAGAGTTTGTTACAAGTGCAAATAAGAAGGCCACTAAGATCATTAATGCAATGAGAATAAAGAAGATACCAATGTTCAATTATATAATTTTATAAAGATGATACATTACAAAAAGTAATTTCTTAAGAGTCAAGGAAATTTTTGCCAAAAAAATAAAACGGAGCAAGGTTAAGCTTATGTTATTACTACTGTGGAGGTTGATGATCATAATAATGTGGTGGAAGGTACTGTAATCATTTATTTAAAATTATCCAATGATTTATTTGATATTATATCATCGCAATATTTCATATCTTCCCAATTTTTGAAGAAAATTAGATATTTCTAATTTGACATAACAAGGGAGTTGTCGGTTAAAACTCCTAAGGTATGTATCATTACAACAATGTTTTTTCAATAAATTACCATTTTAGTATATAGACTTGCTTTATCTGTGGATCTTATTTTCAATCCCATGATTTTGTTTGATATAATCCTTGGTATATATTGGATTTTAGACACTGATATGAATATTAATTATATGAGAATAGAAGGTTAATATTTTTTTATGATGATAAGGAATCCCTTATCATTAGTGAATAAACATCACCATATGAGTATCATCTAGATCTAACCCCAGTAGCTCTACTAACATCAATTATTGGAGTTGAAGGGAGTGAAATAACTATGGGTGAGTAAAGGAGTGTTCAAATAGAGGATGTAAATATTGTTCAAGAATATGTTGATGTCTTCCCAGAGGATTTACCTGGACATCCTCGAGAATGGGAAATTATGTTTCCCATTGACTTAATTCCTGGTTCAAGGATCAAATCAAAGACCCCTTATAGAATGGTCACTGTGGAATTACTAGAACTAAAGAAAAAACTAGAGTAATTTAGTAATAAAGTATTTATTCACCCTAGTGTTTCTCCATGGGGAGCAACTGTTTTTTTTTGTTAAGAAGGAAGATGGATCATTAAGAATGTGCATTTACTACATTAAAATTAATGTAATAACAATAAATAACAAGTATCCCTTGCATCACATTGATTTTTTATTAGATCAACATCATAGGGATCAATATTGTTCAAATATTTTACTTCGATTGGGATATCATAAGTTGTGCATAAAGAAGGAAGACATTCCAAATATAGCCTTTCTAACCAGGTATGGGAATTACGAGTTTACAGTATGCCTTTAGGACATACTAATGTACCCTCTATTTTCATGGATCTATTAAATACAGTTTTCAAGGAATATATTGATGAAACTGTTGTGGTATTTATTTATGATATATAGGTATACTATAAAATCAGTGAAGATCTTGAAAATCACATGTGTTCTATTCTGAAAACTCTTAGAAGAAATGAATTATATGGGATGTTTAAAATGTGTGAATTCTAGCATAAGGAAATTTATTTTCCTAGACATATTATCAGTAAGGATGGAATCTCTTTAGATCCCTTAAAGATTATGGAAATTGATGAATGGGCAGAACTGATTAGTATAACATTGGTACACAATGTATTGGTTTATTAGGTTATTATCAGGGATTCATTCAAAAAATTTCCCGATTGGCTGACCAATTAACCAAGATCACACGTAAATGGGTTAAATTTGTTTAGTTAAAAAAGTGTAATGAATGTTTTGATTAATTGAAGATAATATTATTCGATTCTCCTATCCTAGATCAACCATAAGAGAATAATGGTATTTTTATTTATAGTGATTTTTCAACGAAAGGACTTGGTTATGTCCTTAAATATAATGATAGAGTTATTTTCTATGCATCATGATAGCTAAAAATTGATGAAAAAAACTATACTACTCAATATCTTGAGTTAACAGCTATAATATTGGATCTGAAGATATGGAGAAACTATCTCTAAGGTGAAAAATGTGAGTTATATAATGATCAAAAGAGTTTGAAGTATATTTTCTCATAAAAAGAAGTAATCAAAAGGAAAAGGTGATGGATTGAAATTCTCTAGGATTATGATTTCACAATAAACTACCACCCAAGGAAGAAAACTAAGGAGGTAGATGATTTGAGTAGAAAGGATCATGGAGTTCTGAACAATAAGGGAGTTGAACGGGATCCTATGTCCATGGATCTAGTGATGATGGATATTGGAATAATCACAGAAGGTGAAACATTAATACTTTTTGGAATGATTTTCAAACCATAATTACTAGAAAGTATAAAAAGTTCTCTAACTAATCATAATAAGTTTCAAAAGAAAATTAAAGTTGTGAATGATGGGAGATTGGTTAATTTAATTTCTGAAGATGGAATTTTAAAATTTGGTTAGAGGCTTTGTGGTCCCAATATACCTAATCTAAAAAGGGAAAAGTTTTATGATTCTCATAGCTCCAATTTTTCTATACACCCAGTAATCACAAAGATCTATATAGATTTGAAGGAACATTTTTGATAGTATAACATGAATAGGGAGATTGCGAATTATGTGCCAAGATGTTTGGTTTTTCAATAGATGAAGGCTGGAAGACAACCTCCCATAATAGTCATGCAACCTCTTACTATACCTGAGTGAAAATGGGATGATATTATGATCGAATTTTTCATGGGACTACCGAAGAATCATAGATTGAATGATGTAATATGAGTCATTGATGATTTTTGTAACATGTAAGCACATTTTCATGCTACAAGAGATGATTTACAACTTGAAATTTTAGTTAAAATAAATATTAATAAAGTTGTAAGACATCATGGTGTACCCCTATTGATTATTTCTGATCATGATCCATATTTTACATCAATATTCTAGAAAAGTATTTAGAAATACCTAGATACTGAACTTCGTTTGAGCACTACCTACCACCCTCAAACCGATGGAATATCAAAATGGACTATTAAAACATTAGAAGACAAGTTGAGATCTTACTCACATGACTTTCAAGGTATATGGGATTAGTATTTAACTCTTGTAGAATATTCATATTATAATAGATTTCATTCAAGTATTCATATGGCGCCATATGATAAGTTTTATGAAATGAGAGGTCGCACACCAAATTATTGGGATATAGTTGGTGATATAAAACTATTATGCCCATAACTTTTTTAGGGAACAATGGAAAATTTGAAGATTATCCAATCCCATATCAAAGATGATCAATGTAGGAAAAAGATCTATGAAAATAACCGAAGAATTTGGAATACCAAGTGGGTGATCATGTTTTCTTGATGGTATCTCCATTGAAGGGTGTAATACGATTCAGTAAGAAGGGTAAATAATGCCTTAGGTACATCGGACCATTGGAAATTCTAGAACAAATTGGATTTGTAGATTATTGTTTGGCAATGCATCCACGTCTCTCCAAAGTTGATGATGTGTTCCACATAAAACTATTGGTAAAATACATTCCAGAACCAATGCATTTACTCACATATAAAGAAATAGAACTGGAACCCAATCTATCTTATTGTGAAGAGTATATGAAGATTCTTGATACTAGAGAAAAGTGTTGAGAAAATGGATGACTCATCTGGTTACAGTTCTTTAGAGAAACCATATAATGGAAGACACAACATGAGAACCTATGGAACATATGATGAAGAAAAGTCCAAATATTTAAAATTAGTAATATTCTTGAAATTTGGAGGACGAAATTATATAAATAAGGTAATAATTAAACACCCCTAGAATCCATAGTACACTTCTCATTGAATAATACACTAACTTGTGCTATACACAGCTCTGAGTTCAAGCACACCACGACCAATCAAACGAGTTATTTAAAAAGAAGTTATAAATAGTAAAACTCACTTTTTGAAATTTTGTAGATTTTATTTTTCAAAATGGACTTCATTTTTGGATTTGTATTATCAAAATTAGCTTAGGGTAATTTTTTTTATTTTTCTAAAAGTAGTAATTTTTTTGCAGAATAGGGAATAACACTGTGTTATTGTTTAAAACCAAATTTTTATGTATATAATTATTTTTAAATTAAATTTATTTTAATGTAATCATTTGTAGATAATACCTATATAATCCCAATTTAATTCATTGGAGTCATTTTAAAATAATATTAGATATATTAAATTTTATTGAACAGTTTAACATTTTTTACCCACCTTCTAAGCACATTTGCAAATTTTCATAAAAAATAATTTTACCACATTTGTGAATTTAATTTCAAAAATCCAATAGACATGATTTTAATTAGGAAAAAATATGGTTCAATAGGATAAAATAATTTATGGTGATTAGTAACTTTTGAATTTTAATTACCACATTTAAAAGTAAATAGGGTAATCAAGATTAAAAATAATATTATAATAATATAAAATTACTACAAAACATGTCCAAATACTATTGAAGATGTTTTTTTTTTCTACCAAAATTAATCTTAGGAGAAAAATAAGTTTCTTTTTCAACCATTTGTGTTAGATTTGGACATTTATTATATTTTATTTAAACAAGAGTTAAAAGTGTTAAATTCCAATTTTAATAAATAACCCAATTTTTATATTGGGATACACAAAAGATAAATTTGACTATAAATATTAATTAGAAATATATAATGATTTCCAACATCATAGTATTTTATTTATAATTTTAAGACATTATATAATGAATGTTATTTATGACACAATGATGATAAAGAAATTACCTTATTAATGAATTATTAAAATAATTGATATTATAAGTATTAAAATAAAATTCAATTTAATCTTTTTATGTCATCTAGAAACTTTCAAGGTGAATATGGCATGTTAGGGTTGATTTAATGTATTTTTTGTGATTCAATAACATTTTTATGACTTTCAAAAAAATAAATACAAAATAGTGTCAAAATTGACATAAATGGGTATTTAAAACAAATACAAATTATTAAATGATATATTTATCCTAAAAATAAAATATTTGACCAAATGACTTATATAATGTTAGATTTTACATTAATGAAACAATTGGGGTTCTATTGAAATTTTACAGTAACTATATTAACCATGTTATATAAACATATAAGAAGACATGGTAAAAGTTAAACGATTTAACTAAGGGTTATGTCTACAAGATAAGGTTAATATAGTGACCTAAACATGTCTAAAACCTATTAGATGAGATAATTTAGACTTGTCTTCCCCTTATCCTCGAAATAAATCAATTTGAAGCTATGATAAACCTAAAATAACTTTATAATAAATTAATATTTCAATCTTTCAGGAAGTGCCCATCACCTCAATTATAAAAGGGTACTTCTATTTCTTTTAAATTCACACCTGCAAAGCCATTGGGATAATCCAAACCCTGCTCAAATATCCTCACAACTACCCTCAAATCATCCTATAGGCCTTAAATTGTTCAGAAATCCAACCTAAGGAGCCCTTCGTTCCAAATCCAAATGAAACACCCAAAGGATATGTAATTATTTTATCACCTCATTCAAAGTTCTTTTCTTCATTCACTTCCTCTTTCTTTGTTCTTTCCATATTAAAATAATAACTCGAGTACCTTATACATTCTAATATGTTAGTATAAATATGGTACAACCATATTTATTATTCTATCCATCATTGAAATGACAAAGTCACCATAAGTGCGTGCGTACGACTTACCATCTCCACATCGTGGTCTAGTTTGTTATTCAAAACATCATTATTCAGATTGTATAATAATGCGTATAATTGATGTCAATAATAAATATAACATTTTAATGATTATTTATATATAATATATCATCCAATTACATAATATTCCACCATAAATATAATCATATGGTCGCTCATGCATACATATGGCTTACCGTCTCCATGACGTAATGACATTTCGTTCCCCATTATAACCATTTAAGAATAATTATCAATTGATGATTTAAAATAATGTTTATGAACATAATATCATTCTATATATGGATATAATATTTCCTATCTATAACAAACATAACAAACATAATAAATCATATGAAGGAAAATGAATCATTTAACAGCCGAAATAATTATAATACTGAAATACTAATAATAAAACAATATTAGAGGATCATAAATGATATCATATTTATGTATGTAGTTCTTGTTTAATTTGATAAAAATTATTTAACCATTATACAGGAGGTTAAAGTACCCTCTTTAGAGGAAAATTACATGGTAAGGGTTAATTTTACAATCTCTTTATTATATGAGATGTTTATACCTAAGTATCTATGGGGAATTATATCATCCCCATTCAGGTTTCTTAAAAATGTCATTCAAACCAATTTTTCAATTTCCTATACTATGGGTTAAATTATTTTATTCAATTTTTTTAATTTTTATAAAATGTTATGAAAATAATCATTCCATCATTTCCATAACTAGGTACTTTATGACCAATTCGACAAATTAAAGAAAGAATGATTTTTAACTTATACGGTGGGTGCAACTATTTTCCTCCATTATAACACCTTCGATGTTTCGCTTACAATATTATATGAATATTTTCAAAATAAATTTTTTCTTATATAATTATGACACTTTTAAATGATTTCAAAGAATGAAGATATATTTATTCCTAATAGTATTTGGATTGATTTCATCTATGTCAACATCTATTGTATGATATTATTTTTACATGATATTGATTTATTATGATACAATATACCATATTGTATTGATAGTTTTATGATATTTTGGACTGTGGATGTGCTATTTTTATGTTATTAATGGTTTATGGTTAAATTATTAACATTTAATATGTTTTTTTAATACGAATGTTTATGTTATATTTCACCCTGTTCATATGAGGAATGCATTGGACATAGTATGTGATAGGAAGTGCCCGCTATAGCCCCTCGATGTAATGGTAGGTCTCATGAGAAAAAATAGCGTTTTGGAAAATGACCTTGGAAATATTTTTATTTTATATCTTGGCACAAGGCCCTGACTATGTGGTTATGATTTCCGACATTATGCATTCTAACATTATGTGATTAGCTATTGATATAAAATTTTATTATTCAACTAGTAGAATATCCACATGAATATGTAAATGGAATGATGTTATTTATCACTGCCATATTATGCATAAGTTTATTATTAAAAGACATGTGTTGTAGTCTTATGCATTGGCATAAATTTTTATGCTTATATATGATAGTTTCCTCTATACTGTTATCATTATTGAGCATCTGAGCTCACCACTTTCTTATGTTTTAATTTTTCACTCGATGCAAAGAATTATATTATGGCTGACCTGTAGGGATAGTCTAAGTAATATGAGTGTGTTAAATAGATACATAATTTTTCTTTGTCATTTCATAATGCAATGAAAAACTTATGTATGTATCCAGTACTTCCAATTCTACTAAACTGATCGGTCTTTTGGGACATGATCTATTGTGATCATGCCAATGTTATGTAATAATTCACCAACTCTGCATAATAGGGGTCGAGTCATTACAACCCAAACCCCCACGATATTCATAGAAAAGGAAATCTTTGGTTACTCATGTTTTTATTTGAGTAAAAAATATAAATTATGTTTCAAAATATTAAATATTGTGAAGTAGAATAGGGAGGGAGATGATACATAAACATTAGTCATATGATAATTTAAAATGATTTATTTTTAAATTAAAAATGATATTATTATTATTATTAATGTTATTTATTATTAGTATTATAATATATATTTAGTTGTATATATCTATTACGATATTAGGTTTAAATTGTTTTATCTACATCTTGATCTATACGTTGAGATGAATGGTTGAAGACCTATATGTGATACCAAAATTCGGACTCAAGGAACAATATCTATTTCCTATCATGTACAGTCACGTTAGTATGTTCTGATGAAAAGTATATTTATCATTAGTTGAATTATAAAAATACAATATATCCCAATTATTTGTCAACATAAATCAATATACTACTGTATGCTAAGCCATCCATGGTCATTTTTATGTGATATGGGAATATTTATAATTTAACATCACAGGGAACATAAATGAGATTATGTGTGATGGAAGAATATTTTAAGGTTATAATACATTTCTATTAACTGATGTCTCCACTAAACTGTTATGTCCTCTCATCATCTATGTGTAGTGATATGGTTATTTTTTCCCACCAATTGGTTGTGTGGAACAATTTCCAATCACATGCCATAAGAAAAAGTATGACAATCCATTGAATTTTTTTATGACTCAATATTGTTTATTTAACATGGTTAGGGAATCCATTTCAGTTATCCATGTATAGTAATTTATTATTATTTGGATTGATTTTTTCTTGTTAGGGGAATGTTACACAAACCATGATGGGTTTCTAGGAAACTATGTGGTTCATTTTTGTGTGTGGGGGTACATACATTATCGGTCCATGTATAAGAGAATATATATAAGAAAAATGTGTCCTGAACCCCTCCAAACAATAATATAGTAATGATGAGAGAGAGATAATGACCTTTGAGTCCCACCTCCATTAGGAATCAATATTGAATCTACCACTGAGTGTACATATTATCGGATTATTTGGAGGCATTGGCCTCTATAATATAAAAATGACCAGGGGATAATATGAAACAATCACAATAAATTCCATGAATAACTATAAAATACCAAATTTGTCCCAAAATTCATGCATAAATAAATCTGATACAGGTAAAAGTCGCTTAAACTAAATATCCAAAACCAACGCTAATGGAGTAATACATGAATAGTCCAAAAATATCTAAGCTGGTAATATTATGTATGTTCTATATAATTCTCTTGGAAACATGAAAATTAGTTTATATATTTATGGTTAGAATGTAAGCATACTAATTAGGAAAACTATAGTCTTTCATGCACATGTGAATGAAGCATATTAATGCACCTGTGAGTAAACAATAGAACCAACATCACCAAAATAGGTCAACTATCCATCCCATACTAAATAGGGAAATCTCAGAAAAATAATACAATCTATTTATAATAAAATAATTACAACCATATCGATATGGGTTTCACCATAAAACATTCCCACTCTTTTTTCTCTCTCACACCGAAAAATCATACATCCTAAAACTCCCTTCTTTTATGAATAACATATACCACTCATTCATTACCCAAAAAAAAATGATACCGCAATGAGGGGAGATGCATAATGACTTGCTATATACCGACTCTAGTAGGCCCTAGAATGGGGACTAACAATGAGGATATAAAAATCACATAAATGAGAGGAATTACCCTCTAATATATAAACATTATCGTGATATAATATGAATAAAAAACCATTTACCCACATAGTTGATAATTTTTTTGTACATTAATCATGATCATCGCATTAAACAAACCAAACCCTAATAATTTCAACCATTTTAAACAATTATTCAATCAATACATGGAATATAGCACAATGCAACCAAACAAAACAAGCTTCTCATCATTCCCATCAAACCAATACCATACCACCCCAAAATCATGGAAAAACAAACTATCACGTCACCACCCCAAAATAACAACCATAACCATGCCACCCAAAAAAGGTCATCCCAAAATCCTTCACTAAACCACCCTAAAATCAAAATAAATCATAACATCACCACCCACAATGAATGGATGAATCTCATCCATTAACACTACACACCTCAACCACCTAAAAACTATACATCTCCACCCCATAGCATGACCACAGAAAATATTTTACTGATTTAAGAGGGAGAAATTATCAATTCCAATTCTTCATTTTAGGTGAATTATCACACAATATATAATAAAATGGGATCCATATCATTAAAAAATTTATTATCTAATTTCTCATTTAGGATGAAACCAATTACATGTCAATAAGAACGGGTATCAAAACTAATGACAAATTAGAGAATATATATCCCCCAAAATGAATGCTTTTCAATTGGAAATTCATCCCATACGATCATTCTGTCACAATAATATCGAATCTATACAAGTATGTGAATCCTTCCCCTTTTCACATTTAACATCACGTACCGAATTCTCTATATTTAATTATTCCATATGATGTGCTTTTTTTCCAATGCACTTTTCCACAACACTTTATGTATTTTATTTTATTTTTAATATCAAAATAATGTTTTTTACTGAGTAATTTAAATTTATTATCAATTTTTTTATAACTGTTGCAATATAGATTTGTTGTGAAAATAAGTATTTTATTGATTATTTTAGTTTCTTTTTATTTAAAAACTAAATACATCGTTCTGTATGTATATCTATTATTATTCATTTTTGGTTAATAATTATTCCTTTTTTATTCTTTTTATTCTTTTATTATTTCTATAATTAGTTTTTTCCTTTTATTTTTTTCATTACTTTTAAATTTATTATTAAATTTAATTAATTTATAATTTATATTTTTTACATAAAAAAATTTTAATTTTTGTCTTGGAACATCAAAAAATTAAATTCTATTTGACAATTTAATTCTTTTCTCTAGATACATAGTGATATTTCATTTTAATTTCATTCATTGATTTTATTAATTCATATAATAAATTTTTTAATTAACTAATTTAAGTTAATTTACATTTTAAATTTTTAATTTTTAGGATTATTTTGTTTGTAAAAGTTGTAATGTGAATTATTAAATCTATTGAATACTTTTTTATTTTAAATACTTTTTATTTTTTTAAATGTGAATTAGAATTAGAAATTCTTTTCTTTTTTATTTATTTATTTATTTATAGTTAAATAGATTTGTTTGAATTAAAAATTGTTAATTTTTTTTTATGGTGCTGCCGCCATTCCATTCATATTTTTCCTCATTCTCAATGGCGGCATAATTTCATCAATACTAGTAGAATCAAATCATCAATAGGAAGAACCAAAATTTAGTTGAAGAAAAACTAAACAGTTCAAGATTTGATGAACATAAACTAGAAAATAACAAACAAAATACCCAAATTCAGTGATTGTTTGTAGATATGCATAAACAAGAACCCAACAAAATCGAAGCCACATCATATTGATGATGGTTCCAGCACCCACCACCATTGAGTCGAGCATCCCCTTTCTGCGTATTACGTCGATATTACAATTTTTTCAGACAAGATCTGTGCCTTCGGCCAATTGAAGAAGAAAACACCATCGTTAATGAAGCAGTGTTTCCACACTTCCCTCATCAAACTGATCCAGCACCCTAATCCTAGGTACTATGTTCAAGGGTCTCCATCCTTTAACCCTACCCATCTCCACTACATTTCTCGACCCAATGCCATCTGAACCCCTTCCTCCCATTTATCTTGTTTCTGCAAACCCAAATATTTATTATTTTTAATTGTGTTTTTTCAATAATATATAATAATAACATATATATAATTCATATAATTAATATAATAATAATAATAATAGTAAATAATATTTTTAAATATATTTATAATATTTAGTATATATATACTAATAAATGTATTCATGTACAAAATTATATATTTATATTAAATTTACATATTTAATAGTAAATATAAATATGCATTTATATATGTATATCTCTAGTAATATTAAAAATATTAATTACATGTATATGTAAATATATATTCATTTATTAATAAGTAAATTTGAGTTTATATTCTTTATTTAGTAATTATCTTAATACATAAATTTTAATATTTATTGTTAATGTGTTAGAAATGTTTGATGGATTCTGTTTATTTCCATTATTATTGACAAAAGATGGAGGTTATCATGGGGAAGTGATTACTGAACTAGTTCAGTGGGAAATTTAACGGTATAAATTGTTCATTGCAATAGGTTGATTTTATTTACTATAAGATCACTAAATATCGTTGACTGACATCTCAAAGGATGCCACATGAATCACACTGATTATAAGAAGAGTTTCACAGGATGTCGGATTTTTTATCACAAGAGGTCTTTGGTCCTTATGTTTTCTGAAACCCACCCAGAATGAGATACATATTCTAAAAATGAGATAGGAATCCCACTCATTTCAATATTCTTCCTATTCTACTTTTTTGTTTTTGTTTATTTCAGTTATATGTAATTATCAGTGTTATATTATAGTTTTTTAATTCAAATATGATGATTGTCTTTCTCTTCCTCCTCATTGTTATACCATTATATGAAATATCCGGAATTTTTTAACTAATTCATGGGGCTTCATTTAGGTAGTGAAACTTGATGATATCTAGAGATCTGATCTTCATTTGAATCAACTTATTTTTCTTCCACATGCAAGATATCTTTTTCCTGTTATAGTGAGAAAGAATGCAACATTTCCTAGGAATGGTTTTTTATGGTCTCTCCTCATTTATGTTCACCTTCTGTTCTAAATTTCATGACTGAGATAATGGGTTGCCATGTGCGATTTAACATTCTCATCCAGATTATTATTGCTTCTGATATCTTGTCAAGAATGACGCAGTTGAGGGATTAATTATTGTAATTTGGAGAATTGGTCAATCACTAGATAAATTTGGTGTTTGAGTGTTCATAGTTTAGTTGAGACTTGTGTGTGGTTTGAGTTATTTGTCATTCTTTATGTGAGTTAAGAGTGTTTTATTGAATTCCTATAGCATATTAATGTAGTGAAGTTGAGGTTTGATCCACCTAGATCTGGACTTGCTCTTATGATCTATTTTATGTGTTATTTTTTCATTTCAGGCTTTAATTTTTTTTCCTTGATTTTTTTTCATTCAGTATTTATTATCCCTCATTGTGTTTTTCAATTTTGTTTTCATAATAATACATTCAAAATATATAAATACCAAAAAAATTGGAAAAACACAATGTCTCTAGACATTGTTTCATTAAGAGTAAACCCATTGTTAGCCACTATGCAATATCAATTTTCTAATAAGTGTATTATTGACCATAATCATGAAAAGGATTTCATAAATTTTTTTGTCCTTTATGGGGAAGAAATGTTTTCCTTCATGGTGATTTTAGTATTTCTTTAAAAAAAACTAAGAATCCCTAAAAAACAAATATTGACACTAATTTTTCTTTTACTGATGACATGTTTCAGTTAACATATGTGATATTATATAAGTGAATGCAACCTTTTTGTTGTTGGGGTTATAATCCAAACTATCTGGATATCTTACAAATGATACAATCTCTATCAATCATCAATCTAAATAGTATTTATCAAATAAATTTAATCAAATAAATAATGGTTAAGTGGTTAATGAGACTACAAGAAAGGATTTTTTGGCTTCAAAGTGGATCAAAAACATCCTCAGACCCACCATTTATGATCTAGAGGAGCAAAAGATCATGGTTTTACCTCAACAACCCCCTAATGTTACACATTCTGGAATACCACTTAGAATGAAGGAGAAAAGAAATACAATATAGAAGAAGATAGAGATACCTATATTTTCTACATTCTCACCCAGAGTCAATGTTGGCAATTCTAGAATCGCCTTATAAGGATTGTAAAAAGGGTTAGAAGAATATGTTATTTTCTCAAATTCATAATTCAAACCATTTCATTGATGATCATTTCCCATGACTTTCATATTAAATATCATTATCGCACGGACACGTCTAATGATTCTTTAGTGATTCAATAGGAGATGTGTTGGTACCAAGGCTTTTCGTTTCTAGAAATAGTGTAAGGTTTTTGTTTTTTTATATCCTCACATGGATGATCAATGAGTTTTTAAGGAAATGGATCTTACAGTTTAAGAAGAAAACAATATTGAAGGTTACGTGGTTTCCCACTGCTTGCCAAATTTTTGGATCTAAAAAAATTGGAAAATTGATAAAAGTGTTTTTAGCACTAGAGGTTGCATGAAAGTTTGATGATGGATTGGAAATATGCATGAAATGCTTGTTTAGATGTCGCCACATCAAAATATGGAAAAGGAAAAATGCAGGTGATTGATTTAAATGTGTGTGAAAATTGAGGTTCTGCAGAAGAGACATACATGCCTAATGCGATGTCAAAAGGGGTTTTGCGTACTCAAAGAGAAAAATGTGCGATGCGTTAGAATCCTATGTGAGTGGTTATGGATTCTTATAAATAGGCAGCTAAACCGACTCAATTATAGGAAAATTTTAAAAAAAATTGTCTTCCTATTCGGTGTGAAAGGCCTACACATGGAAGAGATGTAAAGAGAGAATCTTTCATGCAATATGTATCTTTAGTCTAAAAAAGTCAACATGAAACTTTTGGTTTATTTGTGTAAAAGATAAGGGTTGTGTGGATGTTAAAGGTTTTTTGAAATTAATTATTCATGAAAAACCCAAATCTTGCATACATGAAAAGGTGTTAGGCACAAGTGTTGTGTGGAACATGTTTTAGGTTTTGATTATATGGCTTGTTTGTTTAGAGATTTCATGTGAATCAATTCAAGAATTTTATGCAAGTAGGGTCTCTTACTAGACAAATAGAAATACAGCAGTGACAATCTATTGAAGAGTCCTTATAGCAGATAAAATAAATAATACTAAACCCACAACAGTGAGAAAGGGGGTGTCAATATAAGTGTTATGAGGGATGCAATGTGCTATCCCTAAAATCATTGTAAATGTATTGTGTCCGGAACATAGTTACTATGTATGAACTCTTATAAAAAATACTATTAAATATTTGTGTACTTTTTAAAATTGAAAACATTTCAGTATATGATTCTTGGACTATCCCTTAGTGGTGATCTAATAAAAACTATTGTGTCATCTATTTTAATGTGATTTTTTTTTCTTCACATTATCATGTTACAAGTTTTATAGGTTCCTACGAATGTGGGACAAGATCCATCAATTTAAAATAAAAATTTGACACCCTAATTCACCCCTCCCCTCCCAGGGTATTCCGAGGTCGTACACGTGGTATCAGAGTGTAAAGGTTTCTGGTGTGAAATCGTTACTTCTTTTTTATCATGGAGAATATAGTGAATGTTAGGGGAGTACCCATATTTCATGGAAGAAACATTTTGATATGTAATAATATGATGAGATAATATATAAGGTCTCTTAGAATGGAAGTTTATTTTGATACCGCACATGTAATACTGGTCACTGATCCTACAAGGCTGTCTATGTCTAATTAAGACAGAAAAATGGTTGATGCATATGATAAATCATAAAATTACCTCACTAATTCTCTTGCTAATCATATCTATCTGAAGGTTTTGAGTTTCACCTCATAAATTTGTATGTGGGAAAATCTCGACTGTATTTATGAATGAGACATTAATGTGAAGGATCCAAAACACTATGTTTTTCAAAACATGGTTGATGATCTGATTATGCATCCTGATGAGAATTTAGAATAATTATTCAATTGAATTACTTAAGTTGAAGGAATAATTTAAGGAATTGGTGAAGAGATAAAAGACATCAACATTGAAAAGAATATTTTGATAAGGCTTCCAACTCTCTACAATCCAAAAGTGTCCGCCCTTGAATAAAGGGACCTACCTAGACTTTCTCTGGATGATCTTAAAAGTATTCTAGTCGCCAATGAAATGAGAGACAATCCATATGATATGACATCAGATGTGAGTAAGTAAATAACATTCAAATACATGGTGAAATATGATATTTTAGGAGACATTGTTAATGAAGATAATAAGGAAGATGTATTTCTTTCCCTCTTTTCCAAGATTTTCATGAGAGAAAATGGTAGAATTCAAGGAATGCTACCCGTGGAATGTTTTTTTTGTGTTATAGTTAGGAAAATATTTTCACAATTCTTATGTATGTTCGATGATGATGAAGGTAAAGGTGGAGACTCATAGAATTCTATTAAATTATTTCCTCAAAAGGGAAACATCAAATATAGAAACAAAATCCATTAAAAGTGTTATTTCTATGAAGAAGTTGATGATGATAATGAATTAAATTAGGAAGAATAAATAGAGTTTAATTATGGAAACCAAGCATCTATTATGGTTGTTGTAGAGACGTTAGAACCATTAAAACATAAATGTAGAAATCATTAGATGAGTGATGATGCTGATCTAATGTTACAACATAAGGATTCTCTTGGTAAGATTGAGAATCAACGAAAACGATGAAAAAAGTGGAGAAAAGTTGTGGAAGAATCATTAAAATATTTTGATCATATTTAATCTAAAATTGTATGACTAAAAGAAGTTGTGAATGATCAATCAACAACCCTTGAAAGAAAAAACAATGTAGTGAATCTAATGCTCATAATTGAAGAATATGTAAAGTCCACCAATAAAATTATCTTCAAACTATATGATAATTCCATGACTGTTGATGGAATCAATGAATATGTTGTTACATATAGGAGTATACTTGAAAGTCAATCAAATTCAAAAGAAGCAAATAAGAAAATACAGTTTGTAAAATTATCAGATGCTGAGTTTCTGGATAGAGGTAAGCATTCTTCTAATGGAGTTGAAATGATTTTTAATGATCAAATACCTACATGCATAAGAAATAGTGGAACCAGCTATGATGTTGAAACATCAAATACTTCAAACAAAATGGGTCAAAATAAAGACAAAATAAAAAATTGGATATGTAGAAATCTCACCTGATGTGCTGAAAAAGAATCCCTCAATTAAAACTAGAAGGTGAAAAGAATGATATCCTCAAGAATCGAGAAATTATAGGCAGAAAAAATAACTTCATATGGAATGAGTCATGTAGAAGAATAGAATATAGAAGACACTTAAACTTATGAAATGACTTTTCTACTTCTATTTGAGCCATACCATGTCAAAATGCGAAGAAGAGATGATCTATTAGAATGGGGAAGATCTAAAAATTCAATAAGGGAGAAAAAATTCATATCTTACATCTTATAGAATAAATAATTTCTATGTTTATTATTTTAATTATTCTAACATTGATCTTAAATATATTTATTATAGTAAGAGGAAAGACATGAAAAATTCAAACAGAACTCAGAGACATGTTAATACTCATCAACCATATAGTGTTACTATTATAAATAGGTTTTTCCTCTGTAAGAAGATTTTGAGTATGAAGAACATGCCCACATTGAAGAGATATATGAAAGGATATAATTATCCTTCACTCAATCTAATATTCCATTATTGGAAAAGAATAAAATTTAAAAGTATAACCTTGTAGATGTAGGACTAAAATTTACAAAGAGAAACAGAACCTGGATCCATGAATATGAATGTTTGTCCCACATTATGGTTAATTCTGAATTATTAACAAATGTTAAGAAAATGGTTGATGGAAGAGTATAGTTATGTAATTATAGTGTGCCAAATATCAGAGGCAGTGGAAGTTCTAAAGTATCTAACTGAGAGCTGAAAAAACTGAAATTGATTATGTTGATGGTTTGGGTCAAATTATCCTTAGTGTCATTCAAATTTGTGACTCATGACTCTGAGACTTTTAAAAAAGATGGATTCACTATAAAGGGTATGACAAATAATTCTATCATAAAAGGCTTCAAAAAAGATGTAATATTATATCAGGTCAACAGTAAAGATAACATTTTCTATCTGAAATTTAAAAAAGAAAACAAATAATGGAATTAACAATTGGGACACATTCATCAACAAGATATGGAAAATATATCTAATCTAATGCTATTTAATTATTAAACCAATCTGATGCGTGAATGAGAAAGGATATGGGATTCCTGTGTATGAGGGAATTCGGTCTGCAGTTCTTATCAATCAATGAATAAAAAGGCATAAAATCTTCTTGATCTCATCCATACAGATGTATGTTTTTCGATTAATGTTGTGGGAATTCATGGTGAAAGTTGCTTCATAATTTTCATTGATAATTATAGTATATTGTCTTGATTGATGGTTATACATAGGGAACAACAAGTGATTCATTACATGAAATCATATCACCACATTGTCGAGAATGATACTAGATGGTGAATCAATGTTCTGTGATATGATAATGGAGGGGAATACACATCTATGGAGTTTGAAAATTACTTGGAGAATCATGGAAGACAACATGATTTGGATGCTGTGAAACCCCATAGAAAAATCGAGTCATTGAGTATAAGAATCTACTTGTGAACAATATTGCACGAAATATACTGATTGAGAGTCATAACCATTGACATTATTGGAAATAGGTTTTTCAAGACATATTGTATGTTCTAAATGGAATATATCTTTATATGGGTGAAACCAAGACACCATATGTGTTTTGGAATATATGAAATCCATGTTTTTAGTATTTCATAGTTTTCAGAAGCAAATGATTTATAAAAAAGAATGAAATCAAGGTAAGAATGGTGATGCATCAGATTAAGGAATATTCCTTAGATATTCAATAAATAGAAAATAGTACACGTTTTTCAATATGTGTCCTGTAAAAATTGTGGAAAGCATTTATGTTATGATAGTTGAAGAGAAGACCAAAATTACCCTGAAGGGATCATAATATAATTTTATTAAAGATGAAGAAGATAGTTGACATGGAATAGATTCAAATACATATGTAGAGGATGGAGTAAAAAACGCTCATATGACACAAAAAGATGTTTATTAAAAAGAAGAATCAGACGATGAAATCGTGGCTGAAGAAAATTCTTTTAACCCTTAGAGGTGTAATCGAAGAGAAAAATTTATCAATCCAACATCATTGGGGATTGTATATCACCCAAAAAACAATGATAATGGGTAATAATGCATAATATTACTTCCTATCAGTTGTAGAACCATACGCATTTTATGAAGCTTCAATAGAAGAATCATCAGTTAAAGCCATGAATGAAGAGCAAGATCAGATTGACAAGAACCAAATATGGGATCTTATTACTCAACATGATATTCAAAATGTGATTAGTATGAATTTGGATTTTCATGGATAATTTCAATGAGAATGGTAATGTGATCAAATAAATGTCTGATTGGTATGCAATGTATATTCAAATATTGAAGGTATTAATGTTGAAGAAACATTTTCTCTATTGGTTAGTGTAAAGTCGGTCATAATTTTTCTTACCATGTAAATTCAAAGAGGAAACAATGTGTATAAAATGGTTGTCAAAACATATTTATTAAATGGAGTTCTCGAAGAATAAGTCTACAAAGAAAAAACTATGGGGTTTCTTCTTGGTTAAGATGAAATTAACGGTTTCATATTAAATAAGTCAATATATGGCCTGAAAAAAGTTCCCCGAGCATTGTACACTCATTTAGATTCCTATATGGAGAATATCACATTTAAAAGTGGAGGTTTTGAAAACAACCTCCATGTGAAGAATTAAAATGAAGAAAAACATATGGTATTGGTGTATGTGGAAGATATTATATTTGGTGGATATAGGAAGATATTAGCCGAAGAATCTTCCAACCACATGAAATTAGAAATTTAAATACCATGATTGGTGAACTCACATACATCTTAGGGATGCAGGTGATCAAAAAGTAGGGTTACACATTCATTTCTCAGGAATGATATGAAATAGAGATGCTGAAAATATTAATATGCTTGGCTAAAAACCAATATTGACTTTGATTGTGGTTAGAACAAATCTTGGAAAGAATATGGATGGGAATTGTTTGGATCCCACCATGTATAGGAGAATCATTAGAAGACTATTATACATTATTACAACATAACTAGATGCCATCATTGCAACATGCTTAATAGAATGATTTCAAAGTGCTCCAAAGGAAAAAAATGTGGTACTAGTGAAATAAATCATGAGGTACATTCATGTTAGTCACAATTATGGGTTATAGTTTTATATAGGGAGAGATAATGAACCATTAGTTCTTTCAAATGTTTAATAGGCTAGAGATGTGGTTGAATGGAACTCCACAATTAATGTAGAATTATTTATTGGAATGAAAATTGGGGTCTAGGGGAGAAATAATTTGTAAATAACTTCTATTATTACTAACAAATAATATTATATCTCAGCAAAAAAGGCTTAAACGTAGCTACATTGGGTGACTCAACAACTATATGATATTTTTGATAGGGTGAAACAACCAATGGTGATTCATTGTGATAACAATAGGATGATTGTTCTTATAATTATTACAGTTCAACATTATCATAAGAAACATATTGAAATAATATATCACTTTATCACGGAAAATTTTGAACACTGAGTGATTAAAATAGAAAATATGGGAACAAATGAGCAAGTGGCTGATATTATGACCATTCCACTAGAATTGGTTGTGTTTGAGAAACATCAGTTGAACCATGGTGTCCAATCACAACCTAGTGCATAAGGAGGTCATGTGATATCCCTCTCCCATGTTCTGTTAATTTTTTTAATCTGTTTGTGGATATGATGTAGGTTTATAGTGGAGATATATTCTACGGGGAGCATGATTTTGAGCTCTAAAAGTCAAGATTTGGTTATTTTGATTTTTTTTCCAATGGGGGAGAATGGATAAATTCAATTGTAAAAAGGTGTAATATGTGATTTTTTTCTAGTTATAGGAGAATGTATAATGTAAATGAGTTACAATGAAGAAGAATTATGAGTTACAAAAGGGTAAAATATGAATATAGAAAACAATTTAGTGTTATAAGGAAATAGTCATATATTAGCATGGAAAAAATTCATTATTCCAAAAAATAAGAAACCAATCCATGTCATTTCTCATATTTTCTACACCGATAATTTCTCATGTAGACATAGAGTGTTTACTGAGTTGGTTTTTGCATATCAGGTTTTGATAGTGGCTGGTGCTTCATTGAATTTATCTATAAATTGCCAACAACCCCAAAGGGGAATATTGTTGGAATCAATGTTGTTCTTTGTTGGAAATGGAATACGGTTTGTGTTTGTTTTCAATCCTCAAATGGAATATCATGTAGTTTTTAATGAAATGGATCTTACGGTTCCAGTATGAAGCAACACTGAAGGTGGCTTTTTTTCCCAATTTTTTTAAAATTCTTGGGTCTAATAATTAGAAAATTGAGAAAATTGTTTTTGTAATGAATTTTTCACAATGTTTGAATATGGTTTGGAAACTCACTCATAATGCTTTTTTAGGGATCTTCACATAAAATATGATAAAGGAAGAGGAACATGAAATATTTAAATATGTGCGCAATATGTGGTTGCGGAGAATAGGCTTATGCGCCAAATGAGACATCAAAATGGGTTTGGTGCGCTTGAAGAGAATATTGTATAATGTGTTAGAATATTACGTGAAAGGTCATCGAGTCCTATAAATATGTAGCTACCCCCATTGAAGGAGATGATCTTTTCAACTAATATTGAGTTTCTCCATCTCATGAATTAATTTCCTACAGAAGATATGTAGAAAGAGAATCTTATACAAACAATGTTCATTTAGTTGAAAAAGACCACGTCCTCATTTTCGTGTAGTAGTTTATATGATATGGGTAGTGAAGAAAATAATCCATTAAAAAAGTTATCTTCTATGAAAACCCCAAATCTCGCACACAGGAATGGTTTTTCATGCAAGTGTTGTGTTGGGATTGTTTCATGTTTTGATTATTTGGATTTTTAATCAGTTCATTGGAGTGCATAAATTTAGTACATTGATGCAAGAAGGGTCTCATGTTGTATAGTGACAAATATTTCAATTAAAATATATTAAAGAGACCATTAGGTTGATAAAATGAATAAGACTTTTCCCACAATAGAGAGTAATTCGGCGTAAATGGATGTGTTCTGAGTGACGCAATGTGCAATCCAAAAAATAAATGTAAATGTAGTGTGTGTTAAATAGAGTTATGTTGTCACAACTTGTGTAATCCAGTAATAGTGAAAATTTGTGGAATTTGGTAAAACAAAAAACCTATCATTGTATTCTTTTTGTTCTATCCCTTAGTGAGAAACCATGTAAAATTATTCTGTTGTCAATTATTATTGATTATTTGTTTTCTGTACATTATCATCAGGGAGGTTTAATAGGCTCATAGGAACATGGGAAAAATATCCATCAGTTTAAAAGAAAAATATGACACCCTGATTCACCCATACCCTCTATGGGTGTTTTAGAGTCCTACATGGGGTCAACAAAATTCATCCTCTACCTTATTATAGAATACACTACACCTGAGGTGGATTGCTTTGAAGAGAGGCTGGAGGAGGTTCAGTACCTCACTACTAGTCTTGACATACTCCCAAAGGAACTAATTATACGACCAGAAGAGCTTGATGAACAAAATTAGAAATAATTCCACATTATAGAACAACATTTTATTTTAGAGGATTAACATTTCTGTGTAAATGAAGCTAATTATGATTCACCCAGTGTTGGTTTTGATGATTCACTTGAGCAATGTACATTCATGGAGAGTCTAAAAGAAGCATGATTAAAGAATAAGAAGAAGATTAAGAGGGGAGTTTTGATTTCTGCATGGTTTTAATAGAGGGTGTTGATACATTTCTTACAAAAATTGAGGAAGCACTATTTTTGGATAATATAGAAGACATGTCTCACCCAATAGTTTATTTTTCAGTAACTATGCACCCACAACAAAAAGATGAAAAATGGGGTAGTAACCCTGCATTTTGGTTCCCAATCCATTCACCCAAAAGAGGTGTCACACTACTATAGAGAGTTACATGAAGGAAGATAAACAAAGAGTACACTAAAAGAATTATTTCAATGATGTTTGAATGAAATGACAATGGTGGTTCTTATGCATGAAGAATCAAACCCCATCAGGCATGGGTTGATCTAATTACTTTCCTACTACAAATAGTCAAAATAAAACACCCACAAATTTTTATAGGATAAAAACTCCCTAACTCACACATTGTTTGTATTTTTAATTGATCCTTATATATTGATGACTAATGTTAACATATTTTTATATGAAGGGACATGAATTGAAAAGCAAGAGTTTCACCATAAATCAACCACAGAGAGGCTTCATTAGAAAAATTCGAATCATGCACACATATGATCATAATTTTTTTTAAAATGTCAAAATTTTAAACTATTTAGTTAGTGTTTCATACTAATAGGAATCAATAGAGGTGGATTTTTCCATATTAATATTAATTTATAATATCCTTGATTTACTGGGTTCTTAGCCTACAAATATAAAATAAATTGGAAATCGATTTTTGTTTCATTTTAAAATATTTTCAGAACCCTCACATTGTGTTTGAATTCAGATTTTTTTTAACTCATTGTGTTACCATGATTTTACATGAGATGATTTTAGAAATGATATGTCTATTTATAACATGTAAAAGAAATAATTTTTTAAATAAAAATTAGAAATTATTTTTTGGGGGTGGCTGGTTATCTCATTCATTTTTAGTTTTGGTTTATCTTATTTGTATTTTTGTTTAATGAAAGGTAAATTTATAAATATTTATATAACCCATTTGTACTTATTTTAGTACCAATGTTTCCATATAGTTTGAAATAATTTATCCCCCACCATGATTTTCCACAATGGGGACTATTTTTATATTTAAGTGTGTGGTAGAGGGGTCTTTCTCTCCCTCCAAATTCCCCCTTTATAATTTGTAAAATAAATGGTGATCATTTTTCAAAAAAATAAATTTAAAATTTATATGATTCAAAATTATTTCCCAACATTAGGGATTGATGCATTAACATTTCAACTAAATTATTCCATATACAGTGGATAATAAATTGTTTGTTTTTTAGGGTTTCACCAATTTTTTATATTACTGTGGATGTATGATTGGTGAGTGGAGCTGAACACTATTATTATTAATTATATATTAAAGAATTTCTGAAGGGTGTGTTTTTGGATTGATATTTGTGGAAATATGATATGAAATTTAGTAACTCATAAATTTTTACACTATCCTAGTGGTATTATCTTTTCAATATAAAAAAATATTCACTTTTGGGAGCCAATACAAATGGAAATATTATAATTAATTTGAAATTAGCGTAAAATAGGAAAATGTGATCTCAAAGAGAACATATGAGACTCTAGAAACAGGGTTTCTATGTATTATCCCTTTGTACATATCAAATAAGTGGATAAGCACATATACATAGCTACAAAAATTTCATGAAAAAAACAAAAACAAAGGAAAAAATGCCTAGTTTTGAAAAATTGAGTTCATTAAGGTGAGGCTAATTATATACCTAGATGATGAATGGGAAAAAAATTTATGAATATAATTCGATTTTAATAAATGAATTTATTCAAAAAAATGAACATTTTAATTTGAAACCTTGGAGAAACTATAAATTGATGGTGCCATTTGATATGGTTTTATTGCAAGTTTTTATGACATGTTATGACTCTTAAAATAATAATATGATCTATATTGAAGTGTGATAGTATGTGACTTTATTTAAGAGGATTTACATATATTAATGTGAATGAATTTGTTTTTTCGTTGATTTCCTCAGTGTTTTGGAGTTTAGGGAGGACAATTTTGGAATATTTTCTTCAAAAATTTGGGCCCACTACTTTTTTAGTGCCTCTTATTATAAAAAACATATATGATGAATCTCTTTTTTAGATGGCTACTAAAATTTTTTATTTTGTTTTATAAAGTCAAAAATCATAATTTCTTTTTGGAAAAAATCATTTAATTGTGTAGGAGTTTGATGCGGCTGTTTTTCAATTCTCTTTGCAACTATTTATTTTATTTTACAGTTTTTTTATCAAAATAGTTATTTAAATGAATGATTCACAAACACTTTTAATATTGTATTTAATTGATTAAATAATTATTAATTTGTTTAAAGTAATTTTTTATTGATTTTCTTAGTTTTTTTCTATTTTAATACTATATAATATATTCATTTTTAACTATCTTTTTTCATTAGTATTTTTTGAAAAATAATTTTCCATTCTTTTATTTGAATTATATAATATTTATGAAGTTAACGTTTCACTTTATTTTATTTTCATTAAATTTATATTTATTTATCAAATTATTTCATTCGCTTTTCTAATTTTTTAATTAATTAAATTTTACTTTTGTTTTGGAAACATTAAAAAATTAAATTATGTTTTATAATTCAATTGTTTTGTTTAAATACATGGAATTATTTTATTTAATTTATTTTTTAATTTTATTTTTTATTCAATTTAATTAATTTGTAAATTAAATTATGAAAACTAACACATAATATTTTCTATAATTTTAAAATAATATGATTGTAAAAAATATTTTTTGAACATTTCAATTTGTTAAATAATTTGTAATTTTGATTATGTGGTTTTTAACAATTATTGAATGAGAATTAAAATTTATATTTAACTGTTTTATTCATTGATATTTTTATATATATTTATAGTGATGTGCATTATAAATTTTTCATCAGTATTTTTTTTAATTTGTTAACAATTTTTTTGTATAATATTTAGGTTCTCTTGCCAACATTCCTTTCACCCACCGCCAAAATTCGCCCACCATTGGACCATACCCCATATTGGCTACCATCCCATATCTACAGGACCCAACAATGAGCCCAAACCACTATTCGTACACCTAAAATGATGACTTCTGTGAGTCAGTATTCTTCAATCAATATACCTCCAACGGGGACTCATGTAGTCATTGACTCAGTAATGCAACAAAATTGGGGTTTTCTGCAATAAAAATGCCTTTATCAGTGATAAAAAAAACTAATAATCGAGGTGCTATTAACTGGGGGTCCATTCTATCAGAGTTAAAAAAATATCCTCTAAAGGCCACTTTTAGCAGCTATTTTTTAACACTAATAAATGTCATAAAATAATTTGAAAAAAAATTAAATCAGAGACACCAATTTTAATAAATATTGGCCTTCTAGGAATCCACGCCTACACCTTAGCCACCCCATGACACCCCTTTAATAGTGCACATGCAACCACCATTTAACAGTGTTATCCCCCCCACCTACACCCACCCGCGCACCCCTACCTATGTCTGGAATTGAACTCGACCCCCCCCCATGGGCGCCTACACCTTTAACACTCACCCCACTTTTTTTTTCTTTATTTAATGATATATCTATTTATTATTATGTATATTTTGTTATATATATTCATATATTAATTTATGTTTATATTAATATATATAGTTATAGTTACATTATTATATATATATAGATTCATATATTAATATTAATATTTATTTTTATTTTTATTTATATTTTTTATCCTGATATTTATTCATATATTAATAAGATTTGTTCTTAATAAATTTATAATATATGTTTTTGTGTGTTTATAAATAAATAATCAAATACATACATATATACAACATTAATATACATGTATATATATTATATATGTGTGTATGTTTAATTATAATTATACATAATTATATATATTTACCTATTATTTATATTCAAATGTATATTAACAAGTAAGGAATATATAGATAATACATATCATTTTGATAATACATACACACAATAATACACACACACAGTATATAGGTATATAAATATAAAAATATTTGTATTTTAAATAGAATTGAAATTATAAGGTTTATATATTGAGAAATATAATTTATATGTAGATATGTTTAATTATTTATTTTAGATATTTGATTAATTTTTTGATTTTCTTTGGCTTAAAATTATTATTAAATGATTTTTACCTGATAATAATTTAAATTATTAATGAATAATATTTTTTAAAATATTTTATAAGCCATTTTTACTTGATATCTTTTATAATAAACCTAAATGACTATTTATAGTTATCTAAAACATATTTTAAAACTATATATTGTATTTATATTAATATAAATATATTTGTATATTTATATATCAATATATTATTTTTAATGATGTATTTAAAATATACTCCTTATCAGCGCTAGTAAGAAAATCACTGATAAATAACCTACTTTATCGTCACTATTAAAAAAAGCACTGATAAATGGAGTCCCTTTAACAGTGCTAAAAAGCACTGCTAAAGGGGTACATTAAACAACATTTTTTAGTGCTGTTAAATGAATTGTTTGTCAGTGCTTTTTTTGTAGCTGATAAAGTTACCACTTTATCAGTACACTTTTTAGCATTGTTAAAGGGAGGCACTCCAAAAACCTATTTTTTGGTAGTGCACACTTCTCCAGAGGCCATGTAATGGTGATTCAAACCGTCACAATTTCCCTCTATCTCAACGACAACAAAAATTCATCAACTATAATAGAACAAAGAGATGAATGGGAAGCATGGAAATTTAACAACACAATAGAAAATTTCCAGATCCGAAGAGAATAATCTAGAAAATATGGAAATAGTAAATCCCAAAGAGTTGATTGTTTACTAATAAAAAAACCCCATAAATCAATGTCTCCTCATGTGGATGAAGCTACAATCCCCTATCACCACTAACTTGAGGCTACCATTACTATGGTTGAAGCTAGCATCATCCATACCACCACCAAGACCATGGCTGTTGAAGGATTGAAGAAGAACCCACATCCATAAAATGGTATAAGCAATTATCATTCATGTGTACGACGGACTACCGACTCATAAACTGATGTTGTTTATTCTTCAATTCAACACCATTAAAGGTTGGAAATAATTATGGATATATAGTTTATATACGATATATATTTATGATTTATTTATGATTTGGTAATTCTTGAACAACACATACCTTTATGTTTTCAATTCTATGGGAATACGATAACATCATTTGTGGACATGTGGACTATAGCCTCCTCAAAGCGATGTGATTATTTGATTCTATTTATATAATTTATAAAGGATGATTTTAATAAAACCTTTATGAATATATAAGAAATAAATATGATACTATAATTATTTTATACATATACATATATATAATTTACATTTCATTATTTTAATCATGACTAGAAAATTTATGTAGCATTCCTTCATACATACGGTTTACCATCTCAATGAATGGTGCATTTAATTTTGTATCCCCAAACATTACGTATAATTATAAATAAAAATATGATGAATATGTATACTATTTAAATCATTTTTTCTATTATCTCTATGATGAAACAATGATATAATTAATATAAAAACAATGTAACGTGTCAAAACATACTCGAAAAACTAGGCAATTAACACACGAAATAGTGAAAATAATGAATGACTATTTACAAAAAGTTTATATTATATTAGAAGAATATTATATTTTATATTATAAATATTATTATGGGTTTTTATACATTATTTACATTCTTTAAACAGTTATAAATGAGGATAAAGGGTTCTCTCCTGAAATAAAATTAAAGGTAATATATTTTCATCTCACTTATTTGTATCTTCAAGATGAATTTCACATTCACTAATTACTTATTTTGTGTCATGTCAATACAGAACATTCTTAATAATATATCATGAATTATTTTATATTTTTGGTATTTTTATTTTAAATTTTAAGTATTTATTCTAAGGGAATTTGAATTAACTGTTAGAAAGTGGTAAAAAGTTCATAACCTGAGTCATTTTCAGCGGCTTATATTAATTCATCAATGTCATTAATATTCCAAGAATATATTTATAATATCAATTTCTTATTTATTGTTTGACTTTGACTTTTTTAATTTTTATTTACATTTGAGACAAAAAAATCCATTCATTCATTTATTCTCACATCAATTTAATTATCTTTTCAAGTGTTTACTTCATAATCATACTTTGTTCGAGATTGTTTATATTTTAATTTCGTGTAGTGGAAGGTATTGAGTCATATATTACTAAATAATTACATTTTATTATACTAGATCCATTCATAAATTTTACAATGTTATATTAAAATTTTCCATACTTTGGTAAAAAAATTTTTTTTACTTTTTTAAAAGAACAACCGACTTCATTTATCCCAATAGTCAAAGAACCTATTTTCATATAAAAACCATGTTTTTTAAAAGTTTTACATAAAATTTTGATTTTTTAAAAAAGATTTATTAAAGGCATTTATATCCCATGTGACTTTTATTAGTGTTTTAAAAGTAATCTTATTTTCCATTTCTAAAAAATAAATTTTTCTAACTTTTTTACTATAAAAAAGAAATTTTCTTTTTACCTTGTATTGCATGTACAAATTCACCAACCATAGTTTCATTGAATTTTCTATTATATATTTTAAAGGATAATTTTTTAAATAAATTATTTTATGAATGGGATTCAATGAAATAGTTTTTCAAAGTTATTTTCAAAATGAAAAGTATATTTTGTGCAAAAATGTTTTCAAATATATTTTAATAGAATTTCAATTGATTTACAAAAAAAAATAATTTTTCACAACATCAGATATGTAGTATTGATACCATCCTTATACTTCTTCTAGATGTTTCAATATATTTATTTGATGAAGGATTGTATTGAAATTCACCACCTTGATTTATTTTTAAAGTCTCGTTGATATATTAAAATTTATATGATCATTAAACATTGAATTTTATTTTATTATCTATATTTTTTATCATGGATATGTTAATTGTTTAAAATGTATTCTATTTATACAAAAGTTATTTACATTGAATATTATTTGATTTTCTAGGGAAATATTTGGTAAATCCATATCCTTTATCCAATAAATATATTTGATAAGGCACATTATTTACAAATATAAATCGATGATTCATTTGATAACTAATGATTTAGACATGAAATCCATGAGTTTGGGAACATTTATTACATGACTTATGGGTTAGGGAGTGGTTAATTTATTCCACATGATTACTCTATTGTCTCATGAGACAAAATCAGTTTTCTCTCCCATGTTTTTGAGTTTTCTCCATGTATGTTTTAAACCCTTCCGAGGATATATCTTTATGATAAAGGCATGATGTGCCTGGGAAACATGACTCCAAGTAATTAATCATCAAATTTATTGATAATTAATTTTTCTTATCATCCATGTTATTATTTAATTGACATTATCTATGGATGAATATTCATTCTTGGTTTTTTGATTACATGAAATGTGTGTTTTGTTATTTACTTATCCATATTAATTATTACTTATCCAGTTATATAAAATGGATTTTGTGTTATTTTATTTACCATCACATAGTTTTTATGCTATCCCTCTTCATTTTATTGATTATATGGCATGTGTGATCAGTTATTACATACCTATATTGATTATACTAAGTGATTCATTATTTCATCTATTGGGAATGTATTGTCTCCACAATACAAGATATTTTATGATGCTATTGATGTTCACAAAAACCCGTGATTGTTTTCTATAAATATTTTGATAAGTGTGTTTTACAGGAATTTATGTTATATTTTAAAGGAATTTTTCATTACGGGGAGATTCTGGAAACATTGTTTTCATCCTAATGTTATGCTAAAAAGATAATGTTGGAGTATAGTATCAACCATATGTTATGATGAAAATCCTAACATTTGTGTATGGTATCAACCATACATTACGATAAAGTGTTTCTATTTTGATGGTCATCATAACAATTGGAAAATTAACATGTTTATAGATCAACAACACTACATTGGTGTATCGATTTACTATTTACAACCCTACATTTGGGAATGATGAACACATGATTAATAAATCCTATGTTTCAGATATTATACTACAATGGATAAACATATGGATAATTATCCTTGTGATAATATGTTCCCTACATTATGTAAATATGTATGTATGATTAAGTAAACCTATATTACACAAAGGAACACTACGCTATGAAAAGGAACCCTACACTACATAGCTTAACCCTATGTTGTGTTCTCAACAACAAATTTCTTCATGCCGCATTTTCAATATGATATTCCTATAATAGTAAAGTTAGAAATAATGAAAAATTAGAGGTTTTTTTTAATTTTTTCAATGAACTGTGTTCATTGAAGAAAATATATCCTATTTCTAAAATAATTTATCACCATACTAGATAAATAAAATTTGAATTTCCGCAACCAATCGGGATCTTTTACTAGATCTAGAATACCGAGGAATATTTTCAAAGTTCTATATATTCTTTTAGAATATATCTTCATGTAAGGTTGTGATTTTTGATTCACATATAATACTGATTTATTGAAATTATTTTTACACTGCTATAACAAACTAACAACTCTGAAAAATGACTACACCTTGGAGATATACATGTTCAAAATTGTTCAAACTGTATGTTTTTAACTGCACTATTTTTTTAAACTTTTAAATTGAAAATCTATACAAAACCTCGATAACATCATAATCATTATATTTTAAATAATATAATTTCTAAACAAATAGTTCCTTCTAATTTAAATTTCATTTGACTACAATTGTGATGTTTAAATGTTTCTAAAAATCAATCTATTTGGATTTATTTCTATGTTAACTGATCATACTCAGTTGTGGTGGAGTGTCAACTTTTAGATATAAGCAGCGGATAATCAGTTATCTCTAATCGAACTAGATGGATTTGTAATTAGTATTATAAAGGTGTTAACATCCTCTACTCAGTTATGGATTCTTGGTGTTCTGATAAGAGGACTATCCTAGTGAAATTTACTAAACTCACTAAGAGAGTGATTGGTAGAGTAGACTAGTGGATATTAGGGCCCCAAACCACTATTAAATGATGTGTTCATTATTTTTGATTATCCAATCCATATTTTTGTATCGAATAATAACATTTCATATTCACATAAATTATAGTGGGTGCTAAAAGATATAATTGTGGATGATTTTGAAAAGACCCAATTTACCCGCCTCTTATGTATTACATTGTATATTCATACCTATAAATTTGTATTATAGGTAAGCTTTTTAAAAATAAATAGTAAGATAAAAAATATAAGGTCTATATAATGATGGAAATGATTGTTCCTAATGAAGGGATGTAGGTTGTTTGAGCTCTATACTTCAATTGTGAAAATTATGGGTCTTGGAAATCAAGGATGATTATCTATCTTAATATTATTTGATTCAGAGTTTACTCAAATATAATTACCCTATATAATATTCCCAGGAATCCATAACCATGGGATGCAACAATATAAACAAAATATGAAGTGAATTCAAATGTTATGAATTATATTATTTATGGTCATGAACTTTATGAGTTCAATCATGTTTCATAATGTCCAAATACCTATGAAATGAGGAAACCCATTGAAGTTGGATATGAAGGAATAGAAAATGTAAGAGATATTAGATATGAAACAAAAAAGATGAATTTTGACACATTTAGAATGTTTGATGGAGATAGCATCACACAAATGAATTTTAGGCTTACAGAAATTATCAAAAATATTACAACCGTAGGTGAACCCATAAAACAATTCAATCAATCCTCAAATGTACTAGGAGTACTAACTTTTAAATGGAATGTAATATCTACTTCCAATAGAAATTCATCACCTATCAATGATTTTACAATGAATAAACTATTTGGGACACTGATGATTTATGAAATAGAAATGAAAGATGAATCTAAAGATCTTATGATTATAGTAAATAAAGAAAATATTTCTATGAAAGTAATAACTCAGAAATATAGCATAATATAAAATCAATAAGTCAATGAAGATAAGAATTCAGATTCATCTGATTATTTATTGGAACTAGCTCAACTATTCAGGAAGTTTCTATAGTTTTATAAGAATAAAAGAGGATTAAAAAATCCATCAGGATGGATGATAAATGACTAAGAGAAGTATGATGTTATGAAGGGAAGAAATTGGGATATATATGACCAAATTGTACTGAACGAAAATATGAATGTTAATGGCTAGAGAAAAAATATCTAAAATTAATAATTATGATCAAAAAGGAAAAAAGAACAATGAAAGCCTCATGGAGTGTATCTATGGAATAATGAAGAACATCAATGTCTAATTCAGAGATTAGGAAATCAAATCTAAAGGACAAAATGTGAGTTATGGAAAAAAAAGAATAAGAAAAGGTATAAACTTATTATTATTCTAAATCTGATACTAGTACTAGCTCAAATGATATATTAATTGCCTTCTATTCAATTTTGGAATAAAAATATTATTCTATGATATATAATCATAAGTATTTAAAAAATATTCATAATTTTTTTGTTGAAATAGATAACTTGCTAAAACAACATCATGAGTTGATGGAAATATACAATTGATTCATAATAAACTGTGTAGATCATGAAAAAGGATTAAAAAATTACAAGATTATGTTGAAACTAATAAGAGTGTTTCTCTTTTTTACCAATGGAGAAAATATCATAAATGAAATTATTTTAATGAATGAAATTAAGAGGGAAATATATGGAATAGGAATATAGGGTGAGAAATCAAAATTGTATAAAAACTATTTACTTCCCAATTCTAATAATAAAACATGTTAAAAAAACTATTTTCCTTGTCTTATGTTTCACAATGATAGATTATGTGTTGCATGCAAAATTGGAAAACAACACAAATTACCAATAAATCTATAAACAATATTGTTATATTTGAAACTTTAGAACTTATCCATATGGAATTTTTTGGACGAACAAGGATAGAATGTTTGGATGGTAAATTATATCGTTATGTTTTACTAGATGACTATACTATATTTACTTCTGTTTATTTTCTAAAACTCAAATGTGAAGTTATCATTGTTTTGAATGTTTTTGTAAAATTGTTCAAAATGAAAAAAGTTTCAAAATAAATTCATAAAAAAGTGATCAGGGTGAAGAATTTGAAAATAAAGAATTTAACTTTTTCCGAAAATCTTAGAATTAAACACACCTTATCTTGACCAATAACACATAAACAAAATATAATTTTTGAAAGGAGAAATAAAACTATTCAAGAAATTTCAAGGACTATACTGAATGAATATAGTCTTCCTACTATTTTTTGGAAGAAACTATAATGTCATCATACTATATCATGAATAGAGTTTTAATTATTACTATTATAAAAAATACACCTTTTTATCTTTCCAATAACAAACAACCAAAAGTAATGTATTTTAATGTTTTTGGAAGCAAGGTGTATATCTTGAATACTAAGGACAACCTTGGTGTGTTTTATCCAAAACATGATGAAGGAAAATTTTTAGGATATTTTATTACCTCTAATTGTTATAGAGTGTTCAATAAAAGTTCATGGATTATTAATGAATCAGTTCATGCGATTTTTGATGAAATTAACCCTTTCATTTAAGGGAAAGACCAAACTGATGAATTCATTAACTATTTTGATTACATGAGACTTAAAACCCTTAAAATGATTTTGAAAGTGATATTGTTAAAATTCAGTCATGTTCATAAGAATATGATACTAATGAACTAGAAAGTGTCTTCCCTGGACAATCTAATACCCTAAAGAACCATCCTTTAGGCACTGTAATATTAGATCTAGACAAAAGAAATAGAAATAGAATAAATATAAGAAACTTAGAAGAAATTTCAACCTTTCTATCTCAGTTAGAACCTAAAACTATTGAATATGACTTAGATGATGTGAGTTGGTTGAAAGCCATGCATGAAGTGCTATAACTGTTCAAATGAAATGAAGTTTTAGAATTAGTAGATAGACTAAACAGTTATCCTGTTATAGGATCCAAATGGGTCTTTATAAATAGATAAGATAATCAAGGGATCATAACCAGAAATAAATCTAGATTATTTGATAAAGGAAATAATCAATAAGAAGGTATAAATTATGATGAATCATTTTCTACTATAACAAGATTAGAGTCCATTATAAATATTATATCCCATGCATCTCATTTGAATTTTAAATTATATCATATGGATATTAAATCTTCCCTTTTAAATGGTTACTTAATAGTGGAAGTTTATGTTGAAAAACCAGTGGGTTTTGAAAATCCTCAAAAACTGGATTTTCTTTTTTAGATCACCAAAAAACATTGTGGCCTTAAACAAGCACCTAGAGCTTTGTATAAAAAAATATGTTATTTTATTTTGAAAAATGTATTTACTGTTGGTTTTCCAAATCCAAAAATATTCAAAAAAATAATTTCTTCTATTACTTCATTAGTCTGAATTTATGTTGATCATGTTATTTTCTGTTCAACTAATAAAAATCATTTTCGTGATTTTTCAATTTTAATGAAAAAATAAATTGAAATGAGTATGATGGGAGACATATTTTTTAGGATATCAGATTTCAAAAAAAATATAATGGAAATGACTTAAATAAATGTATGTTTGTTATTTAATTATTGAAAAAGTACAGACTTGAGAACATCATGACTTATACAACTCCTATGGGTACCAATATAAAACATTATTTATATGAAGCTAGAAAACCAGTTGAGAAAAACTTATATAGAGGTATGATTGGTAGTTTGTTATATCTTACATCTAGAAAACCATAATTATGTTTTATGTATGTCTGTGTACTATATTTCATCAAAATCCAAAAAGAATTCCATCTTAATGCAGTTAAAAGTGTTCTTAGATATTTAAAGGGAATCGTTTTTCAAAATGTTCATTACCCCATAACATCAGATTTTAATTTAATATCATATTTAGATTCGGACTTTGGAGGAGGAAGTATAAATAGAAAAATTACCTTAGGAAATTGTCACTTTTTAGTGAAATGTTTAGTTTCATGGTCTAGTAAGAAACGACACTCAGTTTCCCTATCAACCGCCGAGGTAGAATATGTGTTTGCTGGTACTTATTGTGCACAAGTACTGTGGATGAATAAAACTCTAATGGGATTCAAAATAAACAAAAATAATTTTCTTATTTTATTTGATAATACTAGTGATATTATTATTTATAAAAAACATATAATTCATAGAAGGACTATTCACATTGATATAATTCATCATTTTCTAAGATATTTTGTTATTAAAAAGGATATATGATTAGAATTTGATAATAATGAATATCAATTAGGTTATATTTTTACATAACCCCTTTTTAGTGCTTGTTTTGATTTTATTAGTGGGAGTTAGGAATATTTGAGTATAATTAATTTTTTATAAATTCATATTCAGTTTCTGTGATTTTATTTTTGTAATATTTGTTTAATATTTTTTAATCAATTTCATTTTTATTTGTTTTTAAATTCATTTCTATTTGATATTATTTTATTTTTCTTTTCAAAATAAAAAAATTAATGAGTACATCCTCGATCAGTATGAGAAAACTATTTTTCTTCTCCCACTCTCGTACCCCTCTCCTATGTGACAAACATTGTACCCCTCCCTTTCGATTACCATCTATAAAAAACCATAATCCTTCAATTCCTTTTTTCCAGAAACCTTCTGAGATGGAATCCTCATGAAGATACATTTATTATGATTTGGATAACAATATTTATGCTTCATGAAAATATTGAACGGTTTTGCAATGGAAGGTAATAGATTTTGGCTATCTAGATTCAACATATCTATCGTGCAAGGAAGAGATACATTTGGATGGTCCGGTTTATACATTTAACGAAGATAAAATGCCAGTGGTATATGAAATAGAATTTAATGATATTTGTAAAAATTCCTCATTCAATCTTGGTTTTTATAAAGACACTATTATATATTTGATTGACAACAAGTAAGTTTCCTTTTCCTCAGTTGAAATGGATGAGATGATTCCTGTCCCCCATGATGGGGAGTTTTAGATTAATTTATGGATTATAGGTTATATAAGACATACATTTGGGGATATTATGTTTTCCTTTTATAAAAAGAACTATCTATAAAGTGTTTAAATAATAACATTCTTCTGACCTCCACAAGATGATGATGTTTATTCAATCAGGTATTTTTCCCATGAGTACTGATCTTGAAAAAGTTATCTATACAAACATGTATATCAAGTTTATTCTTCAGAAAAAATGTAAAATTTAATTTTTCCCATTTTATGGAAAGATATATAATCCATAACTAACATGAGGATGTGATGATAATATATTATCCCAATTGTATGATTATTTCTTTCTTTTTGTAATGATAATAAATAATTGAGAATTTTTTTTTTCGAATAACATGTAACCAAAACAATAGGATGAATGCCTGAATGGTAAAGAAGAATAGTGTTTTCTCGATCAACACATGTAATAGTTTTCATCCAGTTAGTGTGTAGAAACACAAAATGTTGTTATAATTTTCGCAGGGGGATCAAAGGGTGGTCCCTTCATTTGTATGAGTTCTTTAGAGGCCTGATGTTGAAAAAACATCAAGGCCATATGAGTCCCTGGCTCAGAAAAAATAAAGTGTTTTAGTCAATGTTACTAAAGTTGTTTTTTAAGCTAATATTAGTGGTGTGTATGTCACTCCACATGGTGAGAAAATAGAAACTAAATGTAAGACTCAAGTGGTTGTGAATGTTGAGTAGGAGGCTCAACGTTATGAACTTTATAGGGAAGATATCCCTAACCCTAAAAATAAAATTGTTCCAGATCCTAGTGTTTTTAGAGGTTCAGATTTGGGAAATGGACCAGAAGGAGCAGGTGAGCAAAGCATGGAATTAATAGAAGTTGATAAATATGGAACTCATTATATTGAATAATTATATTCGTAGGCTAATTCCCAAGTTAAAAAAATACAATTATTGGAGGCTCAAAATTTGTTTTCAAGAGAATAGTTGAAAGGTTAGAATAAAATGTTTGATGAATAAAATGTTGTTTCAGTACTAAGATCAGAGTTTAAAGCTCAGAATATTCATTTAAGAAAATTGAAATAAAATATCATTTCATTTGAAGATATTAATAATCTTATGGACAAGATGTAATGAGAATTTTTCTCATTAAAGGATGTGTCTGTCAAGACTATAGAGTGTGATGAATTTAAGTTGAGGATTGGGAGAGAATTTAAGTATCATAGAGAAATAAATCAAGCATCTACATCTCCTCAACAGACACCAAAACAATTTTATGGAAAGTTTGAAACAATTACCAATGTGATGGTTGATTTTAATGACAAGTGACAAACTCTTTAGTGTGATACCATGCCTTTATATATTCTACTGGACAATCACTGATATCTGGTCGGTCAAATAACTTTGAACGAATCCTAGTTGGGACCAGTGATTAATCTTGTTTATGATAAGATGATATCTTTCATCCAGTCAGAAGATGATGTTAATGAGTTTGTGAAGATCAATTTGGTTTAAAGTTTAATGGTTGGAAATGTTGAAAGGAAACTACATTATCACTGGATAAATTGTTCAACAACCATTTTCAGAAACTGTTGATGATGTTGGTTGATCTTTGCAGTGCAGTTCAAGAAATTATTCATCCAAAATAACCCATTGTCCCTGCTGAAACTGAACTCCAACCATTTTATATTGAATACCTTTAACTCTGGATTGTAATTATAATTTTTCAAACTTTTGAATGTTTGTTTAAATTCAATGTTTTGGTATTTAGATTTATTTATTTTTATTTTAGTTCAATACTTCACATCTAATATTAGATTTATTTTTCATATGAAAAAATTAATAACAAATCATTTATAGTTTTAGGCTATATTATGTTTAGTTTATTTTCATTATTCTTTGACAACCATATTTTTTATATCATAAAAAGTAGGAGAACTTTTATGTATATGGAATGGAAACTATATATGGGTATATGGGGAAAATATTTTCAACTAAAAACATTTTATTAGAAAATATTTCTTTATCAAAATAATTTTGTGAAATTGAAATTTCAAAGTTTTTTTTAATTTTCTTTTGTTTTAAATATCCTATATTTTCTTTAATTTATGTTCAACATTATGTTATGTGTTTTGTGATCATCAAAAGGGGGAATATTGTTGGGAATATATTTTCTCAACAATACTCATTATTTTATGATGATTTTGAGGTTCAAAAAAACACATGTTTGTTTTCTAATGATGTCGTGTTAATTTATTGTTACATGAATTTATATTGTTTTTTATTTGCAATAGGGAAATGATTATGGAAACACAATTTTCATCCCTACATTAAGATGAATATCTAACATTTTTATACGGTATGTATAAAGCCCCGACCCCAGTTACCCAGAGTTGGTGCATTATTACATAACATTGGCATGATCTTAAAGGATCAAGTCTCAAAAGACTGTTTAGTTTAGTAGCCTTGGAAACACTCGATATATTCATAAGTCATACATTACATCATAAAGTGAAAAAATTACCACAAAAAATTATCTTAATATCCCATCAAACTATCCCTACACGTCATTCATAAAATACTTCTTCACATCCTGGGAAAAATAAAACATTGAATGGGGTGAGCTCAGACGCTCAGTTAGTATAAAAATATAGCGGAAACTTTCATAAATAAAAATAAGCATTTAAGGAAATGTATATATAAAACAAAATCCTTGTAAACATAAACATCTTCATAACATGGTATATATAAAATTAAATAATTCCATTTACTTATTCACAAGGATATTATACTAGTCGAATAATCACATGTGATATCAATAACCACTTTCATAATGATGAAATGCATAATGTCAGACTATCATAACAACATTGTCAAGGCCTTGTTCCAAGACTACAAATAATATGTTGTCAAGGCCTTCTGCCAAAACACTATTTTGTCTCATGATACCTACCGATGCATCTAGGAGCTATAGCAGGTTCCACCCATCACTTATTAAGTCCAATGCATTCCTTATATGAACAGGTTTAAACAGAACATAAACATTCGTATTAAAAACATCATACGAAATGTCAATACATTATCCATAAACAATGAATGGTATAAAAATAACACATCCACAGTAAAAAATATTACAAAACCTTAAATACTATTTGGATTTTTGTATCATAATAAATGAACTTCAAAAATGCTTTAAATCATTCAAAGGATGTTGACATAGATGAAATCAAAACTATTTGAGATAAATATCTATTCTTTTGAAATCATTTAAAAGTCACATAATTATAAAATAATACATTTACATTCAAAATATTCTTATAATCTTGTAAGAGAATCTTTGATGATTTTATAATGGCAGGAAATAGCTGCACCCTCCGTATAAGTTAAAAAAGGCAATCTTACATTAATTCTGTCAAAAAGTTTAAAAAGGACCTTGTTTGGAAAATGACGGAACAATTCCATTGTAAAAATGTTATAAAATGTAAAACAAGGGTATAAATGACATTAACCCATATTATGTGAAATAGTAACAATGTTTTGAAATACATATTTATGAAACATGGAGTGGACGATAAAGATATCCTAGTAGATAATTACGTATAAACAATCTCGGATAATGAAGAGATTGTGAAATAAACCCTTAACTTGTACTTTTCCTTGGTCTTGGGTAGTGTAAACTCATTTATAATAGTTAAATCATTGTTATTAAAGTATACAAGAATAATACACATAAATATGATATCATATATGATCTTTTAATATTGCATTGTTAATAATATTTTGGTATTATCGTCGTTTTTGGTGTTCACTTATATGTTTTGTTAAATAAGTCATGTTTTTTATCCATAGGTTTTATCTTATTCATATCCAGAATGATATCAAGTCCTTAAACAATATTTTTAATAATCAAATGAAAATTAGTCTTGAATGGATATGATGGGGAATGAATCTCATCGCGTTCGTGGAGACTGTAGTCCGTACGTACGCACGAGCGCCAATATCATTTTTTTGATATTAAAATAATATATAATTGGATGTTATATCATATATAATGAATAATTATAATTTCATATTAATTATTTACATCGATTAATCATCATTATCATACCCATCCAAATAATATTGTTTTGAATAACAATTACACCACATCGTGGAGACGGTAAATAGTACGTACGCACGTATGGTGACATGTCATTCAAAGAATGAATAGAATACTGAATATGTTTGTACCATATATATAATAACATCACAGTATATATAAGATACTGGAGTTATTATTTTAGAATTGAAATAACTATAAAATAATTAGTTGAAGAAGAAAGGAACTTGAAAGAGTGTGGTGAAAACACAACCTCATTTTCAGGTTCTTCCTTTTGATTTGATCAAAAGGACTCCATAGGATGGATTTATGATCAAAGTAAGGCCTCTAGGACGAATTTTTGGATGTTGAGAGAATATTCGGGCAGGGTTTGGCCAATCCAAAAGGCATTGATGGTGTGAATTTGAGAGAAGGCGGAGTTCCCTTTTATAAGAGGGGTGAGAGGCACCTTACGTAAAGATAAAAATATTATTTTATAATAAATTAATATTCGTATTATAATAGATCTAAAGTGGATTATTTAAAGGTTAAGGTTGGGATAGGTCTAAAAAAACTCAACCAATAGGTTTTAGATAGGTATGGGTCACTATATTAACGTTATCTTTTAGTTTTAACTCCTAGCTAATTAGTTTGACATTTACCATGTGTCTTTGTATTTTTGTATTACATAGTTAATAAAAATACTATATACATTCAAGAAACCCCCAAGTTTTCCATTAATAATACACCTACCATTATATAAGTACTTTGGTCGAGCCATAGATTTTTAGGAATAGAATATCAATTAATAATATAATATTTGTTTTTAAAACTCATTTATGTCAATTTTGACATTATTTAATAATTGATTTTTTTTAAAGTATTAAAAACATTATTAATTAGAATAAAATTCATTTAATAAATAATATCATTTAATATTAACCAATAAAATTGGCGTATGTCATCAAAACATTCAAATTATATTTATTTTAACTTTTATAATACCAATTATTTGATTCTTTCATTAATAAAGAAAAATACTGCATCATTATTTTGTCATAAATAAGTTTAATTATTCAACATTTAAAAATAATAAATAAATTACCATTATTTATGAAATCTTTTTATATTTATAATGAATATTTATAGTAGAAAATATAACATATATGACCACATGTAAAAAATTTTTTTCTAAAAGATATATTTTTTTGGGATTTTTTAATTTACTTTAACTTAATATAAAGTGTCACTATCACTAAAAAGTGAATCCATGGGGTCCCAAAATAGACAAAAATATGACCATGGTGGGACATGTATCAACCAATAGGGTTATGACACGTTTTAGTGTAATTTAATATTATTATAATATTATTTATTTACCCTTATTTACCGGATTTACCCTTTAACCATGGTAAATAAAATATTTACCGAAGTAAATATTCAAAATGACAAAAAATGAAAGTTACTTATATAAAAAATTTATAAATCCTGATTCCAAATTTGGAATCCATTTTTCTAAATTCAAAACATAGAATTGGCTGAAATTAATTTAAAAATAATTCCCGTTGTCAAAACAAAAAGCGTGTTTTTAAGAAATAATAACTATCAAAAGATTGATATTTCCTTATGTCATTTTTTAATGTGAAATTATGTTCAATTACCAAAATTGTATTAAATGGTACAACTTTACTCTAAATATACTTTAAAATCACTCAAATTCATAATTTTTCACTATTAATTATTTCGATTAAAAAATATGTTTTCAATTAAAATTTTGTAATTTTCAATATTCATCAAAATATGAAAGTTATCCAAAAAGTACCAAAAATTCAACATAAGATAATTTCGATATTCTAAATCCAAAAATGAAGTCCATTTTGAAGTAAAAAATTTATAAAAATTCAGAAAGTGGGTATTACTATTCGTAATGACTAGTTTGATGGTTGTGGTGTGTTAGAACTCGAAGTTGTGTACAACAAATGCTACTGTATTATTCAAAGGGAAGCACACCATGGATGATTTGGGTGTTACATTCTCCCCTCCTTCAAATAATTTCTTCATTGAAATTTCTAAAAAATTACTGTTTAAAAAGAATCAGGTGGTTCTTCATCATAAGTTCCTCAGGTTTCCATATTGCCTCTTCCATCTTATGGTTCCTCCATACAACTTTTACCAGATGAGTCATCTGGTTTCTCAGAACTTATTATCTAATATCAAGAATCCTTACAGGATCTTCACAATAAGATAGATCGGTTTCCAGTTCTACTTCCTCATAGGTGAGTACATGCATTGGGTCTGGCATGTATATTCTCAACAGTGATATGTGGAACACATCATGAGATTTGAGAGATTTAGCGGCATTGCCAAATGGTATTCTACAGCCCCAATTCTTTCTAGAATTTCGAATGGTCCAATGTACCTAGGACTCAATTTTCCCTTCTTACCAAAATTTATAAATCCCTTCCATGGAGATACCTTCAAGAAAACATTATCTCCTACCTGGAATTTCAATTCCTTACTTCGGTTGTCAGCATAGCTCTTCTGCATACTTTGAACTTATTGGATGTGGTTTTGGATTACCATCACATTTTCCATCGTTTCCTCCACCTGTTCTGGGACTACGAGTTTTCTTTCACCAACTTCATCACAATAGGACGGTGTGTGACATCTCTTTCCATATAAGGCTTCATGTGGTGCCATCTGAATACTTGAATGGAAGCTATTGTTATAGGGAAATTCTATAAGAGGTAAATATTGATCCCATACACCATGAATGTCAATTGATAAAGATCTAAACATGTCTTGTAAGGTTTGAATACTCTGTTCTGATTGTCCATCAGTTTGGGGGTGGTATGAAATGCTCAAATGAAGATTAGTAACAATGGATTTCTAAATAATTTTCCAGAATCTTGATGTAAAATGAGGATCACGATCCGAAACAATTGATAGGGGTACTAAATGAAGTCTCAAAACTTCATTAATATATAGTAGTGCTAGATGTTAAAGTTTTAAATCTTCCCTTATAGCAAGAAAATTTGCTGACTTGGTAAGATGATAAAAAATGACCCATATTTCATCGTTACTT